>JAFBJS010000318.1:0-42946 GCA_016785265.1 Paraplagusia blochii | reverse complement strand
TAAACTGGTCATACTGGTCAAAGACAATGGGAACGTCTCACTGTCAGCAACAGCTACTGTGATGGTCAAAGTGGTGGAGCCCAAAGAAGCTTTCGCAGCTTCTGATGTCAAGAGTTCCACCAAAGCAGATGAGGACAATGATGTGACTTTTTACCTGATGATAACTTTGGCCTCAGTCTCTGCTCTGTTTCTCATCAGCATCATTGTGCTGATTGCAATGCAGTGCTCCAAGTCCACAGACTATACTTCTAAATATCTACCAGAGCCAAACTATGATGGAACATTGTGTCACAGCATCCAGTACAGATCTGGAGACAAACGGTACATGTTAGTTGGACCCAGGATGAGTATTGGATCTACTATAGTCCCAGGAAGTCACGCTAATACTCTGGTGCTCCCTGATAGGAGGAAGACATCTGAGGAGGTAAGATGTCCCGGTGGACAGTCTGCTCACTTGTCCTGGCATTTGGTTGAGAGATAAATGTCTTTTTGTGGTTTCAAAAATAAATATTTGCTGTGTTTGATATTTTTTTTAATAGTTTTTCTCATTATTAAAATGTTGTAGGGCACATAGATCTTGCAAACCAATCGCATTGTTTTTCCACGTTTGTATTGAGCGCTGTCCTTGGTGCTGATACGTTTTCCTCTTGCTGATTCTTAACAATGCATTTAATTACAATTATTGTAGCCACCTCATATTGCATTTTCTGCAAAAAATTATATGAATATTATTTCGGCTTTTATTATTAACAAGTGGGCTGGAAATAATATGAAGCAGTTGTTCCTCCCCGATTTTGTGCAGTAGAATCCGGGTTTTAGTTTTAGTTCTCACTGCCAGGTTGGGCAGATTGCTCCTCTGTAATGATGCACCATGATAGGGTATATTTCACAGAGTTGACCTCAGACTACGGTTTTATTCGAAATCTGTTTTGACTCTAGTTGATGCAGCTGTGAGACCTTCTGTGCTGGTGTTTGTTTGTAATGATGGATAAAACCATCTGCGTTGAGCCAACGCTTGGTGTCGGTGTAGATCAACTATTTTACGTTTGGGGAGGTTTGACGTCATGAGGGGCTTTTTTCTCCGTCCCACTCGCAGTTGAACAACGGGTGTGAAGCCGACATCGAGCGGAAGCCACTCATACGTTGTCGACATTACAGCTTTTAACGGAAAACTCTCCTGGTTCTTCTCAGGACTATGGGACGTTAATATCTTTAAGATACGAATTATATTTGTCCGGAACCATTCCCTCAGCTTTTAAACATGGAACAAAGAGGACCAGGGACATCCTGGAGGGTGCGACCCTGTTGTTTCGCCACCGTGTTGGTTTTCAACATTTTGTGGAGCGCAGCTGTGGCGCAAATCCGATATTCCATATCTGAGGAGGTGGACGAAGGTACCGTGGTGGGAAATATCGCCAAGGATCTGGGTCTGGAGAAGAGCGCTCTGAAAGACCGAGGGTATCGCATTGTCACGGACGCGGCTGAACCTTTGTTTGTGGTGAACCAGAACGATGGGATCCTGCGGGTGAGGAGAAGAATAGACAGGGAGGATGAATGCGAACGAACCAGTCCGTGTTTGGTGCAGCTGAAAACTGTGCTGGAAAACCCGCTAGAGATCCATTATGTGACCGTGGAAATACTCGACGTCAATGACCACGCGCCGGTTTTTCCCGAAAAGGAAAAACGGCTGGAGATTTCAGAGTCGGCTCTGCCCGGAGCCAGGTTTCAGCTGCAAGCAGCTCGAGACCCTGATGCAGGTCAGCTCTCTATACAGCAATACAAACTGAGTCATAACGAATATTTCAGAGTAGAAACGAAGGACAGAGGCGCTGACCGTAAAGTTCCTTTTTTAATTCTCCAAAAACAGTTGGATAGAGAAACCACAGGGAGGCACGAGCTCCGTCTTACGGCCACAGATGGAGGAAAACCGGCAAAATCTGGGGATATCGATATAGTCATAGACGTTATTGACGTGAACGACAACTCACCGATCTTTACGAAAGAAGTCTATTCTTCTACTGTTAAAGAAAACGTCCCCGCGGGCACTGTGGTCTTCCAGGTTAACGCAACTGACTTGGATCAGGGAGCAAACGGTGAGATAACGTATTCATTCGGTGACGAAGTTGACTCAGGTGTAATGCAGTTGTTTAGTATCGATCCAGAAACAGGTGAGATTAGAGTGATAGGATCGATAGATTATGAGAAAAGCAAAAGTTACGTCATTGACGTCCAGGCGTCTGATAAAGGACCGGTTCCACTGACAACTGATAAAAGTGTAACAATTAGTGTAGTTGACGTTAACGATAACGCTCCTCAGATCGATGTGACGTCATTTTCCAGCTTAATTAAAGAAGACTCCAAAATAGGAACCACAGTTGCTCTGATCAGTGTCAGTGACTCAGACTCGGGGATAAATGGGAAAATAATCTGTACAATCCAAGAAGGAGTTCCGTTTACTTTATCACCAGCTCTACAGGAAAATATGTTCGCTGTTGTGACCAAATCACATCTGGACAGAGAAGTTATTTCACGATATGACGTCACCATTACGGCCAAAGATGCGGGCAGTCCTCCGTTCTCAACGGAGAAGACTATTGGCATCGTTATATCAGACGTTAATGACAACAGCCCTGAGTTTTCATCCAGTCCATATACGTTTTATATTTGTGAAAATAACAACCAAGGAGCTTCAGTGTTTTCAGTTCATGCGTCTGATCGAGATGAAGGAGAAAACGCTGTGGTTTCATATCATATTATGAGAGGTGTGGCTGGAGATGAGGTCTCCTCGTTCTTGAATATTAACTCAGAGAATGGAGACATTATGGCGCTGAAAAGCTTTGACTTTGAAACATTCAAAACTTTCTGTCAGCAACAGCTACTGTGATGGTCAAAGTGGTGGAGCCCAAAGAAGCTTTCGCAGCTTCTGATGTGAAGAGTTCCACCAAAGCAGATGAGGACAATGATGTGACTTTTTACCTGATGATAACTTTGGCCTCAGTTTCTGCTCTGTTTCTCATCAGCATCATTGTGCTGATTGCAATGCAGTGCTCCAAGTCCACAGACTATACTCCTAAATATCTACCAGAGCCAAACTATGATGGAACATTGTGTCACAGCATCCAGTACAGATCTGGAGACAAACGGTACATGTTAGTTGGACCCAGGATGAGCATTGGATCTACTATAGTCCCAGGAAGTCACGCTAATACACTGGTGCTCCCTGATAGGAGGAAGACATCTGAGGAGGTAAGAAATACAAAGCAGAACAAATACATTTTTACTTAGTCAAAGCAGCAACTTTTATTGAAATTCTGGTTCTGTCAAGAGTTGATATGTCATGTGTTTTTGGTCTATTATTGCAACTTTTCGCTAACGTTGATAACAGAAATCCTATACATACGCTCTTTTTTATCAATGCTGACATGGCATTTGTTAATGTATTTTTTTTATCTACAATGAGCATTTGTACACACATTGAATTTAAGACATCATTATGCATTATATATGTTATATTGGTGTTTTCGAAGTGAAGAATAGAGCAGACAGGATTGAACAGCTGGAGAAAAAGGACAACACCGACAGGAAGGTTTGGAGAAAAAGCTGGAGAAGACAGATTGAGATGGTTTGGACAGTGGATACGTTGGTAGGAGAATGATCCTAGAGATGGAGCTACCAGGTAGGAGACAAAGAGGAGATTGATGGATGCCGTGAGGGAGGACATGGAGGTAGTTGGAGTCAGAGTAGAAGATACAGAGGACAGAGGGAAGATGGATGATTTATTGCGACAACTCTGAAGGGAGAAGGAGAAGAATATTGGGTCTTGTGTAGGTACATGTTGGATACATCAGATACCTTCATGGTTCTTTAGTTAGAAATTGTATTCCCTTCCATTTTCAGCCATACCTGTCATGTGACTTGGACATGAGAATCTCTATGTGCAGGAATTCTCTGTCCGTGGTGCTGATATATACTTTACATTACTATTCATTATCATACGGTGTTAAATATGTTTTGGTTCCAAAAGATCTATTAAAATCACAACATTGATACATCTATGACTATTCTTTCATTTCCAACACCTTATTTTTTTTGGAATAAAGTTGTTTTTCTCTTATATGTCAAGTTTACTGTCGGTTTTCTGCAACGAAGAATAGGAACGCACGGTGTCAGTGTAATGTTGAATGTCACCGTGTGTCTGTCGTCATCACCGTGTAGCTCCACCTCCTGGCAGCATTCGTTGTTCGATCTCGAGATCCGTTTGAGCTCTTGTAGCGCATGGAGGTTGGATTTATTCTACTGTCTATGGACGATGATTTCACCCAAAATCTAGATCCGTTTATTTGATTTTATCCGCCTACTGTGAGTGGATGATGTTTTTATGTCGAATCATGAAACAAAGAGGACGCGAGTCGGGAGGTTTCCGGGAGAATCTGCTGCGCTGCGCGGCTATTGTGCTTTTGTGGAGCTCAGCCTCAGCCCAAGTGAGATACTCCATCTCAGAGGAAGTGACCGAAGGGACCGCGGTAGGAAATATCGCCAGGGACCTGGGGCTGGATAGGAACACACTGAAGGAAAGGAAGTATCGGATCGTGTCCAGCAACGAGGACGCTCTGTTTTATGTGAATCAAGACGACGGCGTCTTGTACGTGAGTAAAAGAATCGACAGAGAAGAGGTGTGCGGTCAGAGCAGTGCGTGTCTGATGAATCTGAAGACCGTGCTGGAGAATCCACTCGAGGTTCATCACGCTGGGGTGGAGATCCTGGACGTAAACGATCACGATCCTAGTTTTTTGGAGAAAGATAAGATATTAGAGATCTCAGAGTCTGTGCTGCCCGGTGCGCGTTTTCAGCTCAAAGCCGCGCGGGATTCGGACAGCGGACATTTCTCAGTACAACAATACAAGCTCAGCAACAATGACCATTTCCGTTTGGAAGTGAAGGACAAAGGCAGCGATGGTAAAATACCAATGCTTGTCATTCACAAAGCCTTGGACAGGGAGACTGCAGCCAGTCACTCGTTGATACTGACAGCCCTGGATGGAGGTAAACCTCCAAAATCAGGGCAGATGAATATTTTAGTCAAAGTTTTAGATTTGAATGATAATGCACCTATTTTCACAAAAGACACCTATTCTGTGATGGTGGATGAAAATGTTCCAACGGACACAACAATTATTCAAGTGAATGCAACTGATTTAGATGATGGTCCAAATGGAGAAGTGGTTTATTCCTTTAGTAACAGCATGAATCAGAACATTTTGAACCTTTTTGATATTAACCACTTGACAGGAGAGATAAGTGTGAAAGGAATCTTAGACTATGAGCAAAAGGGAAAATATGAAATAGAAATAGAGGCCTCAGATAAGGGATTTGCACCTTTTACTACGGATAAAAGTGTCACCATCCAACTAGTGGATGTGAATGACAATGCTCCTGAGATTGATGTCACCTCATTTTCAAGCTCCATCCCTGAAAACTCCAAACCCGGCACCACAGTGGCCCTGATTAGTGTCAACGACCTGGACTCTGGTCCTAATGGTAAAGTTATTTGCTTTTTGCAGGATGATGTCCCATTTGTGTTGTCTCCATCTTTGCAGGACAAGATGTATTCATTAGTGACAAAGTCCCCTCTGGACAGAGAGACACGGTTGCATTATGACTTGACAATTACTGCAAAAGACTCTGGTCAACCCCAGTTATCATCAGAGAAGACCATCAGTGTCATAGTGTCAGATGTAAATGACAACAGTCCAGTCTTTTCACTCAGCCCTTATACATTTTATGTGAGAGAAGGTAATAATCCAGGAGACTTAGTGTTTTCAGTAAAAGCAGTTGATTCTGATGAAAACGAAAATGCGGTAATTTCATATCACATTTTCAGGGATGGCAGCGAAGAAAATAAAGTGACATCATTTCTAAGTATTAACTCTGATAATGGAGACATTACGGCATTGAAAAGTTTTGATTTTGAAAAATTGAAATCCTTTCAATTCCACGTGGTGGCGTCAGATTCTGGAAGTCCATCACTGAGCAGCAACGTGACCGTGAACGTGTTCATCCTGGACCAGAACGACAATCCTCCAGTCATTCTGTATCCACTCAGCTCTAATGGTTCTGCTGAAGGTGTGGAGGAGATTCCCCGCAATGTGATGGCAGGACACTTGGTGACTAAAGTCAGAGCCTATGATCCTGATATAGGATATAACGGCTGGTTACTGTTTTCACTGCAGGAAGTTTCTGACCACAGTCTGTTTAATTTGGACCGATATACAGGACAGATCAAGACACTTCGTCCACTCACAGAGACAGATGAGGCCGAGCATAAACTGGTCATACTGGTCAAAGACAATGGGAACGTCTCACTGTCAGCAACAGCTACTGTGATGGTCAAAGTGGTGGAGCCCAAAGAAGCTTTCGCAGCTTCTGATGTGAAGAGTTCCACCAAAGCAGATGAGGACAATGATGTGACTTTTTACCTGATGATAACTTTGGCCTCAGTCTCTGCTCTGTTTCTCATCAGCATCATTGTGCATAAATATAAATATCTACCAGAGCCAAACTATGATGGAACATTGTGTCACAGCATCCAGTACAGATCTGGAGACAAACGGTACATGTTAGTTGGACCCAGGATGAGTATTGGATCTACTATAGTCCCAGGAAGTCACGCTAATACTCTGGTGCTCCCTGATAGAAGAAACACATCTGGGGAGGTAAGAAACATGACACATTTCTAGTTGGTCATGTGTATCACATCTATTCATCTGAAATACCAACAGGCTTAAAAATTGTTTTGATTGTTTTCTGAAGTGTGATTGGCTTTTAATATAGCACTGGGTAATTTATTCAGTGAAATCTACTGTGCAGAAGATGATGCACTGTTTATAATTGATGACATTTGGTGGAACATTGACTTGAGATGCTCACAATGTATGAAGAATTAAGGGCTTGGGTGAAACATATCATGAAGAATCTGCAGTTTTATTTAAATGAATGGAGTGATGTGAAGTTTGCAGTCAAACAGTGTGGAGAGAAGATCTGAACAACATATTCCTCATTGGACAGAGGTCTGACAAATAATCTCTTGTATATTTGCGCGTACATAAAGGACTTGTTTGTATCAGTATGTGGTATTTTTGCAGATTTGTCTCCTGAAGGTGTTTATTGAGCTGTTGTTGGAGCTTCTATAGTCGGAAATATTCAATACAAAAGAAAACGTAGAATTCTGTCTTGATTTGCTTCATTTCTAGACACCTTTGTCTCCATCTCCATGACAATAACTGCAGGATTTTTGGTCAAAAATATAATGTATGAACTGATGGAGACAACAAAGTTTTACATCAAAGTTTGTTGCTCATTACTTGCGTCCAGTCAAGGTGTGATCGCTGTCCGTGGTGCTGACAGCCGAAAGGGGATTCGAACATGATTTTCCTTCACTTGTTCTATTTTCTTTTTAACATGGCTCATGTCATCATTTGAACAAGAGCCATCAAATTGCTTTTACCGCCTGCTGTTGACAAATCCTAAGATTATTATTTATAGTTATAAAAGTTATAGTTCATGTTTGGTTTCCACATACAATCATATTTTAAATGCCTTACTGTTGTTGTTAATACAGTGGCAATATATAACATCGACAAAACTGACAAAAATTCTAATTAGAAGTAATATTTTTCATGTAAAATGTTGTTTTTCGCCGTGTAAAACTGACGCAAAAAACTTAAACACGTTGTTTTTAATTTTGTGTAATGCTCCAACCGAGCGCTTGATGGCGCTACACCGGCAGTTTCTAGCAGTAATTTCGTAGCATAAAAACCCCTCCCCTTATTGTTGCTTAGGTTTTGTCGGTACAGGCAGCGGAAAATCTGCGGGTTCCATTTCTGGATTTTTAACTCCTTTTCTCACATGTGAGACCTGATGGCTGATTTTTCTTCCACCTACCAGTGATCCCTATCTTTTGTTGGACTCGTGTGATTTTTTTTATATAAAGATATGGCAGAACATAGAGGATGTGGACAATGGAGGATGGGACTGGTAGCTGCCCTGGTTGCGACGTCCATGCTTTGGACTGTCGGCACAGCGCAGACACGATACTCCGTTTTGGAGGAGGTGAAAGAAGGAACTCGTGTTGGAAATATAGCCAAAGACCTGGGTCTGGACCTCGGTACTTTGAAAACCAGGGGGTTCCGGATTGTATCTGGGTCGAACGAACCTTTGTTTCAGGTGAATCAGAACGATGGCATCATGTATGTGAATAAGATCATCGACCGGGATGCGGTGTGTGAGCGCAGTAGCGCGTGTTTGATCAACCTGAAGGCAGTGCTTGAAGACCCGTTAGAAATTTTCCATGTTTCCGTGGAGGTCCAGGACGTGAACGACCACAGTCCCACCTTTCCCGATCGCGAGTCACGTCTGGAGATATTCGAGTCCGCGCTGCCGGGTGAACGCTTCCAGCTTCAGGCTGCGCAAGACCCGGACAGCGGTGTTTATTCCGTGCAGCAGTATAAACTGAACCAGAATGACCACTTCCGTTTGGAGATAAAGGACCGCGGTACTGACGGTAAAATACCGATTTTGCTGCTGCAAAAACCGTTGGACAAAGAAACGCAGAGACACCATAAACTGACCCTGTCCGCCACTGACGGAGGAAAGCCGCCGCGCACGGGAACCACTGAGCTGTGGGTGGAGGTATTGGATGTGAATGACAATCTTCCTGTCTTTACTAAAGACACCTACACTGCCACCCTACCTGAAAACTCACCCGTCGGCACCACCGTCATCCAGGTGAACGCCACAGACATGGACGACGGGCTGAACGGGGAAGTCGTCTACTCGTTTGGCAGAAATGTCAATAATAATTTGCGGGGACTTTTTGACATAGACGCAAAGACAGGACAGATCATCGTGAAAGCGTTGTTAGATTATGAAGAAAAACGCAAATATGAAGTCGATATACAAGCATCCGATAGGGGCAATGTCCCTTTAAAAGCGGACAAAAGCGTCGTTATTAATTTAATCGACTTAAACGACAACGTCCCTGAAATTGAAGTGACGTCATTTTCGAGCGCCATCCCAGAGGATTCCAAACCTGGGACCACGGTGGCGTTGATTAGTGTCAGTGATTTGGACTCGGGTCTAAATGGAAAGGTTGATTGTTTCATTCGTGAGTCTGTCCCTTTCACTTTACATCCGTCCCTGCAGGACAATATGTATTCTCTTGTTACTAAATTGTCTCTGGACAGAGAGCAGCAGACTCACTATGACATCACAGTGGTTGCCAAAGATGGAGGAGAACCAGCTTTGTCTTCAGAGAAGACAATACAGGTCCTGGTTTCTGATGTGAATGACAACAAACCAGAGTTTCCACTGAGTCCTTATTATTTCTATGTCATGGAGAACAATGTC
Source organism: Paraplagusia blochii (assembly GCA_016785265.1). Classification (NCBI taxonomy): domain Eukaryota; kingdom Metazoa; phylum Chordata; class Actinopteri; order Pleuronectiformes; family Cynoglossidae; genus Paraplagusia; species Paraplagusia blochii. Next base: position 33,541 of record JAFBJS010000318.1, on the reverse strand, counting down.
CAAGGAGCTTCACTGTTCTCAGTCAGGGCCTCTGATCGTGATGAAAATGACAACGCGTTGATTTCCTATCACATCATGAGAGACGGAGGTGAGGACAATAAGATGACTTCATTTCTAAACATCAACTCTGATAATGGAGACATTTTGGCGTTGAAGAGTTTTGACTTTGAAACGTCAAAAACTTTCCAGTTCCACGTGGTGGCGTCAGATTCAGGAAGTCTATCACTGAGCAGCAACGTGACGGTGAACGTGTTCATCCTGGACCAGAACGACAATCCTCCAGTCATTCTGTATCCACTCAGCTCTAATGGTTCTGCTGAAGGTGTGGAGGAGATTCCCCGCAATGTGATGGCAGGACACTTGGTGACTAAAGTCAGAGCCTATGATCCTGATATAGGATATAACGGCTGGTTACTGTTTTCACTGCAGGAAGTTTCTGACCACAGTCTGTTTAATTTGGACCGATATACAGGACAGATCAAGACACTTCGTCCACTCACAGAGACGGACGAGGCCGAGCATAAACTGGTCATACTGGTCAAAGACAATGGGAACGTCTCCCTGTCAGCAACAGCTACTGTGATGGTCAAAGTGGTGGAGCCCAAAGAAGCTTTCGCAGCTTCTGATGTGAAGAGTTCCACCAAAGCAGATGAGGACAATGATGTGACTCTAGATGTGTATAAGAGACAGGATTGCAATGCAGTGCTCCAAGTCCACAGACTATACTTCTAAATATCTACCAGAGCCAAACTATGATGGAACATTGTGTCACAGCATCCAGTACAGATCTGGAGACAAACGGTACAGGTTAGTTGGACCCAGGATGAGTATTGGATCTACTATAGTCCCAGGAAGTCACGCTAATACTCTGGTGCTCCCTGATAGGAGGAGAGGAACTGACGAGGTAAGAGGAAACTGCTTTTGTCAGGGCGCCTCTTAAGTAGATTATCCTTTTTCAAGATATAGATTTAATTTCTTGATAAGTGATGCAAGCAAATGTGTGTTAATAAAAGGGTGAACAGTGGAATGGTGAGGTTAGAAGGAGCAGAGGTGGTGAAGGTGGAGGAGTTTAGATACTAAGGCTCAACTGTTCAGAGCAGTGGAGACTGTGGAAGAGAAGAGAAGAATAGAGTGGAGTCAGGATGGAACAACTGGAGAAATGATGCAAATACTCAGAAGAAAATCAATCGTTACACACAATCACATATTTTACTGATTAATTTTTGGATCTTCAGTGTTACTGCACTTTGGTAGCAGCACATCTTTATGTATACTTTGGCTTTCCATGTTTTTTTCCAGTTTATTTATTCCGGTTAGTGCTGGGAGGTCATTGACTGGAGCTTGGAGAGAGGGGAGTGTGTGTTTAAGTGTGTGTGTGTGTGTGTGTGTGTGTGTGTGTGTGTGTGTGTCCACGGATGCAGCTGTCTTGCAGGGAAACACAATGTACTAACTGTGACATTTGGCGGTGACAGAGGATGTTAATCATTTACATATGGGAGTGTCTGTCCTGCAAACGCCTTAGAGGACAAAATATTTTAACACATTGTTGCTTTGAGCCTTAAAAAAACATCTCAGTTAAAGAAGGAACTTGTTTTTTTCCCACTGAAAAAAAAAATCCATCTCATTACATGTGTCTTTGTGCTTTATGTGTCCAAGGCTGAGTCTTGGCTCAGTGTGTCTCCCATAGCAACAAGCAGTGAGATCCAACCATCAGAGTCCACCGGTTTTTCACGTGTAGTGTGGAGCTCAGAGCGATCTTAGCAACTGCAGCGGAAGAGGATGAAGCAGGGAGGGAGAGAGAGAAGGAAGGAGAGGGAGAGAACAGCAGAGTGGGGGGAGGGGAAGTGGGAGTATGGTGGTGCATCTGTGAACACCTCACAATATTCTTCTTCTTTTCCTTTCGGCTTGTACTTTTTTTTCAGGGGTTGCTACAGCAAGTCAACAATTTAGATCTCACCCTGTCCTCTGAATCCTCAACTCCAACTACCTCCATGTCCTCCCTCACTGCATCCATCAATCTCTTCTTTGTCTCCTACCTGGTAGCTCCATCTGGATCATTCTTCTACCAATGTATCCACTGTCCCTCCTCTGAACATGTCCAAACCATCTCAATCTGTCTTCTCTAGCTTTTTCTCCAAACCTTCCTGTCTTTTTTTTGTCCCTCTAATCACCTCATTCCTGATCCTGTCCATTCTTGTCTCTCCTAAAGAGAACCTCAGCATCTTTAACTCCTCCACCTCCAGCTCTGTCTCCTGTCTTCTACCTATTCCTAGTGTCTCTAATCCATCCATCATGGCTGGTCTCACAACTGTCCTGTAAACCTTCACCTTAGCTGACTCTCTTCTATCTCAGATCACTCCTGACTCTTTTCTCCAGTTGTTCCATCCTGACTCCCCTCTATTCTTCTCTTCTCTTCCACAGTCTCCACTGCTCTGAACAGTTGGTCCTCAGTATCTAAACTTCTCCACCTTCTCCACCTCTGCTCCTTGTAACCTCACTCATTCTACTGTTCCCTCTTTCATTCCCACACATATACTCTGTCTTGCTGCGACTGACCTCCATTCTTCACCTTCTAATACAAACCTCCACCTCTCGAGGTTCTAAACCTAACATTTCTCATCTCAAAAGCCTATGAAACTATTTAGGATGAAGTATTAAGCCGTCACTGGTCTCTCATTGTCTCACTCGTCTCACTGGACAGTGTGTGAAACACAGGACACGACTGACTGACTGACTGACTGAATGTGGCAGGAAATTGATTCATATTCAGGCTGAAACAGCAGCTCAGCTTCTGACTAAAGTGCACACTGAACACAGAAGCACTGCATATCTGTAGGTACTAAATGTGCACGTATAAATATTTCACATGGACGTGTTTCTGGTCCACTTTAAAAATGGAAACGTGGGATATGTACTTATTTTTAGTACAGCTACAGCTCTGAGCTGTTCCTAGATGTGTGGCTTTTCGATGTCAGTCTGATGTGGTTTTGTGTATTTTATATTTTTGATGTTTCTACTTCTATGAAGGATCTCATAGTGTAGGGAAGGTTTGACTGTGCGTATATTTTCAGTTGTAATATAAACATGGTTGTGCAAGTATGTCTTTGTTGGACGTCTGGTCGCCCGGTGGAGCGGCCGTCTGCTTCACAGCCTGGTCGATGCTGACGTGAGTCTGAGTCCGTTCTGGGAATTATTTTAATTATTCACAGTTCAGTGACCCACATGTTTTGTGAATCAGTGCACATCATCCTAGAATCAGGACATTTTCCACATTAACCATATTTAATGTCTCAAGTAGTTGGCAGTGGTGGCCTAGTGGTTAAAGAAGCGGGCTTGGGTCTGCAGGGCTTTGGGTTCAAATCCACTCAGTGGCCACTGAGGTGCTCCGAGCATCAAACCCTCCCGAACCACATAACTTCTTGTGGGCTCACCACCCACAGGAAGGTGGACAATATGGTGCAATCATCCCTAATTTAGGGGTTCCCACAACAAAACAATGTTTTCCATCTCACCCATCTCCTTTTTGTCTCCTACCTGGTAGCTCCATCTCTAGGATCATTCTTCTACCATGTGTCCAAACCATCTCAATCTGTCTTCTCCAGCTTTTTCTCCAAACCGTCCTGTCTGTATTGTCCCTCTAATCACCTCATTCCTGATCCTGTCCATCCTTGTCTCTCCTAAAGAGAACCTCAGCATCTTTAACTCCTCCACCTCCAGCTCTGTCTCCTGTCTTCTACCTATTCCTAGTGTCTCTAATCCATACGTCATGTCTGGTCTCACCACTGTCCTGTAAACCTTCTCCTTCACCTTAGCTGACTCTCTTCCACAGTCTCCGCTGCTCTGAACAGTTGATCCTAAATATCTAAACGTCTCCACCTTCACCACCTCTGTTTCATGTAACCTCACCCTTCCTCAAAAACAAATACCTCAATAAACAGTCACTTCTTTCTGTTTATGATCTTATTGTCTTCCTATATGTCAAGATATTTTTTTCACCTTACTCTACGCCACTTTTTTCTTTTTTATTCTCACAGCATGTAGTGTAATCAGCTTTATGGGATTGCTAGTAAATCACAGCTTATTTACCCAAAAGCACTTTATATAATGAAACCCAGGAGCTACAGAGCAGAGAACTTCTAATAATTAAAATGACAACATCAATTGCTTTGACCAGCAGGTTCACCTCTGTACTTTTGTCCACATTTACATGACACTTAAATTGTCCCCAGAGCTAAAATAAAACCTCAAAACCTTCGTGTGAGGAGAATTGTTATTAATAATTTAAATAAATAATTTTTGGTTATAAATTATATTTTTCACATGATCTGAGAAGTCAACAGATAATAATCGGAAAACCGTGTGTTTTCAGCCATATGGTCATATTGTTGTTGTTGTTGTTCCTCCTTATTTGCCTGTTTGTTTGTTTGTTTGTTCATCCATGCAGTCACAGCTGCCAGTACAGTAGACGCCTGGAGACATGTCTCCTCCTGATGATGTATTTTTTTAGACATTACAATAATTCTGTCCAAGACTACTGTACTTGTAACATCAGTTCTCTGTGTTCAGCTGGGCTGTGTTTCCTACAGCTCCTCGCCTTTTGCTCCTCTGTTTTTTTTTTTTTCCCATCTTTCCCGTCTGTCTCCTCCCTTAGCCTCCATATTGTTAGCCAGTTGCTCACCCCTCCCCCCTCACTTGGCCTCATTTCTTTATCTCTTTTATATTTATCCCCTTCAAAAATCTTTTTATACCAACATCTCCGATCTGCATCACTCTCTTCCTTTTATCCCGTCGTCTGTTGCCTTTTTGTCAGTCGTCGATCTATTATTTACCTCCGTATCCTAACACCGTGTCTTTCTGTGCCCTGAGGCTGTGGATGTGGATGTGGATGAGGATGAGGATGAGGCATGTGCTGTTCTGTGTCAGTAGGGCACTCTCTCTGTGTCTCTCTCTCTCACTCTCTCTGTCACCGATGGAGCTCGGTTGCAAATGGAAGCACAGATAGTGAGGCTGAAAACATGATGCTCATTCACAAGGAAGACAGACTGTCCATGCCATGACCTAATCACAAACAGCTGTCTGTCTGTCTCTCTTTCTATTGGTCTGTCCGTCTGTCCATCATCCTCCTTTCTGTCTGTCTATCTGCCTGTCTGCCTATCTGCCTAGGGATCTTCTATCCCTCTGTCCCTCTGTCTAGCTTTCTGTCTATGTGTCTCTCTATCTATCCGTCTATCTATGTACCCGTCTATCCGTCTGCCTGTCTCTCTGTCTTTCAGTCTAACTTTTCTTCTGTCCATCTCTCTGTCTATCTGCCTCTCTGTCTCTCTTTGTCTGTCTGTCCACGGTATCTGTCTGTCTGTCTGACTGCACAAGACGTTTCTGAAACAATAATATAATTGATAATATAATTAACAAAGATGTAACATTCAGTGAGACATGAAACAGTTATTGTTCATTTAAATCACCGGCATAATAAAAAAAACGTAATGTTGGCCTTAGTCAAGTCCCTGTTTTTTTTTTAAAAAAAACAACTCTTTTTTTAAAAATAAATTTTTGTGAACAGTTAAAAACAAATATCATAAGTCAGGTCCCTGTGGTCATTGACTTAACAGCTATGGAAGTGTTTGTGTCTTTTTCTAACTCTTTTTTTTCATCTCACTGTTACCAGTGTAACGCCTCTCAGATCACAACTCTTTTTTGTGAGGTTTTATTGCATAAATCTTCAGTTGTCACATGAATTCTTAGACACCAATAACTCTCTCTCCCTCTCTCTGTCCTCGGTTTCATAACATCCCAGTGGAGGAGTCTGTGTGTTTGTGTGAATGAATTGCAGAGATAAAGACTTCATGCACCGATAATCATTGTGTCACTTTGAATTATTCCTGACTGGTAGGAGTTTACCTCGGGCTGCTGTGATCCCTTGATTCATTCATCTGAAACGACAATGAATCTCTTCACCTGTTGATGTCGAAGACACGCAGCAAGTCTGGGGTGAAGACAACGTCACCAACGGGCAATGAGGCAATGGACGTGTTTTTCTGAATCAACAGGGATGAGAACAGATGTGAGTCTGAACTCTTCCTGTTCTGGCCTCGGAGCTCGTATAGACACAACATCTGCCTCTGTGTTTAGATCAACTCTGTGTGGACCTGCAGGATTAAACCGACGTTGAGGTCAAAGCAAGGCTGTGTGTGAGCCAGTGGACAGATAGAGAGGACAGAAGAAGTTCAACTTAGAATAAAAACTCACTGTTGAGATTAGGAGGCAAAACTGCAAATCAACAACTTCAGGACGCAGCCTCAGTAAGAGGATTGATTTCTTATCCCCCCTGCTGTGCTGAGAGGGGGGACAGTGAGACACCCACTGACCCAGACTCAGACCCAGGTGTTTGTTTGTCTGGAACAGCATATGGAGTTGGTTTTTGAGCAGTAATTGATGTAATCCAACGTGTACCGCAGTAGTGAAGAGTTAATTCCCAGGACTCCCTGTGACTGTAGTACGATACTGTCCTGGTCCTGAGAGGCCATTCACTTCAACTTATTTATGGTATGTCCTTATTGATCTGTCCATAAATACAAGGCTGGAATAACAGAATGAGCTCAAGTGGCCGCAGCTTCAGGCCTCGCCACCAGGGGGCCTGAGATTGCTAATGTCAAGTGACTAACATTAGTGGAAATGGTCTACTAATACTGATTTTACTCTGTCTTTTAAAAGTTTTGGATAGTTATTTTGGTTGTTTAACATGTTTAAAAATATGCTACCATCTTTAAAACAGAAGGTAGGAAGATATTATGGTTGTTTAACATCTATAAATATATGCTAACACCTTTAAAACAGAGGGTAGGAAGATATTATGGGTGTTTGACATCTATAAACATATGCTACCACCCTTAAAACAGCGAGTAGGAAGATTTTATGGGTGATTGACATCTATAAACGTATGCTAACACCTTTAAAACAGAGGGTAGGAAGATATTATGGGTGCTTGACATCTATAAACATATTAAGGCTGTGATAAGGCGGCACATTTTTTTCGCTGTGGTTGGAAAAATATTATTGGTAGTAAAATACTTCAGAACAATCAATCAATCAATCAATTTTTATTTATATAGCCCACATTTACAAAACAAGTTTGTCAATGGCATCAACACTTTATGTTGGGACACCGTCAACATAAAGATGAAAAATATTTTTTGGGTTCTGCAGGGTTCACTGGGTTCACTTGTGTCAGTGATTGGGACACGATATCAAGGGTCTCATCCTGGTTATTCGCCCCCACCCTCGGATAGTGTTTATCCGGCCCTGTATATACAGTAATATGATGTGGTATATAAAGTATTTAACTGTAATCTCAGTCTCCATATTTTTAAAGTTTAAAGTTTTACATTCACTGCACTGATAAATCTTTTTCAATACAGTTCGTTCATTTTATCATTTGCAAGTAGTATTTTCTTAGTACTTTATGCAACAAGTATCATTTATTTTCAAATACTAAATATGGAAATTACATTTTTGTTGTACTGATAGCAAATTTACTACTATTGTACTGTATTTACCATATGAAACTTCTGCTGTAAGTCCACAGATATTTTGTGTTCTCAATGCTCACTCAGGGTTTACATTTATGCCATTCAACCATTCAGTCACGTTTTCACATTGTCAGCATAGACGGGAGCTACTCAGCGTTATAGTGCGCAGGCAGAGACACCAGTGTTGGAGGCAGGATCGCCCATTAAGTGCTATATTAGGTTAGCGCTCTCTCACACACTGCAGTAATTGTATCAGTAGTGTAGATACACTGGCTGCAAACAAGTCGGCCTCACATTCCCTGGGATGGACGGAGAAGGAAGCTGGAGTGACAATAAAGTCAGATATAATGATTTTTGCAGTGCATTATGATAAGAATCGGATGATAATAATAAGAGGAAGGTTTACAGGACAGTTGTGAGACCAGGCATGGTGGATGGATTAGAGACACTAGGAATAGGTAGAAGACAGGAGACAGAGCTGGAGGTGGAGGAGTTAAAGATGCCGAGATTCTCTTTAGGAGAGACAAGGATGGACAGGATCAGGAATGAGGTGATTAGAGGGACAACACAGACAGGAAGGTTTGGAGAAAAAGCCAGAGAAGACAGATTGAGTTATGGTTTGGACATGTTCAGAGGAGGGACAGTGGATACATTGGAAGAGCAATGATCCTAGAGATACCAGGTAGGAGACAAAGAGGAGATTGATGGATGCAGCGATGGAGGACATGGAGGTCAACCCCTGGAAAATGGAGGAGTAGGAAAAGGATAGAAGTAAAGGATGAGAGAGCGTTAGGAAACTGTGAAAAAAAAATGTGAAAAATAACCTAGAAATACAAAAAAAAAGGCCAGGAAAAAGAATGAGAAAAGGATGGTTTATGAGGAAAATTGACAGAGTAATGAAATATATTAAAAAAATTAAAATCATAATAATTTTGTGTTATTTGCACAAATTCTATTTTCTATCACTTAAATTAAAAACAGAGTATAGAGACAAAATAAAAATAGAAATTGAAAACAACATGTAACTGTGAAGCTGGATGTCTTCACACACACTAGCCGAGTGACTCACATCCAACTTTCTCCTCCCACTGACTCCCTCTCTCCCCCTGAGCTGTTTCTCTCTCTGTCTTTGTTCTCGTTATCACTGCCCTGCTTCTCTCCAGTGCTGGATATTTTTCCGTCTTCATCTTTCACTCATTTCTTGTGCCTTAATTGTGTCTTGTGGCTCTTGTGAATTATCATAGTGTCTTTTTTCTTTCATTCTTTGAGAAATTTCTGTACTTACAGTTGGTTTTCTTTGCTGCAGGAAGCTAGAAAGAAATGTCTGCCTTTTTTAAAGGCTGGTTTTACTCCCTCTGTTTGTCCAGTTCAACATGGAGTTCAGGCTTTTGTCATATACAACAACCAGAATCTGCTTTTTCCTTCTCATCTTCCTCTAAATTCCTCCGGTCTGTGTTGTCCCTCTAATCACCTCATTCCTGATCCTGTCCATCCTTGTCTCTCCTAAAGAACCTCAGCCTCTTAAACTCCTCCACCTCCAGCTCTGTCCCCTGTCTTCTACCTATTCCTAGTGGCTCAAATCCATCCATCATGGCTGGTCTCACCACTGTCCTGTAAACCTTTCCCTCCACCTTAGCTGACTCTCTTCTATCACTGATCACTCCTGACTCTTTTCTCCAGTTGTTCCATCCTGACTCCACTCTATTCTTCTCTTCTCTTCCACAGTTGATTCTCAGCAGCTAAACTCCTTCTTTCCCCCTTGTAACCTCACCATTCCACTGTTCTAGATTCATTATTTCCCACTGTGCAACACTTTCTAAAAAATCATAATGTCCAGTTGTCTTCAACCTATTATTGTTGTTATTATTATAAATATCCCTGTACATAAAATTGAGGGAATCTGTAAAAGAAGATTATAACTAAAATTATCACAATAGAATGTAGTATTTCTATAATAATGATTATTAACAATATTAAAAATGAATAATGAAGGCAGTTGCAATTATTGTTTTTTATAGACACCATGTTTCCAGAGGATGGATTTACTGAGAGACTTTAAACAGTGTCTCCATAAATCCTATTAAATCCATCATGAATTGCTGTAGCTGTGATTATAAAATCCATTTCTGGGTCATTCATATGAAAGACAACCACAAACACTGTGACCTACTTAAAATGTGACGCTTTTCATTTGCCTTGTGGTTTATAGACGTGCATGTGGAATCAACACACTGGTGCAGAAGTAAACTAGAATTATAATCCGAATGTTGGAAATTAGGATTCTCTAATCTCAGAATCCTATTGCAGATAATTGATGAAAATATCTGGTAGATGTTCTGGAGTCTGATCTGAATATTGTGGATTTGTCCTGAGCTTTTCTTCACTTCTTGTTGCTTACTCGGTTCCTGGCGTTTTATTTTTTGGATGCCTTGATGTTAAACAATGCTGAAACTTGTAGATTAGTCAAAAATTAAAATAGAAGCATCGAATAAAGTGAAAGAAATTCACAGTTTCCCAGCAGTTCTACAGTGAGTCCTCCCAGCTGCACTGGATTAAGTTCGGGTAATGTGTAAAATTCTACCGCTATGCTTTTCTAATGGGATTATGTTAAATCATCTCAAAGATGGTATAAAAGTCAGCAGCAGATATCAGTAGTGTGTGACTCTTCCTCTCAGTGAGACCCAGTTTGGTTATAAGTCTCTGGTTTTATGCATCAGTCAGGTGTTTTGACTCTACAGTATTGGTATTGTATTGGATCTTAAATACGCACGTGATCTTTTCTGTGACTTCCGTGACGAAATAATGGTGTTGGTATTATTTTTATTTATTTTTTTGGCTGCAGAATCATTCCATGGTGTTGTTTTGCTGCATTTAGAAGATTTGTGTGTTCAATAATTTGATTAAAGTTGTTTTACAACATTTTAAAGAAGATAAGAAGAAGATACGGAAATCCCTGACTTGACTGTGTGGAGCAGTGCCATGCTCATTGGTAACTTGGCAGCAGGCAGATTTGAACCCGAGACCCTCCGGACCCATGTTTTCTTAACCACTGTCAGTGCTGCAAACAAAGTTGTCAAAACTCATTCATTTATCTTCATTTGCTCATCTGTTACCGGGCCACAGGGGCCTGGCACCACCCATATCACACTGCACCACACTGTGGACCTTCCTGTGGGTGGTGAAACCACTGAGGGTTATGTGGGTCAGGACAGTGCTCTGCTCAGAGCATCTCAGTGGCAGCTGATGGATTCGAACCTGAAGCTTTGAGGGCCCAAGTCTGCTTCCCTAACCGCTAGGCCACTACTGCTGACATGCCAGGATAAAAACTTTAGGAATTTATAAGACTGGTGCTGGTTGTTTATGTTGACGGCAACATTAATGTAGGAATTATGTTTGCTTTTCTCAGTAAATGCATGTTCTTCTTGGCCTTTTTCTGTATCTGTTCCTCCATGGACCAGAAATCTCCTCAATTATTCAGCTTTTCTCTTAAAGAACTGGGCCGAGACCTGCTGCAGCATCGGCCCCGCACCTGCAGCACATTCCACATGCAGTACAGCCTGGTGCATGACTAATAGGAGAGTAAAAATAGACAGTACTCAATACTACACGGACCCTGCGCGAGGACATATGACAACCACAGGAGTGGCATCAGATGTGGAGATGCTGTTCAGACGTCTTTCTTTCCTCATTTTCATCCGTCCATCTCTTCCACTCTTGCTGAAACATCTGTGTGGAATCATCTCTTCAGATCAGATAGTGCAGCCGCTGTATGAAACATTTACACCTACTTTCCCTTCTTTGACGTTTCATTTCCGCCGGAGTTTAACAGACATCAGGTGCAGCCGCTTCACTGATAGGATTTCTGGAGTGAGTGTGTGTGAGAGTGTGTGTGTGTGTGTGTGTGTGCTAAGCTATTATTACACCTCATAGATACTCCCGTGTCTGACATTGTCCTGTCTGCCTGTACATGAGGAGAAACTGCTGTGAGAACAAAGGCGAGCTGAGAAATGCGCCCTCTTGTGGCAAATATTGGGAGTACACCTTAATTTTTTTGTGCAATGTACGTTTGGTAGTAAAATAGTAAAGTAAAACCTTTGTATCAAACCTCCCCGTGGTTGTTGTGTGTTGACCGGTGTAGTTTCTGAGATTTTTGTGTCAGTATTGAACCACAGACAGCACAGGTCCAGCCCACATTTTCCACTCCATCTGATCAGAACCCCATACAGGAATGCTCTGATTGGTAAAATTGGTAATCCATGTTTTTTTTTTTTTGTAGACAGAGATTTATTCCTCAATCCAGAAAAAAAAGATATTTATTTCTGAAAGTTATTCATTATAAAAGATGGAGAATCAGCATGAAGCACGAGGTCCGTGTCTACAAAGCCATTTTACTCATGAGAAAAAAACGTGTCTGTGGATTTGTCATCTTCATGTGTGGGTTATTGTGGTTTATACGGGATGTAGATTCGCACATGGACTGAGAAGTGGTGGAGAAGGGTGTGGAGAATGTAGATGCGGCGCAGGGCGGGGGATGAGGAGGGCTGCATCCGCGTCACCATGGATACAGGAGGACAGAGAGGGAATCAATTCTGGATGCTCCCTGTGAAACCACGGATCTATCAGACACCGTCTTTGTCGCCTGGCGCAGTTTGGAGCCAATCAGAGTGCGTCTTACAATCACACCGAGTTTATCTGACCAATCAGGGTTGGAGCAGAGTTTTGTCTGTTGCCACAGTGAATTGTGCACAATGTTTCATTTTTTGGGGGGACAATTTTTAGTATATAATCTTCTTTAATTGTGACGGTGCTTAGGAAAATAAAATCAGAACCTGTTGGAGCAGCTGCAGGAACCGTTCTGTGTTCTGTGTCTATAATTCATGCAGATGATCTCAGATTTTCTTTGTCAGAGTGCCACACCCTGTATTTCCAACCCCTCATATCTTTCCTTCCCTTACTCCCGTGTCTTACACACACACACACACACACACACACACGCACACACACACACACACACACACACACACACACTGACACAGCTGCTGCTGCTGCTGCAGTTGATTCATATCCAATACAACTAGTAACCTACTATTTACATTAACCTAATTGAAAACATGATTGAAAACACATTTAAATTTCAATCAAACTAAAACTTTGCCTGGAGATGAAGTATTGGTGGTTGTGAGTGAATCCGTCTGTCTCCTCTCACCGACATCCTGTCTGTTGTCTTGTTGAGAGACCTGAGATGATGTGATATTTGGGCGTCACGCCATTATTTTCCAATTGAGACTGGAGTTGTGCTCCAATCTCTGGGGCGTGTTCATGTTTATGTACATGTCTGTGTCCTGGCAGTCTTCGTATGGTCTCGCTGGTTTTTATAACAGCTTCTTGTTTCCCTGGTCCCCTGTCCTACTTCATACAGATATTAGTGAAGGCAAGGACGAAAAAAGGTTAATACTGTGTATGACTAAGCTCTTCCCACGTCTGTCCCTGTGTCCTTCCACCTACTTCAGTATCTTATAGCTTATAAGTGTAGGTACAGAAGATGGAGCATATGTTTCACTATATCCATGTTGTTGTTGTTGTTGTTTGTTTTAACATATCATAATCTTATGAGTTTAGAATGGTTTAATTTTTACACATCTTCTTCTCCTTTTGGCTCATCCCTTTTTCAGAGGTTGTCACAGCAAGTGGAAATTTTCTGTGTCTCCCCCCTGTCCTCTGTATCTTCTACTCTGACTCCAACTATCTCCATGTCCTCCCACACTGCATCCATCAATGCCTCTTTGTCTCCTACCTGGTAGCTCCAACTCTAAGATCTTCTACCAATGTATCCACTGTCCTTCCTCTCAACATGTCCAAGTCCTCTCTAGCTTTTTCCAAACCTTCCTGTCTGTGTTGTCCTTCTAATCACCTTATCCTTGATGATCCGTTTGAGTTTTACATACAGTGTTTCTAAAATAAATATTTATTTATTGTCTTATTATATTTTCAGTAACTTTTTAACTGATATTATCTTAAAAAAACATTTTTTTAGAAGTCTATGATCCTACAGTACATTATTAAGCTGGACATTTTGTTCTTTTCCTCCGTACACGGTGAAAACTACACGGGGAAAATGAGGTGTAGGTTGCCACCTTGTGTCTAGATGAGATGTGCTCAAAATAAAAAAAAAAAAAGAGCGCAGTGACGTCAATGCCACGTCACATGTAGGACGCTGTGTTTTGCTTGCTGCTGTAGTGAGGTGGGGGCGGGGGATGGAGGTGATGGTCTCCTGGGGCTCTGCCCGTGGAGCTAACAGCACTTGGTTGATTGCAAAGGTCAGGCTTTCTGTGTGGCTGTGGACGCAGGAGGGGGCGCTGGGGGGCAGTATAGGCACTGACGTTAATGTATAGTCTGTGTCAGAGTGAAAACAGTGCCGCAGTGTGATGCGAGTAAAACAGTGAGGACATTTAGGACAGAAGCTGAAGCTGAAGCTGGAGCAGCAAATGTGGTCTTTTCAGCAACAGGAATAAAAATAACAAAAAATAGTCTGTGCTCGGTGTGTGTGCGTTGCTATGGAAACCAAAGAGCTGCGGAGGAAGAGGAGAGGAGCTGTAGCAGAAGGTCTGGCCTATAGGAGGATGCTGAGAGAACACCCTTCCCCCCATCTCTCTCTCGCACTATAGAACCGCACACACCCTTAGAACACGGACAACACGGACACTCTCCACGGTCACAGACACAGACAACTGACATAAAAAAACAAAAGTTTTAACTGTGTTTTTATCATTCAGTATTCAGTAACGTGTTTAATTGAGGTTCTGTCCACGATACACACACTCCTCTCCTCACCTCCACCCTCTGCTGTCGGTGCAGCATTTCACCTTCAACGTCATCACGTGGTGCGTGAAACGCAGACACGTAGTCGTAATGAGTGAACACACACACACACACACATTAGCTCAGTTCGTTAATAATTCAGGGCTCACGGCCAGTTAATGTGATTTATTTTGATTAACCATCCATTTATGGATGATCAATAATTCAGTTAAAACAACGCTTGTTTCCTCAGGACATGGAGTTTCACCACAGCGTAGTAAATACTTGTAAATAACTTTTTTTTCTCTCTTATAAGGGTTTTGTCAAATAGTATTACTTCATCAGCAGTACTAGTACTGTTGTATTTGTGTACATTTAGCCATTTTTTGTTTTTTCACAAAACAATTAAAATTCCAGCACATTTCCATAAAATCTTTATTTTTTCTCCTTTCGTCTTGTCCCTTCTTTAGGGGTTGCAACAGTCTCCCCCATTCTCTGTATCTTCTACTGTGACTCCAACTACCTCCATGTCCTCTCTCACTGCATCCATCAATCTACTCTTTGTCTCCTACCTGGTAGTTCCATCTCTAGGATGACTCTTCTACCAATGCATCCACTGTCCCTCCTCTGAACATGTCCAAACCATCTCAATCTGTCTTCTCTAGCTTTTGTCTCCAAACCTTCCTGTCTGTGTTGTCCCTCTAATCACCTCATTGTTGATCCTGTCCATCCCTGTCTCTCCTAAAGAGAATCTCAGCATCTTTAACTCCTCCACCTCCAACTCTGCCCCCTGTCTTCTGCCTATTCTAGTGTCTCTAATCCTGTCCACACGTTACAGAAATATGACTTTTTCACGTTGCCTCTCCCAGGCTGTGTCAAATAGAGTGCGTAGTCATGTCATCATCGAAATGTCCTACTGACTCCCAGAGAAGAATAATCCAGGATGAAGGTTTGAAAATCACGCCACAGATGACACTGACCTACAAATGATGAATCAAATATGATTATGTGTCATTTGTGTTATGGGAGAGGTGTGATCATGGTGAGTGTTTTTGTGCTTGTGAATAAAACAAATCACATGGTCTAAACAGTCTTTATTATCACTTAGCTTGAAATAGTTGAGGAATGTACTGTTGTTGACAGTTTGCAGTTAATAAAAAAAAACTTCAGCTCCTTGTGAATCAGTTCATAATATTTTCAGAGCAATTTGGATTTTTTTTTCCACAGGATGGAAAATATAGGACATGATTTTTCTGAATCCAGAGAGATTAATCCCGGGATTATAAATGAGGCAACGGGCCTAAGTATATTACACTAGAAATGTAGGAGAAACGATAAACTGTGTTGAAATCAACCATGGGAACCATGTGATGTGTCCTTTATGCAGGACTGACTGTCAGTGTGAGAGAGACAGAGTGAGAGGCAATGGAACATTGGTTGTTTTAATTATACTTCCTGTTTTCGTATGTTTCTTCACTGTAGTATTTGTAAATATAAGCATGTATATTTATAAATGGTGAAGATATTGTATTAAAAAATCATAATTTTTTAGAAACATTGAAATATTGAGGGACAAAATGGAAGAAAATGGAGATTTCTTTAAGCAGCAACATGAAAGTGTATGCATGTCCCTTTTTTGACCACTTGGCGTCACTGTTGATCCATCAGAGACAGCTCCACACTCTGGAACAACAACTGGGCAAGACCCTCCCGTTTCCAGGCGCAAGGTTGAACGTTTCCTCAGTCTTTGTTGTAAAGAGCTGAGAGGGTGGAACGATCACATCATGTCCAACTACACAAACCCTCACATCGGATGATTTTTTTCCTTCTTCTGGCTTTAATTTTGGAAAAAGAAAAATATGTCTTTCATTTATAGGAGGATATTTTTGGGAATATGTTTCTGTTTTTTGCCTTTTTCCTGGGATTTTGTGTCCGGGCAGCTGTCGTATTCCGTGTCGGAGGAGGTAAATCCTGGAAGCTCTGTTGGAAATATTGCTAAGGACTTGAACCTTAATCCACAGGACTTGGAATCCCGTATGTTCCAGATCGTTACTGGATCCAAAAGGAAATTCTTCGAGGTAAACCTCAAGACTGGTGTCCTTTATGTCAGTGAGAGAATAGACAGGGAGGAGCTGTGTGCGGAGGAACTAAAATGTACTCTGAGTGTCGAGGCTGTGATTAATAACCCGTTGAAGCTGTATCGTATCGACGTGGATATTTTGGATGTGAACGATAACGCCCCCGTGTTTACCACCGAGCTGCAGCATTTACACATTGCGGAGAGCACTCTGCCCGCGGTGAAATTCGCGCTGTCCGAAGCGACGGACGCAGATGTGGGGAAAAACGGAGTGAACACGTATAAACTGAGCCCGAATGAGCATTTCTCATTGGCGGTGCACAGATCAGGTGACGGTGTGTCTGCAGAGTTGGTGCTGCAGAAAGCGCTAGACCGAGAGAAGCAGCCTGTGGTCACCATGACACTGACAGCTGTAGACGGAGGGAGTCCAGCGAAATCTGGAACCTCAAAAATCACAATTCACGTCTTAGACAATAACGATAATATTCCGATATTCAGCGAAGCGTTGTATAAGACAAAGATTCTAGAAAACAGCCCCAAAGGCACCACGGTTGTCGCAGTAAACGCCACGGATGCGGACGAGGGTCTGAACGGCGAGATCGTTTACTCGCTGAGAAGCAAAGATCAGGACCGGGTCCTGGATATATTTGAAATCGAATCTCAAACCGGTGTCATCAGTGTAAAAGACAACGTGGACTTCGAGGAAAGAAAGGCGTTCGAGATACGAGTGGAGGCCACCGACAGGGGGCAGCCTCCCATGTCGGCCCACTGTAAAGTTCTAGTCGAAGTGATGGACCTGAACGACAACGCACCTGAAATCACGGTCACGTCACTGTTGACCACTGTAAAGGAGGACACAGCTGTGGGGACAGCTGTGGCGCTGGTGTCGGTGGTGGACAAGGACGGCGGAAAAAACGGAGAGGTGAACGTTCAAATTAGGAACGAGGTGCCGTTCAAGCTCGATACTAATTACAAAAATTATTACTCGTTAATAGTTGACGGGCCGCTGGATAGAGAGGCGGTTTCTGTTTATAATATCACTATAGCTGCGGGAGACAAGGGACAACCAGCCCTGTCCAGCACCAGCATCGTTTCCATCCAGGTATCGGATGTGAACGACAACGCACCGAAGTTTCCCGAGTCTTTCATTAACGTGTTCGTGACTGAAAACAGTCCAGTGGGGAAGACGTTGAAGTCCGTGACTGCGACTGATGCGGATGTTGAGAAGAACAGTCATCTCACATATTCACTTTTACAAAACAAAGATGACTTGATGCACCTGTCAACGATGGTGAACATCAACCCAGAGACTGGAGATGTCACCAGTCTGCAGGCGTTTAACTACGAGGAGTTAAAAATGTTCCAGTTCAGGGTCCAGGCCACAGACTCTGGAGTTCCTCCGCTCAGCAGCAACGTCACCGTTAACGTTTTTATTCTAGATGAAAATGACAACAGACCCGTGATCCTGGCTCCGTACTCTGAGCTCGGATCGGTTCACAGTGAGACCGTCCCTTATAACGTTGAAGCAGGACACATTGTAGCAAAGATCAGGGCTGTGGACGCAGACTCTGGATACAACGCTCTGTGGACGCAGACTCTGGATACAATGCTCTGCTCTCCTATCATCTCACTGAGACCAAAGGGAACAATCTGTTCCGGATCGGAACCAGCACTGGAGAAATCAAGACTAAGAGGAGAATGAGTGACAATGACCTGAAAACTCATCCTTTGGTGGTGCTGATATCTGACCATGGAGAACCATCTCTGACAGCTACTGTGTCCATAGAGGTGGTGGTGGTTGAAAGCTCAGCTGACATCCAGACTCAGTTCAGACATGTTCCAGTCAAGGAGGAGAACTTCACTTCTTTGAATCTCTACCTTCTTATAGCCATCGTCTCAGTGTCAGCCATCTTTCTTCTGAGCCTCATCTGTTTAATAGCTGTCAAATGTCACAGGACGAGTGGAACATTTAACGGTTATGGTGCCCCCATGATCACCACCAACCCTGACGGGAGCTGGTCTTACTCTAAAGCCACTCAACAGTATGACGTCTGCTTCAGTTCAGACACTCTGAAGAGTGACGTAGTGGTTTTCCCTCCATTGTATCCGCCGGTAGATGCGGAACTGATCAGTATAAACGGAGGAGAGACGTGTTCCAGGACTCAGACTTTACCAAATAAAGAAAAGGTAAGAAAACCAATACTTAGTAGATGTTTCACAGAGGTTTATTAAAAGAGCTTTGTTAGTTTCCTGGTGCGTCGCTGGTCCTCGGGTTTTGGATGCGCATTTGACTGAAGGCTCTGTCCTTGGTGCTGAAAATCTGTTTTTTGGTTTCCCCTCTTCAACAACAGCTTTTTTGTTCATACATGAAGTGCATTGACTTAATATAAATAACCTGAGCTTCACCATGGGTGTGGTTATGTTTTGCCAATGTTATGCCTTCAGTATATTCATAGAGAATTAATTTTCTTTCTATTTAATATGCTGTGCTACCGTTCTATCATTCATTCACTTTTCCAGATGGTTTGGACATGTTCAGAGGAGGGACAGTGAATACATTGGTAGAAGAATGATCCTAGAGATGGAGCTACATAGAGGGAGGACATGGAGGTAGTTGGAGTCAGGGAAGAAGATGGAGAGAACAGGGTGAGATGGATAAGGTTGATTCACTGTGGTAACCCCTAAATAATGGGCAAGCAACAAGATTTCCAGAGAGACCATTCCATACAAACGCTTCACAATTTGACTATAAAAGCATAAGAAATAGTTTTCCCTTTCGTTTTTTTTAAATTTAAAATAAAATAACTAAAATTTTGAAAAAAAAACAATTGTTTGTGCTTTTCGAATCAACGTCGCAGTTGTGCAGATCATTATGAAAAACAAAAATGAGAAAAAGTGCAGAAAAGTCACATTATTAAAAATTTAGAACTCTTATTTGCCACATATTATTTTAATTTCACTGCTAGAGCATATTCAATATATAATAAAGTAATGTTTTTGTCCGATTACTCATGATAACAGAACCTGCATTACGATATTATAAGAAAGGCATTGCATTGCCTTTTTATTAAAGTATGTCTGTGATGTGCAGTGTCTCACATTCACCACACGAGGGCAGTGTAGACCACGACATTTAAAAGCTATTGTCAGCTCGCCTTGGCACCAGACTCCTCCCAAATACAGCGATTATCATGATGTTTCTCTCAGCTCTGGGACAAAGAGATGCAGGGCGTGAGAGGGAAACGGACGAGCCGTCGTTTCCATTCGTCTTCTTAGGATCTTAGGAATACCGGACTAACATTGATGGATTTTCCATGTTGGATATAATTATGGATATCTCAAGCAAAAGGTCTCTGACTCAGATTTTCCCTGTGATCGGACTGCTGACCTGCTGCTTCGCAGCGGCGTGTGCGCAGCTCTCCTATTCCATCTCGGAGGAGGTAAACCCTGGCACGTCTGTAGGTAATATCGCAAAAGACCTGAACCTGAACATCCAGGAGTTGGAGAGTCGTGGGTTTCAAGTAGTAGAAGGATCAAAAAGAAAGTATTTTGACGTGAATGTAAAAACCGGCTTCCTTTTCGTCAACGAGAGGATTGACCGGGAGGAGCTGTGTGGGAAGGCGGCGAAATGCAGCATCAACGTAGAGGCCGTGATTAACAACCCGCTCCGGTTGTATCGTTTAGCCATAAACGTTGTGGATATAAACGATAACGCACCGCATTTTTTAGAAGATTCGCAGTCGCTCAATATCGCTGAAAGTACTTTACCTGGACTGAAATTCGCATTAATCGAAGCCGTAGATTCGGATGTTGGTAAGAATGACGTGAGTTCATACAAGCTCAGCCCGAATGAGTATTTCACTCTGGAAATACACAAAGGAGCCGATAGTGTGTCTGCGGAGCTAGTCCTGCAGAAGGCTTTAGACCGGGAACGGGATGCTGTCATCAGACTCACGCTGACAGCAGTGGACGGTGGTAGTCCACCAAAGTCTGGGACTTCTCAGATGATCATAACCGTTTTGGACATCAACGACAACAATCCGGTTTTTAGTAAATCTTTATATAAAGTCCAGATTCCTGAGAACCTGGCCCCGGGGACTAAAGTCCTCACTCTGAACGCGACGGACGCAGACGAGGGTGTGAACGGTGAGGTCCAATACGCTCTGAGGAGAAAGGGACAGGATCGTGTGTTAGATCTGTTTGTAATAGACAGCGTCACGGGTGTAATCACCGTGAAAGGGGACATAGACTACGAGGAGAATCCGGCGTTTGAGATTCACGCGCAGGCCAGTGATAAAGGACAGCCGCCCATGTCAGCGCATTGCAAGGTGTTGGTGGAAGTGTTGGATCTGAACGACAATGCTCCAGAGATCAGTGTGACGTCACTGTTGACTACAGTGAAGGAGGACAGTGAGGTAGGCACAGCCGTGGCCCTGGTGTCGGTTCTGGATAGAGATGCAGGGAGAAACGAGGCAGTGAAGGCCGTGATTTTAAATGATGTTCCTTTTAAACTGGACACCAATTATAAAAACTATTATTCTTTGACGATTAATGGTCCGATTGACAGAGAATTGATGGATCAATACAGTGTAACTATTATGGCGACAGATGAAGGATCTCCTCCTCTGTCCAGCTCCACTGTGGTCACAGTCCAGGTCTCTGATGTCAATGATAATCCACCGATGTTCTCTGAGCCTCTGATTAATGTCTATGTCAAAGAAAACAGTCCAGTTGGAGTCGTTATAAAAACCGTGACCGCCACTGATGCAGACATCAGTCAAAATGCTCATTTAAGATATTCATTTTTACACAGTAGCACAGACTCCTTGCCTTTATCCTCCATGATTAGTATCAACTCAGAGACTGGAGATATAACCTGTTTACAATCCTTTAACTACGAGGAGCTGAAAACCTTCCAGTTCAAGGTCCAGGCCACAGACTCTGGTGTTCCTCCTCTGAGCAGCAACGTCACCGTTAACGTTTTTATCCTAGATGAAAATGACAACAGACCCGTGATCCTGGCTCCGTACTCTGAGCTCGGTTCAGTTCACAGTGAGACCGTTCCATACAGTGTTGAAGCAGGACACATTGTAGCAAAGATCAGGGCTGTGGACGCAGACTCTGGATACAACGCTCTGCTCTCATATCATCTCACTGAGACCAAAGGAAACAATCTGTTTCGGATCGGAACCAGCACTGGAGAAATCAAGACTAAGAGGAGAATGAGTGACAATGACCTGAAAACTCATCCTATAATAGTGTTGGTCTCCGACAGTGGAGAACCTTCTCTGACAGCTACTGTGTACATAGAGGTGGTGGTGGTTGAAAGCTCAGCTGACATCCAGACTCAGTTCAGACACGTTCCAGTTAAAGAGGAGAACTTCACTTCTTTGAATCTGTATCTCCTGATCGCCATTGTCTCAGTGTCAGCCATCTTTCTTCTGAGCCTCATCAGTTTGATAGCTGTCAAATGTCACAGAACGAGTGGAACATTTAACGGTTATGGTGCCCCCATGATCACCACCAACCCTGACGGGAGCTGGTCTTACTCTAAAGCCACTCAACAGTATGACGTCTGCTTCAGTTCAGACACTCTGAAGAGTGACGTAGTGGTTTTCCCTGCACAGTTTCCACCAATAGATGGAGAACTGATCAGTATCAATGGAGGAGACACTTACAGCAGGACTCAGACTTTACCCAATAAAGAAAAGGTGAGTTTAATAAGACTTATTATCAACCTTTAGTTTTAAATGGAATTGTATGCGGGGTTTGTCTCTGTCCGTGGTGCTGAAATGAAGTTTTTTCCCACTTTGTCCATTATTACAAACAAAGGCTGCTCGTTAGGGCCTAAGCTTGGCGACATTTCACTATATATATCACTTAAAATCTGTTTGTCAAAGAGTAGTTGAAAGTCTTGATTTCAGGTGTTGTGTTTTGAATTTGTATTGCTATCGTAAAGCCAAGTGTACGTCACTGTCCTTGGTGCTGAACTGCTGTATTCTTTTCAGTTATTCATTCATTAATTCATATTCATTCTCTTATCCGTTGCCGGGTCGCACTGACAGCAGTCTCCAACACTCCCACCCAAATCACACTGTTTCATACTGTGAGCCTTCCAGTGGGTGGTGAGCCCACTGCGAGTTATTGCATGGGTTTCAAAGGCTAAAAAACAACGTCTTTATATTGAGTGATTAATTTTTCATCATTTATTTTATTACATTTTGGCAAACCACCCCACTTTATTACCACAAATGCATGACATGCACCACCTTCTATATGAAATCTACATAAAAAACACGACGATTAAGTCGTTGATTTTTTTTTCGGTCGTATACTCTTTGTAATAATTGATAGGTTTCTGCTAAATTGGGTGAGTGTCAGTGTCTGTTGATGTCCTGTCGGTTTTTGGGTCAACGCTATATGAACTAAACGTATTGGTGACACTGCAGTTACTCTAAACAACCACACGAGGTCACTGCAGACCATCACATTGTGTGGTTCTTTGTTGTTCGAGGTTCCTCCCTGATCCGGCGGTGATGATTTTTCTCTGGGCGTTGTTACACAAAGACGCAGCACAAGAGTAAAGGACGTCGTTTCTCATGTGTTGAGATTTCTAATTCGTGGATTCAACTCTTTTTTGGGGGATTATTTGCTTGGATTTCGGAGACCGAAGCTCAATGTGATCTCACGTTGGATAAAATATGTCGAGTCGACGGATTTATGGACGCTTGGAGGTTTTTCTTGTCGCTTTTCTCCTGGATTGTTACTGGAGAGCGGTGTCGGGACAGCTCTCTTACTCCGTACCGGAGGAGGTGAATCCGGGGACCACAGTAGGAAATCTTGCTAAAGACTTAAATATTATTGTTAACGATTTAGAGGCGCGAAGGTTTCAGATCGTCAGTGGCTCGAGTACAAAGTATTTCGATGTAAATCTGAAAACGGGAGCTCTTTTTGTCAATGAGAGAATCGACCGAGAGGAGCTTTGTGCAAAGGCCCCGGTCTGCACGGTGAACGTGGAGGCGGTGATCAACAACCCCCTGAAGCTGTACCGTATAGAGATAAACATAGTGGACATAAATGACAATGCGCCACTTTTCTCAGAGAATGTGCAGACGCTCAACATTGCTGAAAGCGCAGTGACGGGAGGCAGATTCGGATTCATCGGTGCGTCAGACAGAGACGTGGGGAAAAACGGTTTGAGTTCCTACAAACTGAGTCCCAATCATTATTTTTCGTTGGAGAATCACAAAGAAGGAGACGCAGCTTCTGCCAAGCTGGTGCTGCAGAAAGCGTTAGACCGAGAAACGCAGCCTAGAATCAAACTTACAGTCACAGCCGTCGACGGCGGAAATCCTCCAAAGTCTGGGACTTCACAAATAATCATAAATGTTTTAGACAATAACGACAACGCACCGGTTTTTAGCAGCTCATTGTACAAAGAAAGAATCACAGAAAATGTACCAGTTGGTAAAACTCTTCTGGTTCTAAACGCTACAGACGCAGATGAAGGTTTGAACGGGGAAGTCGAATACACGTTTAGAAGCAAAGGACAAGAACGGGTGTTAGATTTGTTCCAAATCGATTCCGAATCCGGAGCGGTTTTAGTGAAAGGGAAAATAGACTATGAGGAAAATCCTGCATTTGAGATCCACGTACAGGCCAGTGACAAGGGACATCCTCCCATGTCTGCTGATTGTAAAGTGCTCATAGAGGTGGTGGACCTTAACGATAATGCTCCTGAGATCAGTGTGACGTCACTGTTAGACACAGTGAAGGAGGACGCTGAAGTAGGTACAGCTATCGCCCTGGTGTCGGTTCGGGATAAAGATAGTGGCAAGAATGGTGCTGTGAAGGTTGGAATATTAAATGATGTTCCTTTCAAACTGGACACAAATTATAAAAACTATTATTCTTTGACAATTAATGGTCCGATTGACAGAGAAGTGATGGATCAATACAGTGTAACTATTATGGCGACGGATGAAGGAACTCCTCCTCTGTCCAGCTCCACTGTGGTCACTGTCCAGGTCTCTGATGTCAATGATAATCCACCGATGTTCTCTGAGCCTCTGATCAATGTCTATGTCAAAGAAAACAGTCCAGTTGGAGTCGTTATAAAAACCGTGACCGCCACTGATGCAGACATCAGTCAAAATGCTCATATAAGATATTCATTTTTACACAGTAGCACAGACTCCTTGCCTTTATCCTCCATGATTAGTATCAACTCCGAGACTGGAGATATAACCTGTTTACAATCATTTAACTACGAGGAGCTGAAAACCTTCCAGTTCAAGGTCCAGGCCACAGACTCTGGTGTTCCCGCCACTTTTCTCAGAGAATGTGCAGACGCTCAACATTGCTGAAAGCGCAGTGACGGGAGGCAGATTCGGATTCATCGGTGCGTCAGACAGAGACGTGGGGAAAAACGGTTTGAGTTCCTACAAACTGAGTCCCAATCATTATTTTTCGTTGGAGAATCACAAAGAAGGAGACGCAGCTTCTGCCAAGCTGGTGCTGCAGAAAGCGTTAGACCGAGAAACGCAGCCTAGAATCAAACTTACAGTCACAGCCGTCGACGGCGGAAATCCTCCAAAGTCTGGGACTTCACAAATAATCATAAATGTTTTAGACAATAACGACAACGCACCGGTTTTTAGCAGCTCATTGTACAAAGAAAGAATCACAGAAAATGTACCAGTTGGTAAAACCCTTCTGGTTCTAAACGCTACAGACGCAGATGAAGGTTTGAACGGGGAAGTCGAATACACGTTTAGAAGCAAAGGACAAGAACGGGTGTTAGATTTATTCCAAATCGATTCCGAATCCGGAGCGGTTTTAGTGAAAGGGAAAATAGACTATGAGGAAAATCCTGCATTTGAGATCCACGTACAGGCCAGTGACAAGGGGCAACCTCCCATGTCTGCTGATTGTAAAGTGCTCATAGAGGTGGTGGACCTTAACGATAATGCTCCTGAGATCAGTGTGACGTCACTGTTCGACACAGTGAAGGAGGACGCTGAAGTAGGTACAGCTATCGCCCTGGTGTCGGTTCGGGATAAAGATAGTGGCAAGAACGGAGCTGTGAAGGTTGGAATATTAAATGATGTTCCTTTCAAACTGGACACAAATTATAAAAACTATTATTCTTTGACAATTAATGGTCCGATTGACAGAGAAGTGATGGATCAATACAGTGTAACTATTATGGCGACAGATGAAGGAACTCCTCCTCTGTCCAGCTCCACTGTGGTCACTGTCCAGGTCTCTGATGTCAATGATAATCCACCGATGTTCTCTGAGCCTCTGATTAATGTCTATGTCAAAGAAAACAGTCCAGTTGGAGTCGTTATAAAAACCGTGACCGCCGCTGATGCAGACATCAGTCAAAATGCTCATATAAGATATTCATTTTTACACAGTAGCACAGACTCCTTGCCTTTATCCTCCATGATTAGTATCAACTCGGAGACTGGAGATATAACCTGTTTACAATCCTTTAACTACGAGGAGCTGAAAACCTTCCAGTTCAAGGTCCAGGCCACAGACTCTGGTGTTCCTCCTCTGAGCAGCAACGTCACCGTTAACGTTTTTATCCTAGATGAAAATGACAACAGACCCGTGATCCTGGCTCCGTACTCTGAGCTCGGTTCAGTTCACAGTGAGACCGTTCCATACAGTGTTGAAGCAGGACACATTGTAGCAAAGATCAGGGCTGTGGACGCAGACTCTGGATACAACGCTCTGCTCTCATATCATCTCTCTGAGACCAAAGGGAACAATCTGTTCCGCATCGGAACCAGCACTGGAGAAATCAAGACTAAGAGGAGAATGAGTGACAATGACCTGAAAACTCATCCCATAATAGTGTTGATCTCCGACAGTGGAGAACCTTCTCTGACAGCTACTGTGTCCATAGAGGTGGTGGTGGTTGAAAGCTCAGCTGACATCCAGACTCAGTTCAGACACATTCCAGTCAAAGAGGAGAACTTCACTTCTTTGAATCTGTATCTCCTGATCGCTATTGTCTCAGTGTCAGCCATCTTTCTTCTGAGCCTCATCTGTTTAATAGCTGCCAAGTGTCACAGGACGAGTGGAACATTTAACGGTTATGGTGCCCCCATGATCACCACCAACCCTGATGGGAGCTGGTCTTACTCTAAAGCCACTCAACAGTATGACGTCTGCTTCAGTTCAGACACTCTGAAGAGTGACGTAGTGGTTTTCCCTGCACAGTTTCCACCAATAGATGGAGAACTGATCAGTATCAATGGAGGAGACACTTACAGCAGGACTCAGACTTTACCCAATAAAGAGAAGGTAAGAACTCGAATGCTCCTCAAACCTCTTTAAACGTGTTTTCAGTAGATTGTTTCCCTTGTTACGTTTGGCTCCATTTGTTTTTCCTCGTTGTCATTTTTCGCGTGTGAGAGAACTGTCCTTGGTGCTGCAAATTGCTGATCCAAACTTGTCTTTCCTTGGAAGCTGGCGGCTCTCCTGTCTTAGAAATGCTATTAATATAAGCAACGCCTTATATGAACTGTCTGATTGACTCTTATAACATATATACGGTCAGATATAATCAAATATATATTTAGAAGTAACTTCGCAGTTGTTGCTGTGATTGAATGTATTTTTGCAGTTTATTGTCATTGTGTGAAACACATGAATTCCTCTTTTCTTGAACATTTTTTATTTTATTTAAAGATACACTCCGAAATCTGGCTTATTTATATTGCAGTTTCCTCCGCTTATATTTTTCTCCACTCTCAAGGGCAACAGTCTCTACATCTGTCACCTAAATCACACTGCACCATATTTGTAGATAGCCTCTCTGGAAGTGTCATATAATTAATTTATATGTTTGTGCTTTATCTTTAATTTGAAAAACTGTTTTTTGGTGTTTTTCATTAACGTTATTGATTCGTACGTTCATGATGGTTACATTTCTAAAATGTTCACATCTTATTTCTTTTTTTTTTAAATTTCCCAAATAGCCACCTTGAATTGTTTAAATTGCGTATTTCACAAATGAAATCATTCTAAATGATCAACTACCTGCTGTTTTAGTGACTTGTCATAGGCTGTGATGTCGATCACATCATTAATACAGTCAGGCTGCCGCAAATGTTGATTTGACAATTCCTGATATGTAGCTGCGTGTAGTTATTTCGTATGTCCAGCAGGGGGCATTGTAGACCACCATATATGAATCACCTCAGGCGTTAGGCAGGGACTCCTCCCCGAATCAGAGAAATCCTCCTCCATTTGAGGAGCATTTACACAAAGACACAAAGAGGTTAAACAAGACCCGAGACTGAACTTCTCTCCTACGGTGGTTTCTAACGATCACATCGCTTTAGCGGGATTTTACTGGTTCCACTGTTGACCTGATGTTCTCGGATAAAATCCCCGGACGTTTGGAGTCATGCATTTATCGAGCAGAACGGACCGTGTGTGGATCTTTGTCTTGTTCCTGCTCTTGGATTGTTTCTGGGCGGCGGTGAGTGGGCAGCTCTCCTACAGCGTCTCAGAGGAGGTGAATATAGGGACAGTAGTCGGAAATATAGCCAAAGATCTCAACATCAACGTCCAGGACTTGGAGTCCCGGATGTTTCAGATCGTCTCTGGGACAAAGAGGAAATATTTCGAGGTGAATCTGAAGACTGGAGCCTTGTATGTAAATGAGAGAATAGACCGAGAAGAGCACTGCAGCGACGAGATAAGATGCGCCCTCACGGTGCAAGCTGTGGTCAACAGCCCGTTGAAATTGTACCGCATTGAAATAACAATATTAGACGTAAATGATAATTCTCCATCCTTTGTCAGCGCGTCACAGACGGTTAATATCAGTGAGTTTATTGCAGCGGGGGCTCGATTCCCTCTGCAGCCCGCACACGACGCGGACGTCGGTAAAAATACCGTAAATACTTACACTTTGAGTAAAAATGAACATTTTTCACTGGCGACGCATAAAGGAGACGCAGTGACCGCAGAGCTGGTTCTCCAGAAGGCGTTAGACCGAGAGAAGCAGTCCCAGATTCAGCTCACCCTGACGGCCATCGACGGAGGAACACCAGCTAAGTCTGGAAGTCTTGTTATTATAGTGAATGTGCTGGACGTCAATGATAATCCACCAGTGTTTAGTCAGACGCTGTATAAAACTACAGTGTATGAAAATATAAAAATAGGAACTTCATTAATTAGACTGAACGCCACTGATTTAGACGCAGGACCGAATGGACAGGTTCTGTACTCGTTCAGTGAAGTAGGTCGAGGGAAACAGAATGATTTCTTCTCCATTGATGAAGTAACCGGAACAGTATCGAATAAAAGAAATATTGATTTTGAAGAAAACAATGCTTTTGAGATACGTGTGCAGGCCAGTGACGGTGCTCCCTCACCCATGATCTCTCACGCTAAGTTACTGATAGAGGTTTTGGACGTCAATGACAACGCCCCTGAAATATCTATGACGTCACTGCTGAGTACAGTCAAAGAGGACGCGTCCGTTGGCACAGCTATTTCCCTGGTTTCAGTGTTGGATAAAGACGGTGGTAAAAACGGGATGGTGGACTGTAGGATTTCCACCAACATCCCCTTTAAGTTGGAGTCGAATTATAAGAATTATTATTCACTAGTGGTGGACGGTCCTCTGGACAGAGAGACTGTGTCTCAGTACAACATCAGCATCACCGCCACTGACCAGGGGAGTCCTCCTCTGTCCAGCACCAGTTTTGTCACTGTCCGTGTGTCGGACGTGAACGACAACAGACCGATGTTCACAGAGAACATGGTTAATGTCTATGTGAGAGAGAACAGTCCAGTAGGAGCGGTTCTCAAAACCGTTTCAGCATCTGATGCTGACGTCGATCAAAACGGTCAAGTCAGGTTTTCGTTATTACGAGACAGCAGTGAATCAGTGTCGGTGTCTACAGCGGTGAACATCAACTCAGAGACAGGAGAGATCATCAGTTTACAGACCTTTAACTTTGAGGAGATGAAAACCTTCACCTTCATAGTCCAGGCCACAGACTCTGGTGTTCCTCCACTGACCAGTAACGTGACGGTGAACGTTTTCGTTCTAGATACGAACGACAACAGTCCCACGGTTCTGGCTCCGTATTCAGAACACGGTTCCATTAACAGTGAGACCGTCCCTTATAACGTTGAAGCAGGACACATTGTAGCAAAGGTCAGGGCTGTGGACGCAGACTCTGGATACAACGCTCTGCTCTCATATCACCTCTCTGAGACCAAAGGGAACAATCTGTTTCGGATCGGAACCAGTACTGGAGAAATCAAGACTAAGAGGAGAATGAGTGACAATGACCTGAAAACTCATCCTCTGGTGGTGCTGATATCTGACCATGGAGAACCTTCTCTGACAGCTACTGTGTCCATAGAGGTGGTGGTGGTTGAAAGCTCAGCTGACATCCAGACTCAGTTCAGACACGTTCCAGTCAAAGAGGAAAACTTCACTTCTTTGAATCTGTATCTCCTGATTGCCATCGTCTCAGTGTCAGCCATCTTTCTTCTGAGCCTCATCTGTTTAATAGCTGTCAAATGTCACAGGACGAGTGGAACATTTAACGGTTATGGTGCCCCCATGATCACCACCAACCCTGACGGGAGCTGGTCTTACTCTAAAGCCACTCAACAGTATGACGTCTGCTTCAGTTCAGACACTCTGAAGAGTGACGTAGTGGTTTTCCCTGCACAATTTCCACCAATAGATGGAGAACTGATCAGTATCAATGGAGGAGACACATTCGGCCGAACTCAGACTTTACCCAATAAAGAAAAGGTAAGAAATATAAAAATAATTAAATATATCATAAAACATCTCCACAACTTCCAGTGGGATCACCACCAGCAGGAAGGTTAACATTTTTTGCAGTGTGATTGGGGTGGCATGGATCATGGATATCTAGGTCAAGATGTATGAATGAATGACTTCTCAACATCTCAAGAATATTTAGTCTGAAGTTTTTTTTAATGACTGCAATATCAGGTTAATCTGTCTTCACAACTTGTTTGTAATTTCGTGTGTGTATGAAAACACTTCATCAAGTCAAGGTTTTCAACACAGACTTCATAACTTTACTTGTTTTTCTTCAAAACTGTTTTGAAGAGTGGAATTCATTTTGTCGCTGACTGACTTGACATGTCGCTGTCCTTGGTGCTGAACACTACACGTAACAACTCTTCTTCTCTCCTAAGAAAACAAACTTTTTTGTAAATAATGATAGAAAAAACACACTTTTACATCTATACTGACTTGAAAGCTCAAATGTAGTCTATTTTGGTCATATTCTGTGGTTCTTGTACAAGCAGAAAATCATTTAGAAATGTTTTATAATACTTTGAATTATGGTGAATTATGGTGCAGTGTTACTAAAAGGCCACAAGGGGGTACTGTAGACCGTCAGATTTTGATTTGGGTCGTAGCGATAAACTCTCCTCCCATTTCCACTGGTTAAGGGATATGTGGGCTTTGTCAGAGAGGAGGGTCGCACAACAAAGAAGCCACTCGTGTGTGGACGTTATGTCGTCGATGTCGGGTGTTGGAATAAGATTTTCGGGGATTTTTCACCAATAGTTCATCCTGTCGTGTGAATTCGCTGTGTGGAAATATGACCCGACGAGGCAGCACGGGCTCCGTGTGGATTTATCTCCTTTTCTTGCTGTTGGATTGTTGCTCGAAGGCCGTGAACGCGCAGCTCACCTACTCGGTCCTGGAGGAGGTAAATCTGGGGACTGTTGTCGGAAATATCGCTAAAGATTTAACTATTCCCGTCCAGGACTTGGAGTCCCGGATGTTTCAGATCGTTTCTAGATCCAAAACGAACTATTTCGATGTGAATATGAAGACTGGAGCTCTGTATGTTCATGAGAGGATAGACAGAGAGGAGCTCTGCGGCGACGAGACGAGATGTTCCCTGAGTGTAGAAGCAGTCATTAATAATCCGTTGAAACTGTACAGGATTGATGTTACGATATTAGATGTAAATGACAACGCGCCGTTATTTCCCAGCACGTTACAGGTTTTGAACATCAGTGAAAACACTGCGGCAGGCGCTAAATTCCCGCTACAGTCCGCAGACGACGCAGACGTCGGTAAAAACGCTGTAAATTCCTACAAATTGAGTTCGAATGAACATTTTTCTCTGGAAACGCAAAAAGGAGAGAGTCTTTCTCCAGAGTTGATTCTCCAAAAAGCTCTAGACCGTGAAAAACAGTCTGTTATTTCACTCACTCTGACCGCAGTGGACGGAGGAAGTCCTCCAAAGTCCGGGACCACAGTTATCAGACTGAACGTTTTGGACATTAACGACAACGCCCCTGTTTTCAGTCAATCGTTGTACAAGGCGAGTGTGTTTGAGAATGTGAGAATCGGTACAGCAGTAATCACTCTGAATGCAACGGATATTGATGAAGGTATCAATGGAGAGGTTCGATATTCAATCAGTAAAACAGGGAAAGGAAAACAAACCGATCTGTTCGAAATCAACGAAAGAACAGGGACAGTAACGAATAAGAAGACGATCGACTTCGAAGAGAATAGTGTTTTCGAGATACGAGTACAAGCCAGTGATAGAAACCCTTCTCCTCTAACCGCTCATGCCAAGTTACTGATAGAGGTTTTAGACGTCAATGACAACGCCCCTGAAATTTCTGTGACGTCACTTTTGAGTACAATCAAAGAGGACGCGTCCGTTGGCACAGCTATTTCCTTGGTTTCAGTGTTGGATAAAGATGGTGGTAAAAACGGGATGGTGGACTGTAGGATTTCCACCAACATCCCCTTTAAGTTGGAGTCGAATTATAAGAATTATTATTCACTGGTGGTGGACGGTCCTCTGGACAGAGAGACTGTGTCTCAGTACAATATCAGCATCACCGCCACTGACCAGGGGAGTCCTCCTCTGTCCAGCACCAATTTTATCACTGTCCGTGTGTCGGACGTGAACGACAACAGACCGTTGTTCACAGAGAACATGGTTAATGTCTATGTGAGAGAGAACAGTCCAGTAGGAGCGGTTCTCAAAACCGTTTCAGCATCCGATGCTGACGTCGATCTAAACGGTCAAGTCAGGTTTTCGTTATTACGAGACAGCAGTGAATCAGTGTCGGTGTCTACAGCGGTGAACATCAACTCAGAGACAGGAGAGATCATCAGTTTACAGACCTTTAACTTTGAGGAGATGAAAACCTTCACCTTCAAAGTCCAGGCCACAGACTCTGGTGTTCCTCCACTGAGCAGTAACGTGACGGTGAACGTTTTCATTCTAGACGCGAACGACAACAGTCCCACGGTTCTGGCTCCGTATTCCGAACACGGTTCCGTTAACAGTGAGACCGTCCCTTATAACGTTGAAGCAGGACACATTGTAGCAAAGATCAGGGCTGTGGACGCAGACTCTGGATACAATGCTCTGCTCTCCTATCATCTCACTGAGACCAAAGGGAACAATCTGTTCCGAATCGGAACCAGTACTGGAGAAATCAAGACTAAGAGGAGAATGAGTGACAATGACCTGAAAACTCATCCTCTGGTTGTGCTGATATCTGACCATGGAGAACCTTCTCTGACAGCTACTGTGTCCATAGAGGTGGTGGTGGTTGAAAGCTCAGCTGACATCCAGACTCAGTTCAGACATGTTCCAGTCAAAGAGGAGAACTTCACTTCTTTGAATCTGTATCTCCTGATCGCCATCGTCTCAGTGTCAGCCATCTTTCTTCTGATCCTCATCTGTTTAATAGCTGTCAAATGTCACAGGACGAGTGGAACATTTAACGGTTATGGTGCCCCCATGATCACCACCAACCCTGACGGGAGCTGGTCTTACTCTAAAGCCACTCAACAGTATGACGTCTGCTTCAGTTCAGACACTCTGAAGAGTGACGTAGTGGTTTTCCCTGCACAGTTTCCACCAATAGATGGAGAACTGATCAGTATCAATGGAGGAGACACTTACAGCAGGACTCAGACTTTACCCAATAAAGAAAAGGTAAGGAAGTTGTGACAAGTATTTTTTTTTCTAACATATTTTCTGGGGTCCCACAGTTAAAGTGAATTCCGCTTTCAAAACCGCCCATCCATAAACATCTATATACTCTCTGGTTGCACCGTTTT
>JAFBJS010000317.1:196521-232335 GCA_016785265.1 Paraplagusia blochii | reverse complement strand
ACCTCATTCCTGATCCTGTCCATCCATGTCTCTTCTCCAGAGAGATTGTTGGAGTCCAAAAGTCCAACATATCAAATTGGTATAAATAACTTAATCGTCAATATTTCCGTGATGTATAATACGCGGCAAGAAACATCATAAACTGCTTCATGTATAAGTTGTCAGCTCTTCAGACAGACTGTCTCATACTGCACCAAAAAAGAACCGCAAGGAGACACAGAAGAGGAAATCCTCACTTGAACACTCTCAGTTGACATATTGACGTTATCATCTGGAGGGCGCGTCAAAAGCCGTGTCACAATACATCGACTGGAACAGCTCTGTGGAGGCACAGGATCCGGGGGACGTTCGATTACGGTCTAAAACTGACTCACGCAGTGAAGTTCACACAATAGTGAATCTTCACTTAGTTTCTGATTCATCCTGGCTGAAGGCTGCGTCCTGCAGAGACACTATGTTTCATGAAAATACATCACCTTCAATGCACAGCAGGGACAAGGTTCGCATTCAGGGATGAAACCATGTTATTTTCTTAGGATTTTTATCCTTTTGTACCAGAAAGAAAGTAATAGGCAAAAAAAATGTTAAACAAGGCCTCTTTAGTTGAGCACGATGATCATGTTCGCAGGAATTGAAGAAACAATGTAAACATGTTCAGAGAGTTTTGTTAGGCAACTGGACAAACCATTTTTTATAAAAATTTCAGTTCTTTAGAACTTATGTACAGTTGATGCGACTCCTTAACCCTGACCACGCCCTGGGTGACTGAGAATCTTAATTGATATTTGCAAACCGATTCCGAAACGAATCGGAATCGCTTTTCCACTAATATTAAAAATCAGATACTGCAAAGCTAGTCCTGGCAAATATGCTGGACTGCCTCAGGGGGTCCTGCCACTTTGTCCGACGTAAGATATTTATGATGTCATCAAACCGCACCACAACAATGCTCGATGCTACACTAAACGTTCGTAGTCTGCAAACTTTTAGCATGAATCGTAATGACTGCAAAGAGCTGGTCATGTGAGGATGGGCGGTAATATTTTAACAATTTATTACAAGGCAATTTTAAAGCAACACGGAATTAATGTTTGATCTGTGTCTCAAAGAGTCAACGATAAACATGGTAAAAAAAAGAGCAAAAGAGATCAGACAAAAATCGCAGAGGACGTTGAAGACGTTGGATTCGCTAAACGTGTGGAGATTCTCGAGCCATGCTACGTCAGGACGTATTTGTACGACGATTTCTCGGACATTTGCCAGCGAACATCCGTTATGTGCTCTAACGTCACCGACGAGAAGAGGAATTGTTTCCATTGTGACAAAGCTCAAATGTTTATTTGCACTTTGAAGAGAGTTGGTTACATCTTTCAACTGAAGATGTTTCTATATGTCTGTCTTTTTGTTGTTTTTCTCCATGTCTAACTCTAGACATTTGGTGAGACATAGGCCGGTCTCAGACAAAATTTTAATAAATAAAAATAATATTTTGTTGAATGACTTAGTCGGGCATCACAATAATTTAGGTGAAATCGTCTGCATATATTGGTTGCGGTTAATATCGGCAAAAGTTAGCATCCCTACAAAAACTAAAAAAAAACCTTATGTTACATTCATAAATTATTATAAACATTTTGACATTTTCAAAATAAACAAATAATACACAAGATGTTGCTTGATAATTTTTCACTGTTTTTCTTCTTTAGCTTAAAAAATAATTCGAACCACTAGGGGGAGGAGTAACAGTAAAATGACATGATTTATTCAGCGAATTTAGGAAAGTTAAGGCATAATAGTATGAGAATCAAGTTGAAAATATATGAGCGATATATGGGTGGTTCGTTTTTGTTGGACACTTGAACCTCAGTATCACCTTTTTACTGAATTAAGGTTTCTTTTAATGTTCATTCTCCTATCATTTCACCCTCATAAACTTTGACAAGTTATGCGTTTATTCTTACAAAAGACGGACATTATCTTTACTAAATTACGATGTAGATCTCATTCTCCCAGAAACCTTGGTGTTCTTTTTTTATGTTAACTGACTATATCTCATTCTTTCATTACAGTGTTTTTCTAAACTCTGTGGCTCTATGTTCCAGAAATGTCTTTGAGTCCATTCGTAGTTAAAAGCTCTGGGGCCCAGATGTGTGGGGACGGGTGAAAATAACAGGTCGGATTAATGGAGCGTGGCGTGGATCAGATATACAGTGGGAGAATGGAGGCAGCTCCACATGTCCTGCAGAACTGGAGGCCATTCTCCCTGAAATATCACACTTGAACCAGGGCGACACATAAAGCAGCGCAGGCGACACTTTATCAATAACCCTATTATACGACATGTCATGGGATGTGACAGAGAAGTCACTCTGCCGCAAGTCCGTGTGTCACATCACCACCGCACAACCCCGGGAGCTTCGGTTCGGTGTCACTTTTCTCTCGGCCGTACACGTCCAAATGTGCGAAATTAGCAATGTGTAGACGCCATCGCAGGACACGATCACGGGCGTGACGGCAATATTTTATCTGGAGAAACACAGCAAACAGCGACGTGAAGTTGATCCATATATTGATCCACGCCACAGGCAACAGAGGGAGGCTCTCTGGACATGATGATGGTGGAGGTGGTGGAGGAAGAGGAGGAGGCGGCGGTGGCAGCAGCAGCAGCAACATCCTCATGTCTGCTCTCTGCAGCTCAGAGATCAGATAGTAACACAAATACAGACAGTGTGTATTTGGCGTAGGAAACGCAGAATCCTTGGTGGGATGATGGGAATCAAGCAGCAGATTAGAGATGATGATGTTCTCAGATTCTTCATAATTAATTTCTGTGAAGTGGGAATTAAAGAGATGCTTTTTCACAACTATGCTTTAAAGGGAAGAAATCCATCAATGTCATTCTCTAATTCCTATTTCCAAATCTACATTGCATTCTAAAAAAAAACCCTAAAAGGAAATTATTTACTGGTTTAATTAACTCACAACTCAGTTTCTCTTAAGAATCAGGTCCGAAAGGTTTCAGGTTTGAATCCACCAACTGCCAAGTTACCTCTGAGCAAGGCACCGTCCCCAAACACTGGTTCCCGGGTGTTCAAAGCTGCCCACTGTTCACTTTGGTGATGGGTTAAATGCAATGTCACAATGACAAAGAGTTTGTTCTCCTTCCCTTTTCCTAAAACCTGTGCCTGTTTAGTTGAACACAAACTTCTTAGGTTCTTGGAATTGAAGAAATACATTTTCAGCACTGACAGGGTTTTGTGTGTTCATTGCTGCCACCTGTTGAAAAAGTATGATATGGTTCTCGCCAAAATTACAGGTAATTCAAGAAAATCATAGATAGTTAGTTAGATAGTCCTTGAGTTTTTTTTTTTTACACAAGTTGATGTGATGATTAATGCATCAGAAACTTTAAAGGTTCCATTAAAAATAACTTCATCAAATTAGAATATATCCACAGATTGTTAATACCAATCTCAGCAGAGTTTTAAACCTTTTTATTTATTTATATCTTTAATAAAAAAGAAAAATCTCCAAGAAAGGGATTTTCTTTATTTCACACTGCACTTCACTCCAAAAGATATGCAAAAACCGATTTTTGCAAATCATTTTCTAGTTAAGTGAGCCGGATCAGACCTGATCACATGACCTGAGGCTCCCATTGTATGATTGATTTGATGTTTTCTCCACCACCATGACGTGAAATAAGAGTCGTCTCTGGCTGGGCTGGGAAGACCACATCGGCTGCAGATCCTGAACTAGGTTCAAATGCCATTTGTTGATCAGTACGCATCTGTGTCAGAGTCAAACGTTTCGAGAGCAGAACCGACAAGAAACACGGCCCAAAGCTAGAACAGTTTTGTTTCTTCTCCTGTCTTTCCAGATCAAATGAGATTAAGTAAACACGGAATAACACCAGCATCTGTGAAACAACCACAACTCCCAAGGTGTACACTGATGAAGAAAAAAATGTAAACCAGCAGTCGGCTCAAAACGGTACAACATGGTGTAGCTCTGGAACTGCACACAGGAAGCTGTAGAGCCTGAACTGATGGTTTATTGGGTTTTGATTTCGCAGAATACTGAATGTAAGATTTCCACTGTAATGGACAAGGATGGGAAGGTAGAATATGAGAGAAAAACAAACAGGGATTTGATTGAGGAGACAAGAGGAGAGGTTTATTTTTGAAATACTTTTAATAGACAAATCAAGCAGACGAAGAATTCTGCATAATGATTCCTCCAAAAGTTTGGACATCCTTCACCACCTGATAAAATTCTACCCTGAAAAATCTTTCGATCAAAAGGACTCCTATAGTCCTCATCTTTAGGGACTGGACACATATTAACATTTGTGGATTCTCATTCATCCAGGTCATAATATCAAAAAAAGGCTTTAGTTGTCAACAACTGGACTTCTTCTCGAAGTTGAAAGACGCTCCATTCCTCAACTGAGGAACTTCATCAGTTTCTGGTTGATGTCAGAGGGAACTCTAGTAGTTCTCCTCCTCTAGACCACTCCCTTCACCACTGGACAAAGGTGTGGGGAGTTGTTTTGGTCTCCTCGCCTTTTTAGACAGAAACTGCTCTTGATGATAATGAGTGGTTTTCTTGTCACATGTCCAGATGTGATGTGGTCACACCTGTCTAGAGAAGCCTGTCCTGATTCAACTGCTCATCGGTACCAGAGCATCAACCAGAAACTGATGAAGTTCCTCAGTTGAGGAATGAAACGTCTTTCAACTCCAAGAAAAAGTCCAGTTGCTGACAACTGGACTCTTCTTGAATTTTGTTGTGTATCAGTATTTATGATGATTCCTTATTGAAAACTCTCTCCATTCCTACCCAGTTTGAATGAACTTAAATCTACACCACACAGGGACAAACTTTTTGACTTCTGGGCCACAATGGGTCCTTAAATTGGACAGAGGCTGAATCTGAAGCAGATTTGGAGCATTCAGAGTGTTGGAGATAAATTGTATGAAAAAGTTCACCACAGAGGCTACAATCCTAGTACGATTTCTAGAATAAAAGCAAACATTTCAACGTATTCCAAATACTGGGTTGCGACCCTCAGGTGGGTCAGAAGAGATTTTTTTTTAGGGTCGTCTCAGATCAAGTTTTTCTCAGTTCGAGGACCTTTTTTTTCTGGTTCAATTGCTGTTGTAGTAATACTGATTGTTCAGATATCAATCTGTCAACAATAAAATATTGCCATGAATGTTTAGTGAAGGTCTCTGATTTAGGAACGATGTCTGTTGACTTGTGTCGCAAATTTGTGCGACTTTTAAAATGTGAGTTGCCAGAATAAAGGTTTGGGAAACAATGCAATAAGTAATGCATTGTCATAGTAGTAGAACACAACAATTAAGAATATCATTGATTAATTTTTAATCATGTAATAATTGGTCTGTGCTTTGCCAACATCCCACCACGTCCTTAAAGAACTAATGCTTAGTCTTTACTATTGGAAGTTCTCAAAGCTCCTGCAAAAGCCTTCTCCTGGAGCAGTTTGTTATTAAAGACCAGTGAGACCTCACCTGTTCTCCTGATGTAATTATTGGCTCTGTGAACACTTGGTGGTCAGCGAAGCCGACTAGACTGATGTTGCTGCTTGTTAGTCCAGAGCTCTTTGGCTATACAGTATAAATCCTGTCCGGTCTGACTCCACTAACTTTGTTACTGTGTTGTCTGACCCAGGTCTACTGTCTAGACTGGGGCTGTGCAAACTTCAGCAGTGTCAAACTCAAATTCACACTGGGACTTGTGACTTGACTTGGACTCATGCATAAAGACTCGAGACTTGACTTGGACTTGGAAAAAGTGACTTGTAAACATCTCTTCTTCTCCTTTTGGCTCATCCGGTTTTTCAGGGGTTGCCACAGCGAGTCAGCAATTTCCATCTCACCCTGTCCTCCTCATCCTCCCAATTTCCAACAGTACCCTGTAGGTTAACAGCACTGATGGCCGTCGTTGTAAACGATATAACACACTATAATGTGTTATATTATGATGGGCAAAATTTAGTAAATAGAATGACATTGCGGGCCATATTTGGACCCCGGGCCTTACTTTGACATGTGTGCTGTATCCAGCACATTCAGCGTATTGTTGTTGTTGTTGTATATTTAATTATTTGTTCATTCTTACCTTATTAAACCCAGAGTCCTGTGCCCTATAGGAGGGTCAATACAGTACTAAACCATTCTAGTTCTGGTTCTAGTTCTTACCTTCACACAGGACTAGTTGAACGAGTTGTTGTTCTGAGAAGAATTTTCAAATATTTATCATTTGTTAAAGTCTAAGGACCTGTGTTCGTTCTGCGTCACTGCTCTCACCCACAGCTACATCCATACTGTCAGACTAATATCTTTTTTCCCCCGGCGCACGGAGGCGTTCTCATGCTGTTTCAGATAGCAACACTGCCATCTGCTGGTAAAAATACACCATTACTCAGACCGATTTAGGTAGAGCAGACAAATTTGATGACGTGAAGATACCTGGATATGAAATACGTTTTCCATGAGTTTGATAAATACCTTTTTTAAACATGAGTTTTATGTAATGCAAAGTTGTCTGTTATCGTTTAAGTTTCAAACAAGTCAAGATAATTAGTAGTTCTGTGTCGCGTGTACAGGTAGACAACATCAACAGTTGTTAACCAAATGTTATTTATAGTTAAGATATTCAATAAAATAAAATAGTTCCAAATAGTTCCAAGTATACATGTATGGTTTGGGCTTTTCACTGTTTATAGTGACTCAAAACAACACATTCAATTTCCGATTTCCTTGCTGTCACTAAAGAGAGGAGTTGATACTTATTTCTTTTTTAGTAGGATTTTAGTAAAGAAGTCAGGTTTGCTTCGCTAAGTCTTGACCACAGTTGGTTCTCGTTCAAGCGAGAGGAAGAATTACATTTTAAAGTGTGATGATTTATTGAAACTGTTAGGCAGTGATAGCGGGCCATAAATATTGCGTTATAAGACCGAAGTTGCCAACCGTATGACATCTTACTGCGGGCCATGTCTGGACCCCGGGCCGGATTTTTGACATCCTTGAGGTAGGGAAATGAAACAATTGTAATGAACTGGAATGGGAAGACTAAATCGAGGAAAATCTTTGGCCAGTCAGGGTTAGGAGAGAAAAGGTTGAGATGTTTCAGACAGAAGATGTTTTCAGCTTTATTGTCCATGCAGTATAACAGAGACCGGATCTGATTTGTGTTGTTTTTTTTCTACTCTCCCAGGCATAGAAAGAATAAATGAAAGACAGAGATGACTATTGTCTGAAACAAGGACTTGGGTCCACAAGGCTTCAGGTTTGCATCCACCAGTTGTCAGGTTCAGATCATAGCACTGCCTTGACCAGGCATGGGGGCCAGATGTAGCTCGTTGAGCTTTTTGATGCAGCCCTCCAACGTTGTCCGAGTTTTTTTTTATTATATATTATCATTATATTTCTGCCTTTCCTTCCCTAAAATCATGCATATCCATATATATTATTTTTTATACATTACTTTTACAACCAGTTATATCAGATGAAACGAACAATCCATCTCTCTCCTCTGGACTCAGTCCCCGTGTCCAACTTTAGGACCAATTGTGGCCTGTGGGTCAAAAGGTTTGCCCATGTCTGGCCTCGAACCAAATAACTTCCAACACAGGAACGCTGAGATCATGTAGCAGTGTGATTTGGGTGGCAGTGATGGAGAAATATAATATCTGTATATTCTCTTACCGTATCTGTCTATTTAGCCGCCATTTTTTATGTCTTGTTCTTGATATTTTGTGATATTTTTACCTTCTCAGCTTCAACACTTTCTTGGCTCTCATGTCATTTTCCCGTGAACTAACCTTCATTCCCTGGTCTTCTTCTGTCTTCTTAAACTTGATTGCACTTCCGTTTTTATTACCATTTTGTCTTCACCCTTAACTGATTCTGCTCCCTGACTGCTCCTCGGGAGTTGTCGCTGCCACAGTTCATTGCAGCTGAGAAATGAACCCAGTCCCCAGTAATCTTCACTCGGCTTCATCAACCAACCAGCCACCGCTGCGTTTTCCCCTTGGCATCCGTACGACATGGACACCGCGTCACGACACGTTCGATATCTGCCCTCCTCTCTGTGTTTTAACCCCAGCAGCTTGCAATGACTTTTTGATAGAACTTTAAACTCTTAGTAAAGTACTGCTGCAAAAGGGATGTCAACACCAAAAGCTGCAACATGACAAAAGCTACAGCTCTTAAATCTCTCTTTTTTAAAAAAAAAAAAAAAAACTCATTTAGTTTCAGGGTACAAACTCAAGCCACTGATTAATGAAGGGATTTTTTTTTAATCCCCTTCT
This sequence comes from Paraplagusia blochii, assembly GCA_016785265.1. Classification (NCBI taxonomy): domain Eukaryota; kingdom Metazoa; phylum Chordata; class Actinopteri; order Pleuronectiformes; family Cynoglossidae; genus Paraplagusia; species Paraplagusia blochii. Next base: position 223,994 of record JAFBJS010000317.1, on the reverse strand, counting down.
GGTCTTGGGTGCTAATCTGCTGTGGTGCAAAAGGCATGAGATCAAAGACAGCAGCAACAGGGTTTTAAGGGTGACGTAGTGACATAAAAATACTGATGAACGACAGGAAACATGGGAAGTTTTTAAATAATATTTTAAATAATCCTGGGTCGCTTAACTTAGTGAGCTCCAGATATGATAGATTCATAGATGGACTTTGTTGAACCCTTAGGAGTATCCTTTTAAAAGTATGGCTCCAGCAGTAGTACAGCACTGCACAAAAGATAAATACAACAAAATAGTAAAAAGTACAATAGACACAGACATGAGTGAAGTCTGAGTACAGATAACAGTGAATGTTAGTGGATCCGTAGGTTGGTAGTAGATAGGTTCATGTTATTAGTATTAGTTGGTGATAATTGTTGCTGTTTGTGGTGTTGTTGAGTAATTGCAACATCAAACATTACTGTCATTATATATATATATATATATATATATATATATATATATATATATATATATCTCACAGGCATCACAGGGTTGCAAAGGCCATTAAGGACATTAAGGACACCATGGAGTCTGCAGACAGAACTACAAGATGGCTCTGGATCAATGGAAGAGGCCCGTTTTTTATATATACATTTATAAATATATGGGGTGTGACGATTCACTCACATAACAATCCGATTCATGTCTCAAATCACAGGCTACGATCAATGCAGGAACTATTCACAAAAAATATCAAATAATCATCCAGTTCGATCCGATTCGGTTCAGTTCGATCCAAACCGATCCAAACTGATTCATTTGCACACCCCTAATATACATATATAATATACATATATTAGATATACATATATATGTATATATACATATATACATATATATCTGTGTGTGTGTGTTTGTGTGTGTATATGTATATATGCATACACATAGTTATACATTAACATACATATATTTATAAACATATATACATACACATAGATGTGGACACATATGCACATGATGTAGCATGTGCATGCAGTATATTGGTAATACATATACATATAAATAGGACTTCAAATCAACCCAGGCCCATGTATTACAAATATATGTACACACATAAATACATGCATGCCCACATGCATATATATATACCTATACACGTACACATACCAACACGTGCACATACAGTATATACATACATCCTGTAGAAAGTATAAAATGTGCAATTAGATATAAAGTATATAAAGGAATATAATGGTATGATGAAATATAATAGCATAGATCTAGTTTACAATGATAAATAATGCTGAATAATGGTAATGTAGCAGAAGATAACTGCTCCTCTGTGATACACTGGCATTTTAATACATTCATTGAATGCATAACAGATGATTTTGGTTTTATTATTAATGCATGTAGTGAGGCACCGGGTGTTACACTGATTTTTACAAGCAATGTCAGCTTTTCCCAGAAGAGAGCTGTGGAACGGCAAAAAGTTGGTCCAAATAGAAAAGTAGTTGTGAAAAGGAGAATACAATGCCAAAATATATGGTTCAAATTGAAAAAAAGAATAATAAAAATGAACAAAATCCATAAACAAATCAGATAAAGCTATGTTTCCGATGGAAAACAGGGGACTATACCATAAGATTTGGTCTGTAGTCACTAAGTATTGGATGCAACCATCAATTTTCATCATCTTATCCATTACCAAGAGGTTGGGCAACAGTCTCCAGGACTGTCACCCAAGTAATTAAACCATAACTTCCTGCAGCTGCTGAGCCCAACCACCTCAACTGGGATTCAGACTTGGCCAATGCCGTTTTCACACTGGCACTTAATTTGGTATTCGCTGCGACGCAAAACCAGTCTCCCTCCCCATTTGCGTTCACATTACAAACTAACACACATTCGCTCCTCAACTAATGCACATTAACTAATCCACCTCTAGTCGGGGGTCTCCATACCGGATTAACTAATACAGGTGTAAAGCAATAAAAAGTAAAACCGTTGACGCTCCCCGCGTATCTGTGAACACAACAACACCCATATTAGTTTAACGAGCTCGTAAAAAGCTACGGGAGAGGCTCATCTTCTTGTCAACCGCTAGATGTTGCTGCGTTTTTAGGAACAGGATTAGGAACGTCGCCTTGATCTTTGTTTAACCTGCTCCATTTATCCCTCAAAATTGCATGTGCGTTTGTTGACAGAATCCATGTTGAAAACCACATATTAACGAAATCTCGTTATATAACCACGTGATCAAATTGAATCTGGACCATGGTTAGACTAATGCGCATTCACTCCCTAATTGTGTGTGATTGCAAAGCGGGTATCGATTGCACAGCGAATACCAAATTAAACTGAATGTGAATGCAAAGTGAATCGAATGCGGATTAGTTAATACGTGATCGAATCCCGAAATACCTACTTCAGTATTCGATTCCGAATTGAATGAGAAAACGGTGCAAGAGGTGAACCCTGGAGTTTCACAACAGTAACAGTGACACCCAAATCACATTGCACCATACTGTGAGCTTTCCTGTGGGTGTTAAGCCCACTTCAAATCGAATGGCATTGGAAATGATGATGCATTCATAGATGAATGTTGGAAGAATTTCTTTTATTATCATTGCTTCACTTGAACAGCTATCAAAGAGGTTGGAGCAAGCTGTTCTGAGAGTCCTTCAAAGCAAAACATTAGATGAACAAGGAGCGACTTATACTCTGGAAAATAATTTCGGAGGAATACCCAAACTTCCCTCTTCCTAGACACTTCGTCCAGCTCATCTGGGGGGATCCCAAGGTGTTCCCAGGCCAGCTGGGCAACATAGTCGGTCCAGCGTGTCCTAGATCTTTCTCTGGGTCTCCTCCCAGTGGGACATGACCCAAACACCCGTGGGAGGCGTCCAGGGGGCATCCGATGTAGATGCCCAAGCCACCTCAACTGACTCCTTTCGATGTGGAGGAGCAAGGGCTCTACTCCGAGCTCCTCCCAAGTGACAGAGCTCCTCACCTTATCTTTAAGGGAGCGCCCTGCCGCTGTATCCGGGATCGCGTTCTTTCGGTCATGACCATAGGTGAGAGTAGGAACGTAGATTGACCGGTAAATTGAGAGCTTCGCCTTTTGGCTTAGCTATTTCTTCACCACGACGGAACGATACAGCCAGCACATTACTGCTGTCACTGCCCCAACTTACTGTCAAACTCCCGTGCCATCCTTCCCTCACTCGTGAACACGACTCCAAGATACTTAAACTTCTCCACTTGAGGCAGGATCTCTCCCCCGACCTGGAGGGTACTGACCACCTTCTTCCGGTCGAGAACCATGGCCTCGGATTTAGAGGTGCTAATCTTCATGCCAGCCGATTCACACTCGGCTGCGAACCGCCCCAGTGCATGCTGTAGGTCCTGGTTTCGAAGAGGCCAACAGAGCAACATCATCTGCAAACAGCAGAGATGAAATCTGGTGTCCCCGCCCGGCAACTTGCCAATAAACTAAATCATGGTTTTGATTATATCTAACTTTTCTGGTTCATAACAAAGTACAGCAAGGAAAGTTTTTTTCTATAAATGTATTTTGTCAAGATGTTTTCCAGCAACACTACAATCCAACCATCATTTCCCGCAGAGTTCCTCTCACTTAATAAGCGGCATCTGCTTCCAATCTTCCTTCTCAAAGATCTAAGTTACAAAGCTATTCCCTGAATCTTTTTTGCCGACTCTTCTCAGACACGTCTGGGAGATGATAAGAACTCAGTATTACATTATACCCGACAGGATACTCTCCTCAAGAGTGGATTCTTTTCCATTCTCCATTAGCTGGATGTGACTGCACCACACTTGCTGCGCTGTCAATTATTCACACAGCCTTTGTCTGAGTGGGCCTGAGGTCCTGGCACCAGCAGCGTGAGCAGACGAGCGCTCACTTCACCGCGTGCCAGGCGTCTGGACTTTCTGCTGACTGACCAGGCCAAGGGAGAGCTGATTTCTTACTCTGTTACCCCGTGTGTGACCTGTGAAGAACTTTTTTTTTTTCTTCCCAGTGCTAGAAAAACACTCCATTGGTAATCCAAGTGTTATCCCCTGGTCATTAAATACTAACATTTTGAGTGCGAATCACTGGTTCCCAGGCCCCCAGCAGCAGATGACCTGAGGCAGTCACTCTCTCCAGCTCTGAAACTCTCTGCATTCATCGAGTTTCCAAGCCAACAGTCTTGCTGGTTTTCTAGGGTTAGTGTTCGGGTTGCTTTCTTGCACTTTTCTCAATGCTGGAATAAATGTGTCTGCACAGCCGCTTAGAAGATCAGCCAATAGGAACAACCTCATCTCCTCTGAATTGCTCTGAAATTAAGTAATGTCTGAAAGAACACACCTGGTTTCGTGAGAGTGAATTCATCTCAAGCACTTGAACAATTTCAAGGTTAAGCAGAAAATCCTCTCCTGTTGCGTTAGTTGCGTTCTATCATTTAACAGAAAAAGGGAAAAATGTCAAGGGCCAACATGGCTGTTTTATTGTAGGAACAAACCTAAGATGTCCAGGAAGTTGAAGTAACTCTTGGTTCAAAAGAATCGAAGGTGAGAGTAATACATTTGTGAGTTGTTAGATGTGTTCTAAGATCGAGAAAAACTGTCAAATTTACTTGTCGTATTGAAGGATCTATTTTCAGTAGGGTTGGAGAATGGAAAGAAAATGTAAATGAATTAAATAAATGACCTTAAAACCACAGGAGTCGCTACGCAGCTGCATCCCTGAAGCAGGTGAAGACGTCGCACTGCAAGTATGGACAGACAAGACAAGAGATAAATTATTATTTAATTAGTTTTTCTTCTTGCTGCCCACCTGTCCATCCTGGGTGAGAATCTTTTCCACTGTTGATCACCCTGAGGTTGCTTCCTTTTTTTTCTCTGTCTGGGTTTTTTGGGGAGTTGTTCCTCAGCCGATGTGAGGGTCTATAAGGGCAGGAGGTATTCTTCTCCTGTTTGTTTACTGCATCTTGTTTATTTTGCATAATTGTTTGTAAAGTGCCTTGGGACAACGGTTGTTGTGATTTGGCACAAGTTAAAGTTAAGATGCTGAGATGCCCCACTCTGATTGGCTGCAATGCATGAGCCAATCAGAGTGAGGAATGGACCAGTATGCACAGTGCTGTGTTCAATGTAAATATTATACTATTCAATATTTTTAGGGTAGGACAAGTATTTTGTCTATCATGAAAATAATAAAACTATTTGAATTGAAAAAAAAAATGTTCGCAATATAGCAGTATTTGCGCTAATGAACTCTTGTGAAGTTGGAATCTAAAAAAAGATCTACAGATCAGAGGGTGAAAAGAAATGATCTTCTATAACCCTTAAATCTTCTTCTTTCAGCTTGTACCTTTTTCAAGGGTTGCCACAGCGACATTTTCAACATTTTCCATCGGCCCCTGTCCTCGGTATCTTCTACTCTAACGCCAACTGCAACAACTTGGCATGATTGTCGTTTGCCTACATGCTATGAGCTCCCATGCCCACCAGAAATAGTGTTGAAGTTGGATGGTTAAAAAGGACACAGGGTTATTTTCTGTCAACAGTAGCCTGAGGACAACAAGAACATCTTAGAACAAGAAGGTATGTCTTTGTTTACATCTGTATGCAATGACCCAACTATACTTAATATGGTACTTACAAACAAACTCAACTAAATTGGTTGTTGCTGAGGATCAGCTGTTCTCTGCATCTCCAACTACCTCAATGTCCTCCCTCACGGCATCCATAAATCTCCTCTTTGTCTCCTACCTGGTTGCTCCATCTCTAGGTTCATTCTTCTACCAATGTATCCACTGTCCCTTCTCTGAAAATGTCCAAACCATCTCAGTCTGGCTTCTCTAGCTTTTTTCTCCAAACCTGTGTTGTCCCCCTGATCACCTCGTTCCTGATCCTGTCCATCCTTGTCACCCCCAAAGAGAATCTCAGCATCTTTAACTCCTCCACCTCCAGCTCTGTCTCCTGTCTTCTACCTATTCCAAGTGTCTCAAATCCATCCATCATGGCTGGTCTCACAACTGTCATGTAAACCTTTCCCTTCACCTTAGCTGACTCTCTTCTATTACAGATCATTTCTGTACACATAAAAATACGATAAAGAAGCTTTTTTGAAAGAATGGAAATATATATGTAAATAACACTTTAGTGATGTCCTTTACACAAAGTAATGTCAGTAACAGTTGCCGTTGCAGGTTGCTGTTACGTGCTCTGTTCAGTCCTGCGCCACAAGTAGAACACAAACTAGCATGAATAAACTTAGCCGACGAAGCAATTTTAGAATATTGACATGTTAACATATATTTTTTTGTTTTTAAAAACAAACCAAGATTAACATAAAATTTGTTCTCGACGACTGGCTTGTGTTCGTGGCTGCTTAGATTTACGGCCAGAGCTTGGATCAGAGCTTCCACACTGATTGTCAGCAGTTAGTCAGTGTTCAGCTGACAAGCTGATTGACACAATGGTGTCAGGAAGCTCTTTTACGAGGGACTGTGGACTGATAAATAATGTCGAGGACGAGGACTTCATTGCAGGCACTCCATGAAAAGCGAATGCGCGTAAAAGCTCACTCTGTTGCTGCACACTGATTGGACGGACGGTTGGACAGAGGTGGTTCATCTTCGTGACAGCAACATGGAACAATGCAAAAAATGCACTGGAACATTTTGTAAACACATCTGTAGAGGCAAACACAGACCAGTCATTAAGTTGTGGCAGATAAATAGCCCTTAATAAAAAAATTCTGGCGTTCTGAAATATTTTCCTACCTATAAAATCTTCCTACCCGAATTAACTGTGCGTGCACACAACAAGGATTTCTCAAGTGCACGCAGCCTATAATCATGCTACCAAACTGGTATACAAGGTTGGTGTCTTGGATCGATGACTCACAATTTGAATCTATCTGCGTAATTCTGAGTGTATTGTTGTTGTCTTCGCTGAGAAAATATTTCCTAATCAAACGTAGTGGTTGGGGACCACTGTATTAGGTCACAACAACACATGGAGAGGAGAGGAAAGAGTAACTCCACTCACTTTGAACCTTACTCATGATCAAGATGCTCTTCCACCTGCGTTGTCTTTTAGAAAAGAGGCTCTTGTTGGAAATCCGTCTCCAAAAACATCTGTGTTTCTGTTCGCAGAGCCAGTAAAAAAAAAAATCACTTGACTGATGCTCAGAAAAAAAGTCTTTCACGAGAGGTACTTCATGTTATACTTTCCCAAGGGCAGCAAGAATCTGAAATAAAAGGTTATTCTTTGTGCTTATATAGACCATTCAAACATGTGGTAGTTGTTGGTCTTTACTTCCAACACTTGACTGGATGATGAGATACTGTAGACACTACACACTCTCCTGGCCTAGGAGGGAGATAACCCTTTGGAGATCATCTACAAATAATGGTTAAAATTAATAATCTTTTTTTTTTTAACGAAGCGTCTTTCAGGCTATGAAAGACAAAATTTAAATAGTAATGTAAATGTCAGGTCTGTCTGTCTCCTCCTCCTGCTGTCTGGTCGTCAGTGTGATCTCACTCACCTGTGTCTCTGTCATTAGTCTCACTAGTGTCACCTGGTGTCCTCAGTATATAAACCCCTGTCGCTCAGTCAGTCTTGTTTGGATCTTTGTTTGCTGTTGTCCCATGTTTGTTGTCTGTCTTTAGTGTGAAGTCCTGTGTTGTTTTTCTGTTGACGCTCTGTTCCAGCCTGTTTTTTTTTTCCTGAAAGTAAAATAAGTAACGTAAAGTAAAACCATGGGGGCAGCCATGTTGATGGACTGATGGACAGCGTTTTTGCTTAAAATAATTCATTTTTTTTTCTTCTGTGATAGAAGAGAGTCAGCTAAGGTGAAGGGAAAGGTTTACAGGACAGTGGTGAGACCAGCCATGATGTATGGACTAGAGACACCAGGAATAGGTAGAAGACAAGAGGCAGAGAAGACAAGATGCTGAGATTCTCTTTGGGGGTGACAAGGATGGACAGGATCAGGACCGAGGTGATTAGAGGGACAATACAGACAGGAAGGTTTGGAGAAAAAGCTAGAGAAGCCAGACTGAGATGGTTTGGACATGTTCAGAGGAGGGACAGTGATTATATTGGGAGAAGAATGCTAGACATGGAGCTACCAGGTAAGAGATGGAGAGGAAGGCCAAAGAGGAGATTTATGGATATAGTAAGGGAGGACATGGAGGTGGTTGGAGTTGGAGTTGAGGATGCGCAGGACAGGGTGAGATGGAAATTGTTGACTCGCTGTGGCAACCCCTGAAAAATGGGATAAGCCGAAAGGAAAAGAAGATTTTTTTTTTTTTATGGACCTATTTTGGTTATATATGCCGGAGATGCAGTAGTAAACTCAAAATCAGGCCCAGGGGCCAAATCTGGCCCGTAGTCTTATTATCTTGGGCCCGCATATCAAATATGTGCTGGCTATAGTTGTCCTAGTATACAGCCCAATAAACCGGCATGTAATGCAGATTTGCTGAACCAGTAAGCGTTAACTTAGCATAAGCATACAGTATGTGATGCATGTATTAACATGTGAAAAACACATGCGAAATTTTGGTCCATGACTTTGATTCAGTTTGACACCTCTGCTGTTAGGCACAGGTACCGAAGTCAGGCTTGTGGGCCAAATTTGGACCATGTTATATGTTTGGTCCTTACATCAAATGTGTATAAGAGCTAACCCACCGTAATGGCCAATGTTGATAAGTGTATTATAACTTAGTAGGCATGATGACAAAACACATAGATTTTTTTATTGTTTTCTCAACCTGAGAATATAATATCAAGTTTCTAGTAGTGAGTAGTAATATATGTGTGTTTAAGATTTGTTTGTTTCAGATTCACTGTTCAAACATTAAAAATTTTGGTTCCAAATGAAACATTGCCAACACTTACTTTGCCTCCTGTCTTCTGCCTACTGCCAGTGTTAAAGAAACTGAGATTCCTTTTGGCAGGGACAAGGATGCACAGGATCAGGAATGAGGTCATTAGGGGGACAACACAGACAGGATGGTTTAGAGGAAAAAAAAAGAAAAGCCAGACTGAGATGGTTTGGACATGTTCAGAGGAGGGACAGTAGATACATGTTGGTAGAAGAATGATCCTAGAGATGGAGCTACCAGGTAAGAGACAAAGAGGAGATTGATGGATGCAGTGAGGGAGGACATGGAGGTAGTTGAAGTCAGAGTAAAAGATACCAAGATTGAAAGCAATGATGTGTGACAACCTCTAAAACGGAAACGGAAAAAGAAAAACAGCCACGTTTCCGGTAGATTTTTTTCAATAAAAATGTGTTTGACCTTCAACTTCGTCCCATTTTTTTTTTGTTTGGGTCCACCCTGAATTTGACTATCACACCCTTGATCTGAGAATTATACAGGTGATCCTTTTTTTGTGCCTTGTTTTACTCTGTGCTGTATCTCACCTGTGGAAATTCCGTACGTAGTGTAAACTGTTTCCTACAGGGCACAAGATTAACTGAGGAACCAAGTGAGAACCATTTCATGTCAGTTGTACTAACATTATGACAAGCTCATGCCAACTGCTCCACTACGCCGGCTTTAAACTGCAGTATTCTACTGTACCTGCTGTATGTTACGGTCAATGACAAGCTCATTTATTCCTTTACCTTCAGGCAACATTTCTGTCACTATCATTCCTCCCCTCTTTACTTTCCGGGGGCATTTTGAGCTTGTTATAAGGGATGTAAGTGTCTCCCAGCCCTGAAATATAGCAACTCCTCAGACAGAAATCCTCTCCAGCGCTCTCAGCGACATCCCATTCAGCACGGAGTTCTCTGATCCGTCACAGAACCTTCTGACTGCGCTCCCTTGGGGTTGTTTGTGGCACTTTGGGTCTCAAGTGTCGGAGAGGGAATAACATTGCTTATGTGGCCGCTGTAACTTTCATCAAGTTCCAGTGTTTACGGAGGATGAAGCAGCTCTGAGCTGCAGGGAGAGACAGGGACTGTGCTGGCTCATAACTGTCCCTGAGAACAGAACCTTTTAAGAACCTGGACTGTCTTCTAACGAGTCCGTTATCCAGCGCTGCCTGGTGCGAGGGGATAATTTGGCGCCAGAAGAAAAAAAGTCTGCAGCTAATTAGAGGCTGGTTATTAATATGACAAGATAACAAAAGGTTTGCAAGTTAATCGCAGCTTTCTCACCCACCAGTGGTGATTAACTTCAAATAAAAGTCTGTGACTGCTCGTTACATAGTCTTGTAACAATTCATATAATTATTGTTGAAGACTCATTTATGGGGGGATCAGGAACGTTATCCTTCTTCCATTAGACACATCGCTTTTTTTTTTTTTTTTTTTTTTTTTTTGTATTTCCCTGCCTTCAGAGCCTAATCCCTTCAGATTTTTTTTTGTAGGTGACAAAAACAAAACATTTTTTGATACCGAAATAAGTGTTGTTCAGCCATGGGGCTGAGAAATGCCTAATAAGGGATTAAAAACCAACTATCAACCAATAAGGATCTTTCTAGAACCTCTTCACAGAATCTTTGTTATATTCTTTCACTTCCATGAATATAAATATTTGCAAATAAAAAGCAGTGCATAAAATTACGACATACTGGGAGATAAAATGAGCTACTCTACAACAGTCGTCCCCAATCACTGGCCCGGGGACTGGTGGCGGTCCGTGGGTGAATTGGTGCCAGGCCGCAGAGAAATAATGTTTCCTTTTGGCCCCATCTGGCTATTACTTCCACTTGATACATACCCATATCAACAAAAGATCTGACCAATAGAATGGCTAGGATTCTATCAACAATAATGCAACTATATTTGATTAGGAAATATTTTCTCAGTGAAGATTAAAACAATAAACTCAGAGATTCTAACCTTGTACCAGTCTGGTAGCAAAAAATTATAGGCTGTGTCCACTTGATGAATCCTTGTTGTGCCCATGCCCAGTTAATTCAGGTAGGAAGATTTTATAGGTAGGAAAATATTTCAGAACGGTGTTTATTTGTGTGAAATTTTTTAAGGGGTATTTACCTGCCCACAACTTAACAACCAGTCCGTGAAAATAGTACGAGACATTTTACTGGTACGTGGTGCAAAAAAAGGTTGGTGAACATTGCTCTACAACACTGTACAACAAACATTCTCGAAGGAAAATAAAAGGTTGTGAGCCGATGGACTTTTGAAAATCCCCGTCACAGGTCTTTTGTCCACGCTGTCAGTGGGAATGAATGAGTGACTGATGAGTTTTATCCTCTTACCATGGTCATTCACATCTGCCCTTTGGGAACACTGTGGCTGAAGTAAAGGTCAGCCAGTCCCACATGCATCCAACCCACATAGTGTGACTTTAGTCTCTGTCCATTCAATTTCACAGGTAGTAAAATGAGGTTTGTCAAAGTCGTGCGCTGAAATGGGCCAAAATGAAACACGGACGCTTAGGCCATGTTTACGATAATAACTACTTCGGGTCCAAACAAAACGTGGTCAAACTTTTTGACATGTGGGCCACAAAGGGTGCTTAAATTTGACAAGGGCAATGGCATGGTCTCAACGGAACTATAAAATATAACTCTCTGTAGTACATATCCCAGACCTGTAAGTGGTGCTGTTTCAATCACACTCAATGATTTTGAACGTATTTGAGCCTGGAAATTAAAAAAAAAAAAAAAAATGGGGGACGAGGACATTGAACACATCATCCACCACAGAATGGCTCGTCATCGCAGCATCTCTTAGGATCTCCTCTTGTTGTCCGCCTTCTGTTCACTTTGCTCTGCACGTTGTGTCGTCACTGGAAATATTGTAGTCTTGTGTTTGGTGACGGTTTTCCCTATTTTTACCCTACGATGTTTCCTAAATCAGCGTTCCCTAACCTTTTTTGCGCCATAGACCGGTCTGGTACTATTTTCACGGACTGGTTAAGTTGTGGCAGATAAATACCCCTTAATAAAATGAAATTTCCAGTGTTCTGATATATTTTCCTACCTATAAAATCTTCCTACCTGAATTAACCGTGCATGCACACAACAAGGATCTCTCAACTGCACACAGCCTATAATTTCCTGCTACCAGACTGGTACACAGGGTTAGCATCTTGTATCAATTCTATTGTTCAGTTCTTTTGTTGATATGGGTATGGATCAAGTGGAATAGCCAGATGGGGACAAAAGGAAACATTATTTCTCTGCAGACCGGCACCAATTCACCCATGGACTGGTTCCGGTCCCCGGTCAGTTGTCGCAATAAAGTGTCCTTGCCCTGATTTCAGGGAGTGGTCCATCTCGTCCACTGTTCTCTCCTTGGTCCTGATTCTGACCAACAAAGAGAGGCTGGATCACTCCAATTGCACTCACCTATGTCCAGAGCTGCACCTACGCCACCTAACCTGGTAACCTCAGGTGGTAGAACTGCCAATTGGAATCAAGGGGAAACACATCACCCTCATCATCCAATACTATGTTTCCACATGCTTCAATGTGCCTGTTCATACTGTGTGTATCCGTGTCAGTGCATCAGAGGTAACATTGTGCACCCGAGGCTGCTGATATGTGCCACAAACATAGCTGTTGCTTAGCTGCAAACGTGCTCTGGGGTCAATCAATCTAGCGCTGCTAAATCAGATTGTGCCAGTCTGGGTGCTGTGCACCACACTCTTGAGGTGAAGAGGCAGCTGAGGCAAATGATGAGGGCGTACTTGAGAGAGATCACAGCGTTAGATCTGGATGCCGGGAAACAGCAAGTCATTGGAGATTTAGCCCACGTGTCTCTGCAGCACACACTGCCACCGAGTCTGGGTTTATCCTCATATCAGTGCTGGTGATCAGCTCTTGATCACCAAAAGGAGGAAAACAGAGTTATTATGTGTTTTAACAGGGCAGCTGGAGGAAGAATTTTAAAAAACTGAAAGCCAAGAAAGATTTTTGAGTAAAAAAAAGATCTGTAAAAGTCAGATGGCTTATAAAATGTTAGCAAGAAAATCCCTCTTTTTCTTTGCCATCATTTTCACCTAACATTCAACATTGACACCAAACATTTATGTGATTCAAAATTTATTACTTTCTTTTATACACATTATCATTTAGGATGCACACTACATGGCGACTGGACCAATCATGGACAGAGAATCCAATTCAGCCGGAGGTGAGGATGATTCAGGGAAGAGACCTTCACTTCAGCCAGACGTATTGGTCCCCGACGTCTGTGTTGAAGCCAGGAGCGTACTTTTTTCCTGGGAGCTGAGAATTAAAAGAAAAAAAAAAAAGATCTTAAGTATCGAGAACATATATTCAACAATTGAGTGTTGTCTGCTGACTGAGGACATGGCTAGAGACAGTTTGCAGTTCTGCCCCCTAGTTGACAGAATCAAAATACCATCATGCGCCGGGTAATATTTGTATATAAATCTGTACAAACCACAAGAGTTAATATACATTCTGCATACAAACCCCAGTTTATTAATATAGGTTGATAAAATAAAAGCTTAAATGCTGCCATCTAGTGACTAGAGGCTTAATTATCATTTATAACAATCCAAAATATTTTAATTCACACTGCGCAGATTATAGTAGATCTTTTGCATGTTAGTTGTAGATATGTTAGCTACGTTAGTTGTAAGGCAACTAACAATTACTTTTTTTTTTTTATGAACAGTTTGACAGTGTGATAAATTACCAGTTCTTTAATTGTTCCCCAACCTTTTTTGCGTCACGCACTGGTTAAATGTCTCGTACTATTTTCACAGACCGGTCGTTAAGTTGAAGCAGATAAATAGCCGGTGTACTGAAATATTTTCCTACCTATAAAATCTTCCTACCCAAATTAACTGTGCATGGGCACAACAAGGATTTCTCAAGCGCACACAGCTTTTTGCTACCAGACTGGTATAAAAGGTTAGAAACATGTATATATGGCTTTGCGTCATTTGGAGTTTATTATTGTTGTCTTCACTGAGAAAATATTTCCTAATCAAATATAGTCCTAAATCAAAAATCCTAGCCATTCTATTGTTCAGTTCTTTTGTTGATATGGGTATGGATCAAGTGGAAGTAATAGACAGATGGGACCAAAAGGAAACATTATTTCTCTGTGGCCCGGCACCAATTCACCCACGGACCGGTACCACTCCCTGGCCCAGTGGTTGGGAACCACTGTACTCACAAATGAAAGGATAAAGATGAATGAATGAATGCTCCATGTTGTTGTGTTACAAAGAAGTTAAGAGGTACAGACCAAGGAGTGGGAGTGAGGAGGTGTGTTGAGACAGTGTGTGTGTGTCTGAGTGTGTGTGAGAGACGAGGAGAAAAAGCTGCTTTTGTAGCAGCTACAGTAGGTGAAGAGCAACGGAGGAGATTGGAACGAGTTACTGGTTATTTTTAGAGCCCTCACCCAGGCATTCTGTTATCAAGATTTTATTAATGATTCTTCACGATGTAACGATAAAGTCATGGAGTAGAATGATTAGACCGCTCTAGTTTTCTTTGTTAGTTAATACCTAAGGTATTTTATCTGGATAATACAATGGACAGAAAAACAGTGAAAATCGAAATACACTGTTTTTGTCTTTCTGTTGCTAAATATGGCAGAACTGAAGTGATTTTGGCTACTATCAAGAAAACCATAGAAAATGGCTCGCAATCAACTCTAAAATGTAACTTTTGTTCAGCTTTATTTGTTGCCATCATATATAAATATATATTTAGAGAAATGCTAGGCCTTCCAGCTCTAACCTAGAATGTTTTCTACAAATTGAAATTATGCCTTAAGCCTAAGGGAGGCAGGATTACCAAAAGTTGGACAACTCCTCACATGCCCCGACATCTTGGCCCTCAGACTGTTAAATTCACATCACGGCTGCCAAGGTCTTTGTGCGACTTTACTGCACAAGTTGAAATGTGCAGACAGACATTACATGGATATTACATTACTGGATCAGTGTGGATTCAGGCTCTTGACAGGATGTTGGGTCACAGCCCTCTGCAGCATAATGCAGTGCAACTTATTATTTATTTTTTTTGCAGCAGGCAAGTAGGGGAAAAATAGAAATCCCCCAGTCAATAAACAGAAAAGGTCAAACCCAAATGTTTCCCTGCAAGACTGATGATACCGAGAGCCCTGCAGAATATTCCACATCTGACATTTGCCTCCTTGTAACTACCAGTCGCTCAATATTTCAGCAGGAGAAAATTACTTCAATCACACCGACAGCAAGGCTTGTGGCTTTGCGTCACAAAAGGTGGAGGGGGAAAAAAAAAAGTCATAAAAATAACTCAATATAAAGAGGATCAGTGTAGACGAAAGTCTTTTCCGTTTGAATGAAGTGATATGGACTATGGACGTGGTAACTAATCGTCACATGGGAACAAAACACCAAAACAAAAGAGCAATGTGTCCTCCTTAAATGTCAAGACGTCATCACAGTTGCACTCTTAAAGGCCCGGAGGAACTCTCCGCCCTGAGGACTGTCTACGTCCTTCAATTTATTACAATGAAAAGGGTCCCCAAGCCGTGAACCTTCACAGTACACATGCTAGAATAACCTTCTCCTCCACCCGTGTTCATCTAGATCACTGTTTCCCAAAGACTGGTGGTGATAGTTCATGGTGATATTTGCTCACCACTCAGTCAACAATAAGATATCGTGAATTCAATAAAGGTCAATGGTTTTTAGAATAATGTCTATATACATCCACGGAATAATTGAAACACTGATCAATGAAAGCAATCGAGGAGATCCAGGCACGAAAGGACATGATCGAGAGGTTGTTGAGAATGTTGACAAAAGACTAGTCACCTGTCCAGTATAAGGACTGTCCTGTTGATCACTCTACGCACATGGACTCTGACAAGTGTGAGGTTCAGCTAAGCTTTGACAAAGAATTCAATAAGTTAATATGGTATAATGTCAATATTAGAGCCCTTATTGCAATCTTTTAGGTTGACATTTGAGTGGTACAATTTACCCCTTTGTCTTGAAATAAAGAATAGTGTCCAAATTTAAGTTTATTTCTTCATAAGTCATAAGTATAGTGGGCAACGAGATATTACAAGAAGGGACTTTACCTGCCATCATAAGCAGAGACCATAACACAGGTGATGAGTACAGTTGACAAAAAAAAAATTCCTGGTTTGTCTCTAGGGAGAGGTTCTCATCTCATCAACATCATGTCCCGTCAGACTAAACAAAAACCCACTGGACAAACAAACTTATTTGATTAAAAACTAAACGTAATGGGACACAAGGACAGACGAAAAAGCCTGTTTCAATTATGACAACATGCTCTTGCTGCCCTCTCCCTCTTCCTCCTCCTCCTCCATCTCTAACAGTGAAAACTACAGGCTTTTTTCCTCTTTGTAATATGCTAAAGTATTGACCTTGTTATATGAAGTGCTACTATATGAATATAATTGAACTAAATTCCCCTGAGTTACCGTGACCCTGCAGAAAGAACACGATGGCAGTGAAGGTGTCACCGTGTATAAGAAGGGGAAGCCTCGGAGGGATGGTGCTCACAGTTTGGCTTTCAGCAATATCCACCTTTGCATTTGTGGAAGCTTAGCTTAATTTGCCGTGTGCTGCTGCTGCCACCTAGTGTCGATAGAGTGGATGAGCATACGGAAGGGATTTATAAGGACTCATTTAGGCTCGGACTCTAGATAACTTGAGATGGATTGGACATGTCCAGAGGAGGGTCATTGGTTATATTGGTAGAAGAATGATCCTAGAGCTGGAGCTACCAGGTAGGAGACAAAGAGGAGATTGATGGATGCAGTGAGGGAGGACATGGAGGTAGTTGGAGTTAGAGTTGAAGATACAGGGGACAGAATGAGATGGAAATTGTTGAGTCGCTGTGGCAACCGCTGAAAAGAAAACAATGACAAGATTTAAGCTTGGACTCTATGGATGCACTGTGAGGATATTGTATCTTCTGTGTGTCTGATGGAACTATTATTAAAAAGTAAATCCTAGATAACGTTTTAGAGATTCATTAGCATTAAAATACTTGACAAGATATTCAAATTCTTTATCTGGGTGTTAAAACACCTGTATGGGTTTGAACTCAAGCCCCATGTTCTTGCCAGAGACTGGCTACCAATACTTAAAGGGACGTCTAGTATTTGTTTTTTTGCCGTAAGCCAACTTTATCCATGTACTCTACTAGGATATCAATGGATACCAATACATGTTATTTTCTCAATAGGAGCAATGTGAAAAAAAAAAGTTTTACAGGGCATTGGAACATAAGGATTCCTTATGATAAATATAAATATGCTAATATCAAGTGGATATTATTGGACATCTTCAAGAGGGATGGATGGATGGATGGATAGACAGACAATTGGATGGATGGATAGGAACGCCAGGACACCTCATGGACAAGTTTGGTGTGGTGGTATGTGATGTGGGTGGCAATCACAAAGACTGCTGCGCCACCACAACCCAGTAGATAAAGGGATATCATCTGCTAGAGATGATGTTGTTCATCCCAAGTTTTTTAAGGAAATTTTTCCTCTGCATTTAACCCATCACCGTAGTGAGCAGGGGGCAGCTAACTGAGCCAGCGCCCGGGGAGCAGTGTGTGTGGACGATACCATGCTCAGGGCACCTCATGGGTAACTTGGCAGTAGGGGGATTCGAACCGGGGGCCTTGATGTAAATGGTTGGATGGATTGATAGGAACTCCAGGGTTGAACTTATGGACAAGTTTGAATCCCTGTTAGGCCTTCCAGTGGGTTCAAGGTATGGCGCGGTGGCATGTGATTTGGGTGGCACTCATGAAGACTGCTGCCCTCGTCGCCCAGTGACAGAGGAGATGAAAATGGACGGATAGACACTAGTGCAATGTGAATAACCCCTTAAGCAACAGTTGGTGAGCAAAATTTCAAATACTCATCAGAGAGAACCATAGCTACACGCTTTGAATCACAGGGCACACAAACCTTGACCAGACCAGTGCTACAGTACAGCTAAAGGTAGTGGACAATTACACAATAACATTTGTGTTTCACGCGTTGTCTCCACCTACCGATCTGTAGGCGTGATACTTCTCATCAAACTCATGAGCCCCGACGGTAATCTCTGGGAGTAGTTCTGGAATCATGGTCAGGGTTGCAACTCGTTTCTTGTTTATTACTCTGAAAATGTTGTAAGGAGAACTTCAATTCAATTTCAATCTCAAAAGTAACCTAAATATTGTGAAGCGTTAGCTTTGTTCATTAGAAAATGTGTATCATTTTGCTAAACTTACAACTGCCTTATGTAGTGCAGGGCGACGTCGTCCAATTGCAACCACGGCCCTTTGTCGAACTGCAAGGCCTCAACGTCTTCCAGGATCTGTGGACAATGGTTGAATTTCACGCAGTTGAATGAAATAAGTTAAGAGGATTTATCAGAGCTGGTCAACTTCAGACTGTGACTGTGGACTTTACCATTTCAATATCCTGGGCTTTCTCAGAGTCATAGATGAGCAGTTCTGCATCCTCACTGAGAAAAAGACATGAAAATCTTTCTTCAGGTAAAGATAATTATCTTAAATACAAACAAGGACATTTTGATAGTTTGTGTTTTGACTTTTTCTAAGATTCTGTGAGGTTTAATGAGTAGCACCGCGTTAGACATTAAAAATATAATTTTCATTCCATTTTTAACTTTTTGTTTCACTCTTTTCCATTAAAGACATTCTCATAACACCCAACAATGACGCTGTAAAGTGATGTCCACCAGCTTTGATGTTTGTAAATGTGCAGAGTCAGGAGTTTATACCCTCTCTCAACACCTATTACTGTAAACCTGACACCTTGTCCAACCATAAAATTACATTTTCTGATGACACCACCAACATCGGGCTCATCACAGAAGGAGGTGACTCAGCAGATCGCGGCGAAATAAAGAGACTGTCAGGAAGTTACTTGATACCGAGCCCCAGAAGAACCAAGCAGTTATGTCAGTAGGAAGAAGGAGCCGCAGGAGGAAAGAAAATACACATCTAACTTCTTTGGTTATGAATAAGGTGGATGTAGAAAAATGAGAAAACCTTCATTTGTCAACAGGACCGGCCCTTAGTGAGAATGTGCAACAATCATGGTTCAATAGAAAGGTTTACCTCTTAATTTAGGGACTTTTTTTAGGTCTGTCAGTTACACAGATTGCTGACAGACTGTTTAGGTTTGGTAAATTTTCAGAGTAAAACTTTAGGATTTTATTCTGCTAACTTTGGGGGTCTAGAAGAGTGTACCATTTTAAAAAGCTTGTATAGGATACAACGATGTAACCAGAAATCTACAGACTTTTTATTTAAAATTGGCGATGTATCATCAAATTGGTCTGTATCATCAGTGATGTCGCTCCCTGCTCACTTCTCTCCAGTGTCCTTGAGGTCATTAGACTTCAACACAAAACAGGTCCATCTTACCTTATCTTTGGCAGGAAGTTCTTCTTGTACTGGTCTTCAATGTTACTCAAATATGACAGCGGCACATCCTGCAAGAGAGATGTTGTTCAAATAACACCATCATATTCTTTATGATGATTTAATGGCAGTCCCACCCCTGGTTCTTTCCATAATACTCCAAAATAGATCTTGCGCAATGTCATGTTTCCGTTTGTTTTCTTTTCAAGAATATATTTATAATAAACACAGAGACGCAATATTTAGATTAAATAGAAAATCTACATCACCCAGGAGGTCTTAATCTGACATTCAGGTAAACCAGTTTAAACAGTAAGGTCCTCCACTTCAGTGTTTTCATCTGTTATGGTTTAGGACCTAGAGTCACTCAGTAAAGACAAGTCATAACTAAAGAAAATTGTTTTGATATTATAACATTTAGTAACACATCAGTATCCATACTTATAAATACTTAAAATATTTGGTGTTACATTTCCACGCTTAATTTGCTTTTAAAAACAAATAAGCAAGCAAGTGGCTGGTGTCAATTAGCATTTCAGGGCATTATTGCCACCTACTGTTAAGGAGTATAAATAGACAGTACACTGCAAGAATAATAAAAAAAAATCATCATTTTTATTGCCCACAACAGACAGTTGAGACACTAATTGGATGTGGTTCATTCAGAATACTGTCATTTCTTATTGAAATGCAACTAAAACTAAACTACAAAAAAAAATATGAGAAATGTTCTCTTACCTTGCCACTCTGTTTCAACTTATTGTGCACCTCCTCAGCCGGCACATCGATGTAAAATACACAATGTGGGGGCACGAAGTTAGAGATGCTGATTTTTTTGATGGTTTCGTAATGTTTCACACCTATGGGTCACAATTTCAAGTGTAAGTATAAAGTTTTAGAAATTCTAATCTGTATGTCACAGTGGAAGACTTACAGTTCCTGTTGATGTAGCCCTCTTTGAACATGGCATGCAAGAAGACCTCGTCACTATAGGCGGAACGCTCCAGAATAACTCCTTGGCCTTTAAAAAAAAAAACACAAGATAAATAAACATATGACGAGATGGAGAAACTCCTTTGGTCTTTATAATGAAAAAAATACTGTTTCTGTGTGGATTGAGAGCCTTACCTGTAGTAAAAAGATGTTCAAGGGCATCGCTGTATTGAAGCAGTCTCATGAGATACATCCACAACTGCAACCTGAAGCTGTTACCATCAGCTGCTTTGGGGTCTGCATAGAACTTCTCCAAACTGCACATCCCATTGAAATCAATGTGCAATTGCTCTTTTTCTCCAAGCATCCTGTCCAAGTAAAATTGGTCAGCCTCAGGCATGTAGAGCATCCCTGCAGACGATATAACACCAGTTAGTAAACATATGTACATTAACATTTTATAAAAACCGTTAAACCCTGTGTGATTGCTAATTTAAGACAGATTTTAATGCACACCAAACAATCTGAAAACAGGAGGACCTCCAATAAACAAACAGTCGATTCTATAAGTGATAGTTACCCAGGCTTTTGGCCAGTTTCTCAGCCAGCTGACCCTTCCCCGAGGAAAGGTTCCCATCGACGGTGAATATTTTGCTGAGGTGGTTAAACCGTGATGTTGTTCTTTCACCCAACAAGTAGGCGAGGAAACCATATCTCAGACTTCTCGTTGACGTTGTGGAAAAACGTGCCTTAGTTATACAAAAGCAAAACACCCACTAAGTATATGTAAATCAGTGTAAAAATGAAGTGACAAATACCACTAAGATGATCATCAATAAAACGCATTGGTTGTGAATAGTTTCATTCGTCAAAGCTTTGAATAACAAAGGAGTAAACATAAGCAAGGTATTAAATATTTAGAAAAGTAAAGATCACACGCATTATACATATATTTAATATATATTTATTATTGCTATTTATCAGCATTGTAAACAAAACAACTCCAGCGACTGTGTTGTTATGATGACAGCAAAGAGCAGTGCTTGCTGCAAACAAGCTAGTTAGCCAGCTAGCTTTACTTGTCCTTGGCAATTACGGGGTGCAAATAAGACATTAAATCCAAACGTTTTCTGACCATACCTTCTGTGCAACAGTCGCTGCCCTGAACACGGTTGTTCCCGATGGGATGATTTGCCCAATCACCCTCAGGGCCATGTTTACTTCCCCTATAAAATAACCCACCGACCTGACCCGAAGAACTGTAATTCTTCACTGCACTGAAATTATACGTCACAGCTGGGTCCTTCGCGTAGCCTCGTCTCATACAATTATACGTCAGAAGACGTCCCGCTATTCGCCTGACTAAAATTCTACCCTTTGACACGTTAATCTTATAAAATAATAATCGTTTTAATGTATAAACCACGGTAAAAAACTGACTCTCCACATTTTAAAGAAATAAAGTCAAGTGGAGTTAGGGATATACAACCTCACTTGCGTACATTCTGTATTGGTATAAAAAAAGACATATTTTTGTCACAGTGCATCTGCTTTTAGAAATTAAAGTGCTGTCTAATAGTTTAACCTTTACTATTTTCCTAAACAGGATGAGAGACTGTATTCAAAGCATTTCATGTTAATTTTCAAAACTATTGAAATTATAATTTTCTCAAATTCCTGAAGCCTATTTTTAAGGGTTCAATAATGATTGGGGATTGTTGATGATCTACATCAAAAATCAACAAATTGTGTTCATATTTTTTTATTATTTTTATATCAGCACCAACATGTCCATATCCTTCTTCAACACACAGTCCACAAATCCTCTTTCAGCTCTAACATTTTCTTCATGTTTGGCATCTTTGTACATCTTTAACATTCTTTGCTCAATTTATCCCTTATCTCTTTTTGGTCGGTGTCCATGAAAGCCTCTCCTTTCTGTCTCGATAGCCAAACATTTTCCTTTGTCCCTGATAAATTGTTTTTATTGCTATCACAAACATCCACCTTACTACGTACTGTAACATTTTTAAGGCTTTGTATGATAACAAACTACAAGCAGATTTATAAACATATTTTTTTACAACACAAACATATTATGCTGTTCATATGGTTGTAAAATGTAGCTCTCAAACTGTGTTAGCCAAACTGTGTCAGCCTAGAGCTAATCTTCCCTGATGTCACCCTGTGTGGAACTTGAAACGACATGATCTCACTTTCAACTTATTTTAACCCCTGCATAAATGATCAGAGAGAAATCATTATCTTTAACCGACAAGGCTTTAAATCTTGTTTTAAATGCTAGTTTTGTTAGGGACGTGAACTGGAGTGTCAAACGAGACTTGTCCTTTTATTATGTCTTTCTAACAGAGTAATTATTCACAAAGTATGGAGGTGTGGCTCTTCATCCATACAAAAAACCTTTTATTAAATCATTGTATATCATCCAAAATGGGCAAGAGCAATAATGGCAAAAGTCTGTTCAACATAAACATAAATAATTATAAATTATCTCCATAAGTCAGATTTTGCAAACATGCTGATAAATTACCGGCTCTCATTCTTTCTCATGCTTCCTCGCACTTGTGTGTTTTCCCCGCAGCTACAACCTCATTATGCTCGCAAACTGCTTTTCATAACACCTCCAAGTTGTCAGCGTACTGGTGCAGCTCCCAGGCTGTTTACCCCGGTTGGCATGGAAACCAGCAGTCAAAACATAGCTGACAATCAAGTGGACCACTTATTAAATAGGCTTAACAGTCAAATTTCTCGCACAAACCTTGCAGTCGGAATGTGTCAATTGTTCAAAAAAAATATTAATCCCCTTATCTTCTGTCATCTCTTCCTGTTCTTAAAGGGGATTATAGTGGCAGTATGGGTTTCAAATATGGGCGCCGCAAAAATATGTGCAAAACAACAATAAACACAAGAAGTTCACCAGTGATTGTACTTTCGTGATGTAAATGCGTAGGAGTGAGTTGTATGGACTTCGTTAACCTCCAGACACTGATTTGCATGTTGCAGTTGTTGGTTTCAAGCTACATTTGGCCTGAAACACGTGTGAACAGGTTGTAGTAAATGCATCAATGGGAATCAAAATATTGTAGTTGAGGTTGAGGAGTCACATCTCCTCAGGAGTCAGGTATGTTCTCAAAATCGGGAGTCATAGAAACAGGAAGAAAGTGTTTTTCAAACACATGGATCACGTGAAAATGTCTAAGATGAGAAACATATGCATTATGATTTTTAAGTTCATAATAAGTAATTCTATTAAGTAATAAAATGTTGCATATATCAATATCTGTGCTTGCACATGTTCAGTGTCATGTGACTGCACCAGAGACAGCGCCTTGAGTTCTCGCACTTCAACACAAGCTTCAAACTTCTTCATGACTTATGAGAGAGATTAGTTGTTCTGTATTAGTTTTCAGCTTTGTAAAGACAAGCTCGTCCAACTGTACACGTGGACATATCTGTCAAAGTTAGTTAGACAAAATTACTCCTGAGGAATTAATAAAGTTCTATCTATCTAGGTAACTGAGGGTCGCCGGCAATCTGGCATCAAAATGCGATCCTAGCGACCCCGGCTTTATTTGCAGTGAATGTTTTCTGCAACAGGTCTAGCGCATGGAAGTCTTGGTTGGTCAACCTTTCTGGTCAAACAACTGGTTTCACAAAATTGAGTTTCACCTCAATTTATCGATGCCTGCGGGGGTGCAACAATTTTGACCGAATTCAGTTTGCATTTTACCTAAATTACTAGACAGAGGTGAAAATAAAAAGAAATAGTGCTACACGAGGAGAGCAACTGAGTGATACTTTGCAGACAGCACTGAGAGATAAGTTCCCACAAACAAACACACACGCTGGTAGGCTGCCAACGCTTTCTTGTGCATACATCCTGACACACAGGAACTGGATTAATTAGTACACAGTTAAACAACAATGGTGCACATTCAGGTCTGATGCAGTTGAGGCGTAGTGAAGGCCAGCTGAGAACCTTAGCCGTTCTACCGCAACTCTGCCAAATTTCCCCTGGTTAAACAGCAGATTTTATTTCACTCTGCAGTTTGGACCAGTTCAACAGTGCCAGTGGGAAGGAGGTTTGTCTGCACTGTTTATCATTATAACAACTGAAAGGCACGACAACCAAAATAATAGGCTACATTTTCTGCTCTCCACTGGGCTTGACTTAAATCATACCAAGAAACTTTCTACGGCCGAACCGGGCTTTATTTTGACTTCACAATTACAGCATATGCATCACCATTCAGAAATCTTAATTTTAGAAAAGGGACAAAATGTCAGTGTAGTTGTAAACCCAGTGTCTAATAATACCTTCAAAAATAGACTTTTTTTTTTTTGGTCAGTGAATCAGTGGACTCATTCAGCTGTCCCTGCTCGATGCCTTCCCTACACCGTTTTATTATTGTTTCAACCTAACAGGGAACAAGAACAAAATAGTACTGGCACTGTTTCTTTTGTCAGCTCCAAAATAGTATCTATGTAATGAGTGACTTTATAACTTTCTGGAATTATATTTTTTTGCTCCTCACTTTAAAAAAAAAAAATACAAAATCTATTAAAAAAAAAACATTTTCATCATCTCACAGCAGCACACAGAGCTAAAACTATGAACACAATGGTAACTGGCTCCCAGGGGGCAAATGCAGCTCATTAAGTAACTTTTTGGCTTTGTGGCTGGAATTTTAAAATTCTTTTAGCCCTCTCTATTTTTTTATTTTTGTAAACTCCATGTCATTGTGACATTGTGATTCACACCACAGTGGGCAGCTTTGACCTCCCGGGGACCTTTGAGTGGGGACGGTGCCATGCTCAGTGGACCTCAGTGGTAACTTGGCGGTAGGGGGATTCAAACAGGGGCCTTGCGGACCAAGGTCCGCTTCCTTAACCATTAGGCCACCAACTGCCCCTATGGCATCTATAGCAAAAAAATATGGCCATTGCATGGAAAACACAGAAGTATAATCACAATTCAAGCAGTGGTGGTCTAGTGGTTAAGGTTTAGAGGTCAGCAGGGTTTCAGGTTCAAGACCGCACCACCACCACCCCTCCTTGTGGCTCAGTGTTCACTTTGGTGATGGGTTAAATGCAGAATTCACATTTTGTTGTGTACAGTGGTGTTAATCACAATGTCAAGGCAAGAAGTCTGCTGTTTTTATATGATTTTGACAAGTTTGGTGGGCCAGATTATAAAACTGAAATGACCCCATCTGGTCCACAGGCCTTATTTTGCCCATGCTTGACATAGCATCCGACTCCTGAGCGTTGATGAAGTGGTTGTCAGTTGTTTTGTGAATCTACCAGCACCGGGACAAAATTAGATTTCCTATGTTGACTTTATTGTTAAATAAATGTATGGGGCTTGAAAACAACGGCTGTGCAGCATTGTATGTGTTCTTGTGGTAAACAGTACACAGTGTTTCCTGTAAAGGGTATGATCCCAGCAAAAACAACAGTCCTGTTTGACTGTTTTTGTTCTCATGTGTTGGTCTTCCCAGCCTACACATTCACACAGTAGTAGCTTTCATACCAAGATAATAACATCACGCCGCAAGTCTTGGACCACACAAGTGCAGATGGACAGAAATCCAGGTCCTGGCAGCATTGGATTTAATGACGCTGTGGTTCAAGACATAATGGAGCTCAGTTACATCTCACTGTGTTAAAAAACGAAACCCCGTCATCCCCGTTGCGCCTCCTTCCCGCCCTTCCCCCCATGCCCCGTCTTTCACACGCTATTCCTCCTTCCACAGAGGGCAGTGGTCCAGTCCTGCTTCTCATCAAACACTTCTCTGCGGAGGTCAATGCAGGCCCGTCCTTGTTTCCACCCTTTAGCTTTTGCTCCCTCACAAAAACTCTAATGCAATGAAACTGAGGGCTACTTCCTGGGTGCTAATAAAGGCAAAGGGCTACCAGTTTGATACATACTTCTGAAATAGCCAATTTGCTAAATGTAGCTTCAATTATATGTTATTATTACTAATTAATGGTATTTAGCTGTGTGAAGACACTGATCATGTTAATTATTTCTTGTGAAAATAGCATCAATGTAAAACGATAGGAAATGAATTAATATCAATATGCAACACTTTATTTCTATAATTTTAAGTCCTAGTGTTTTTAAAATTGAACATTTTCAAATGATCACTTTTACAACAGTCCTAGGAAATCACAGTGTATTGCAACCGACTTTTCAAACATTTTTTTAACAAACACCCTGCACAAGCCTAAGAAAAAAAAAATCCACTTAACTGTTGTGCTATCAAATGTGCTATAAATACTGACCCTTGAACTATAGTAGGTCAGAGTTCATTTATATGAATCATTAGAATAATATTATGTTGTCATTTCCAGTTCTCATATAAGTGTGATTTAAACGAGAATATCAAAAAATAAAATAAAATAAAGTAAATAGATGCAGCTCACTGATAAGTGCGTCATTGAGCTAATTTTAGAACAGGTGTACGGCCTACTCACATGGCCCTTACAGGCTACCTGGTGCCTGCGGGCACTGTATTGGTGACCCCTGCTTTAAAGCATTGATGTATTTCTGAGATGGTAGAAAGTTACATGTTAAACTTGGGCTTTTTTAAGAGTACTGAATTGTAAGGTGCTTTTGATAAAAGTGTCTGCTGAATGTATTGTATGTATACAAGTATGTATACTGTAATCACAGGGAAACATTTACTGTTGAAATATTAAGTTATTCTGAATAGGAATGTCTAAAAATATTGATATTATAATGATCGCTATAATTAGCCCAAAACATAAGCATAATTCACTAATATTGATAAGAGTGCTTTTCCCCTGATCTGATAACACAATGCCTGGGTTTTGCCAAATTTACTTGAATCACAAATAGAGTTTTGAAAGAATTTACTACAGTTTTATGGACAAACTTCTGATTATATTGGTATCGGTTGATATCATAATCTGAAATTAATTATTTGGTAGTATCAGCAAAGTCAGATATCAGCAAAAGTCTGTATCACACATCTCTAGTCGTAAACATTTAATGAGGGCGTGGGAAATAATTTTAATTTTTAGGCCACAGTGGGTACCAGGGCTGTCTCTTATACACATCTAGATGTGTATAAGAGACAGGTATTGGGTTCAGTTTGGAGAAAAAAAACATC
>JAFBJS010000317.1:63983-185904 GCA_016785265.1 Paraplagusia blochii | reverse complement strand
CAGGTGATAAACCTTTAGTGGAACAAGGCATTAAGATGAACAAGGAATTGAAGAAAACAGCAGAGTGGTCTAATAACTTTTTCCATGGCTGTATGTATATATAACAAAGACAGAATTAATTTAATTGTCATTGATTAAACATTTTCCTCGAGGCATGAATACTGCTGATTGTTGGAGTAGATTTTCAGATTCCGGTGCTTTGTGTCACCCTGTCACCCTGCAATGCATTTCATTATAAGAGACTTAGTTCATATCAGCCTAGTGCCAGTTTTTTTTTTTTTTCAGTTCATAAATTAGTTATTGCAAGACAAATAATTAATTGTTTGCTGACATTTCATGGCGATCTTTTAGTCTCAACAGTTTCTTTTATATATGTGAGAAAACAGCTTTTCAATTATGCAGATAAAAGAGACTCATGTCAGTACAAACACAACACAGCTCAAGCCTCAAGAAAGCATCATTGACACTTATGTCATAAAAGCTGAACTATTTTGTTGTAATGACGGCATCTTTGATTGCGTGACCTTTTCACTGGCTGTGTATTTCACAGTTGTGTCCAATAAAGTAAAAGAAAACTGGGTGTATGTCCTAATGTCTTGCAGCTGTTTAGCTCTTTTGTCTTTCACTTTTCAATCAGGTTTTGTTCGTAGATTGAGTTTACACAGAGCAGATGAAGTGCTAAAATTCACCGCCAGCTTCAAGTTAAATATTCAACTAGTGAATAACACACAGTAGCATAGTCAGAGACCTTACTTGCTGATTTTCAACCTCAGTGTTTAAGAAAAAAAAGTACAATTTAAATTGCTCTGAATGGGCCATGATTATTGGTGCCAGACAGGCTAGTCTGCAGGGTCTAGAGAGTTCTCATTCAGCTGGGAATTTCAAACTGGCTCCAGAAGTTGGTATGAACAATAAACCATGGATCCCTTCTGTGTTGGACAGTACTAAGAGTTGAGGGTGTAGTGGTGAGGGGACTGGTGCAAACTGAGCATAGCTGTCATACAACACATCAGTCAGCTTTGCACCCTCAAACATGTCGGTCACGATTTCCCCATTTAAAAAAAAAAGTCAACCACTGTCGTGACTGTCAAACATTTGTTTAAAGCCCTCAATATTTGCAGACAGTAAAGAGAGAGTAGGGCGGCGGTGGCGGCGGCCTAGTGGTTAAGGAAGCGGACTTGGGTCTGCAAGGTTTCAGGTTCTTATCCACCAGCTGCCAGGTTGACATGTGATTTTAAACATTTGGGAAATTATATATGTTTGTCTAATAAAAAGAAATAGATCTCAGAGAATTACGCAAAGTTAATATTACGATATGATTTGTCACACTGGAGGAGTTTTGAAGTATGTCCAAGCCTTAGAACTCTATCAGAACCTAAGCTCTGATGAATTAGACAGAACGCTTTCAGAAGAGAAGTCTCGTCCTCATTCAGTCTGCAGCTGTGGTGATCATGTGAATATTATATGTGATAAAATTCACAATTCTCTGTTAATTAGTTATTTTGAAAATATTATAGCAAAATTAAACTTGTCACTTGTTTTTTGGGAATGTATGAAAAAGCAGGTTTATAATCATCACCTGCAGGAAGGTAAAGTACGGTGCAATGTGATTTGGGTGGCTGTTGTGGGGACTGCTGCCCCTGCGACCAAATAATGGATAAGGATGAAAGTGGAGTGTCAAACTCACAGCGAGCCAAATAAAAAAAAGATTGGAACAAAGACACGGTCCAAACTTAATACTTACTTTTAAATGAACGGCTATTGTTCATGTTTTTAATTTGTCATGCAATTTTACTTTTTCAAATGAAAACAAACTTTGATTTTTGTCCGTAACAACCAGATTTTTATTATCTGTGGTCTTTCACAGCTGAACAACAAAAAGAGTAGCAAGAAAAATGTAGTTGGCCAAATCAATAGTATATTTCTGTTATTTTTAATGCGGGAAAGATAAGAGCAAATCAACTAACAAGGGCTGGAGTAGAAGAGAATAAACTCGTATCCCAAGCATTTACAGAACTTGAATGTAACTTGAAACATAGACCCTTTTCCTCCAACGTGTTTTTGTTATTTTTGACTAATACATTCGTTCTCAATACTATAAGTAAGAGTTATTCAACAGTATTTTACTGGAAAGTCGTAATTCAAGGCCCAGACACTAACACCAACACTGTTGAACTCAGAAAGGTGAACAATGTCAACACTGGAATCTGGGTCTGACTGAATCAGAGTCCAGTCTACCTTAAAACCCTTACTGACTGACTTCACTATACTCGCACAACCTAAACTCGCGCGCCCGTGCACACGTCCATACACACTCACACATACATTTCCTGAAAACGCCCCGTAAATGAGAAAAATGGGGGGAACATTCAGTGACTCTGAATAATAGAAATATAATGATATCTGAGCGGCGCGGTTGTTTATTCAGTGAAAGTGGGCTGGACATAGGCTAAAATCTGCGCCATAACTTTTTACTCCCTCTCTCTTCCTCCTCCCCTTCTCTCTCTCTCACCCGCACACTCACAAACACGCGCATACAAAGCGTTCCCTTCGGTGTCTGCTGCCACAGTATCCACCGTCACAACAACCGCCGACCAAGGTCAGTGACAGTGACCGCCCACGGGATCTGTCAACGCGGTTCAAAACCCACTACGGAACCCCTGGCAGGCAGGGCAGTCTCGCGTGCAGTACCATTGGATAAGGATAAGCGCATTTGAACGCACCACGACGTTGCATTGGAGTTCTTATAGAGAAAGAAGTCCGAACAGGAAGGCAATGAGCCGACCATGAGACTATAGACGTATTTTTTTTAAATAAATTTAAAAAAGGATTTGGAAGAAATAAAATCATGTTGGGAAATCAAGGAACATACGCAACCAAGAAGAGGAAGAAGCCAGCGCTGAAACCGTAAGATTTATTTTCTTTCTATGTAAATGCCGTAAGGTATACTCTTTAAAATGTAAAGTTAGAGTCATGCTCTGATTTTATGGCACTTACTGTCCAACACGAAACAGTTAAACATATCGTAGTTAACATATAAAAATAAAAAATACATGTAACAGCATGTTAAAGTTCACGTTACATATTTTTATAGTATCACTGACAGCACAACAGACAAAGCCTCACTCTGTTCATTTACACTAACTTTTTACACAAAGATGGCCAACTTGACGGGTTTAAAACAGTCAGTTAAGGTGGCCCCATTGTAGCAACAGATATGACCAAACCCGCCTGTGAGTCTAAAAATGAAAGTATATGTTCAAAAAATGTAATTACAAATATATTTATAAAAAGTGGTGTCTGGTGTGTATGTCTCGTGTGGAGTTGTGCCCATTCAGTGGTCTTCGTTGAACTGCTTTCGAAAGAACTCTTCCCGGTCCACCTTAAAAAAACTGGTGCGCGCAGCTCGGATCTGGCATGGATATCTTACCCTCGCGCATTAATCACAATCAAGTCGCGGAATCGGCTGCTGCTCTCACGCGATGCTCGGAGGAGGGAGGGGGAGAAGTGGAAGGGGAGGCAGAGAGGAAGGGGGGATTCACGGGCCGAGAATATGTTATTGTAATCCGATCCTGCCTCGCCTTCATCGCGCTGGGATCAGGGCGAGCTGCATGTTCTTTTCAGTGTGTGTGTGTGCCTGCTCCTTGCTCCTTTCACCACCACATCTCCTGTTTCTCTATCCCTATTTTAATGTATACTGTGAAACAAAGATGGCGAGCGGCCCGTAGCACATGTCACAAAATACAGTGTGGTGCACTGTTCCACGAGGAGTTCTTTTGATTTAATTGGAGTTAAAGAGTTTATTTTTTAATAAGTGTAAAACATCGACTATAACTTAGTATTTTTTTTGGCAGGGCAGTCATAACATCTGGTAAACCCATTAGAAGTTGAATCCTCTGTGTCAGTTTTTCCTATTTTTTTGCTATATTGTTAGGTTTATTGACTGCTGTATATGTCCAATAGACAATTATTGGGAAAAAAATTGGACCACTTTGCAGTTTTCTTCAATTTCTTGCTCATTTTAATGCCTGACACTACTAAAGGTGCATTTTTCCGGACAAATATAATGATAGCTACAGAAATATCACATAATTTTTTTTATTTCAGAGCTTATGTCTAGCCATTTTCCACAGTTTTCTTGATAGTAACCCAAATCAGCTCAGTTCTTACATCAATGGTTATGGTATTGTGCCAACAAAAACTTTGCTTTTAGGTATTGTATCCATTAAAAGATACAAGCCAATGAAGAAAGTATAGGTGACTGCATATCTGCATATCACTCTTTACCACAAACGCTACAGTGTCATTTTAATATTGATTGTTTTTGACCCTTCAATCCACATTTCAGGTCTACCCTTTCATTAAGGTGCCATCATAAATCTGTGCCCAATTTATAACACAAACATCCAACATTATAAGAGTGAGATTAATGCCACAATGCAATGACATAAAGCAGCACAATTTAGTAAACAATGTTTACTAATGTTTTTTAATCTGTGTTTTAGCACATTACTAATGCCTCTTGTTTATTGCAATGGTAAGATGTGCTGTTGGAAGGACAGGAGACTTCAAGGTGGAGGTGGGACTGCATCAAGGGTCAGCCAGGTGACTGACAGGTTGACAGATTAGTTCAGACAAGATGACATTGGGGTCTCCAGTGAGAGGAGACAACAACAAGAAGAGAACATAGAGAGGTAGAGGTTTGCTTAGAATTAACTGTTCAGAGCAGTGGAGACTGTGGAATAGAGGAGAATAATTGATTACAGGCAGGATGGAACAACTGGAGAAAAGTGTCAAGACTAATCTGTAATAGAAGAAAGTCAGCTAAGGTGAAGGGAAAGATTCACAGGATGGTTGTGAAACCAGCCATGATGGATGGATTAGAGACACTAGGAATAGGCAGAAGACAGGAAGCAGAGCTGGAGGTGGAGAAGTTAAAGATGCTGAGATTCCCTTTAGGAGAGACAAGGATGGACAGGATCAGGAATGAGGTGGTTAGAGGGACAACACAGACAGGAAGGTTTGGAGTAAAGGCTAGAAAGGCCAGCTTGAGATGGTTTGGACATATTCAGAGAAGGGACAGTGGATATAATGGTAGAAGAATGATCCTAGAGATGGAGCAACCAGGTAAGGATACGACAAGGAAATTGATGGATGCACTGTGGGAGGACATGGAGGTAGTTGCAGTTAGAGCAGAAGATAGAGAGGACAGGGTGAGATGGAAAACGCATATTTGCCGTGGCAACCTCTCTTCCTGATTGTCTAATCAACAGTAACACAACCCCAAGTTCAAGTGGAGGCCTGCCTTTATCTTTGGCATTGTTTGTTTCATGTACTTTTCCAAGTTGTGTACATTTGCTTCAAGTTTCATTTCATTCATGTATGTGCAATATTTATATAAACATCAGATCAAAACAGTTGCCTGTTGTGACAAAGAAAAGGATTAGAACTTAGCCGATATAAACCTAATTTACTACCACTTAATGTAATGTTTTTAAGAGTTTTTGAAAAACTCTTGGATTGATGATAGGAGTGCAGACAGGGCACTATTTAATGGTAGAAAGGATTGTGTTTTGGGAAAACATTGTGGAAACAAAAGTTAAGCTATTGTAATTGTACACGGCCATTTTACCACGTGTCAAAAATAAAATTTACTTAATAGGCTGTTTGCACAAAAAGATATTTGCAAAGGTGAACAACAAACATTTGTCTTAAAATATGAAATTAATTGTTTAGTGAAACCTAAGAACATGCACGTCCACTTTAAGTGAACCAGTCATTTGCAAATAGTTTGTTGCCAGACTGGATCCAAAAATACAAAGGTGGACTGTGTCTGCGTTTCTGAAGATGTGGGACTGTATAATGTGGACTGAGGTTTCCTGGAAGGCCCAGCTGCAGAAAGGCACCACTGAGCCCGGCTGTAAAAAAAAAAGTTGTGGTCACTACACACAGGGCCATCTCACGGCAGAGCTTGGCCTCAGAGTTCTTTATTTTATTATCCCTGTTGCCTTTTGTGTATGTGGCCAATCTCGATTCCTTCAAAAATCCTCCCTTTTAATTAAAATTTACTTTGTCCATCTATTGTGATTTATGTATTTTTCAGAGGCAGAGTGTCCTTTTGCAAACAGCGTCCACACGCATTGTACTACTTAAATATACAAGTTCTTCCGTTTTATAAACACAGATCCATATTTGTAATACCTTCCAAATAAACACACAACAAGAATAAGAAATTATGAAGAAGGCCTTGATTACACTTCACGCAATGTTTTCTTCTATGATAACGTAACCATACGGTAGAAACGTGCAAACTGTGAGTTAATAGAACAATCTTTGGCTTAATGAAGAGTTAAAATTCAGTTCAACTACAATGGCATCCGTTCAAGCTATAAATAGCCCACTCTTAGATCCCCTTCTTGACAAAGCCTTCCCGAGGATACAACATATGCAGCTGTTGGGAGGCGATGGCAAATATGACCCAAAATCTTCAAAAGAATTTGCATATTTTGATTCAAATACATCAGTTATTATAGTTCCTTATTTTTAATTTTTTAGAAATTTGTGACAAAAAAGGCAACCAACAGCTTTCAACTGCCTGGACAATTCTCTATGCGTGTTTTCGAGGTACATGTCAAATAATCAACCTTTTTTCTTTTGATTCTGATAGCCCTTCAAGTTAATTTAAAAGTCAATCAATAAAATTGATACTTTTTTTTTTTTTTTTAGAAAAACTCCACAGGGTGTAATGATTTACAGTTGAATCGCAATTATTTGTTGGCAAGCAAGTTGTATTTTTTTTTTAATCCCAAAAGGAGAATATGGTTAACTGAGGAAAAAAATGTTGTTTTGCCCCTGTAGCTTCAGCCATTGTGATAGACACACACATACATACAGACAAACAAGCTGATAAGGGGTGTGGCGGAAAGCCAAAGCAGTCCTGCTACAAACACCAACACAGTCGCCCTTTTGTTCTCGTCACCTCATTTTATTTTCAAAAGAGAAACACAGCAGTAGTACATTTTTGTCGTTATTGCTTTATTACCAAAACTGTTCAGGTACCTTTTTATAAGTTGATAAAAAAAAAATCACTCAATCATTTTGACTCTCTTCTTTTAAGATATATTCTGCATACATGATCCCACCGTTTTATTTTGGTTCTTTTTTGGTAAAATAACAATGGTTGGGTCTGGAACTGGGTGTTCACAGAGGAAGATAACCTTTCCTTCACTACTATTTCATGGCCTGCCAAGCATCTAATTTTGAGGATACAGTATAGTCATGAGCAAGAATTAGCATCGACAGCTTCTTCTTTTTGGCTTGTCCCTTTTCAGGGGTTGCCACAGCGATTTGTTGCTTTACCCTGATGTCTGTATCTTATACTGTCACTCAACTGTCTCAATACTATGATGTAAAAATGTTTGTTTATGCCTGGATTTTGTTTTCTTTCCAGTTACTTGGGCAACATTCTGGCGGAAAAGAGACTAATAATCGCATCGACTCTTAACATAGGAATCTTAACATAACCAAAAATAGCATTTGCCAAGTCTGTGTTAGCATGTATAGGGTTAGCATGTATGTATAGTTCATGACTGTTGTTTCCTTCACATCACGTTGCCTGTGAAGATTCTCATTCATCCTGGTCATGATGTCTAAAAAGTATAGTTTCTTCTTGTAGCTTGAGAAAGCTTCATTCCTCAACTGAGGAACTTCATCGGAAACCGATCTCTTCAACGTAACTCTACAGTTTACATCAAAATGTTTGTTGTTTCTATTATAAAGAACGAAAGGGAAAGCTGTCACTCACTTTAGACTTAAAGTTAACCCCAATTTTATAGGGGCAGTTGGACTAGTGGTTGAGGTTGAGGTTGAGGTCCACAAGGCCGCTGGTTCAAATCCCCCATACACAAGTTACTTTGAGTTGCCCTGAGCATGGTATCGTCCTCACACATTGCTCCCCGTGTGCTAGCTGGCAGCCCTCACTAGCCCCCGCTCACTACGGTGGTGGTAAAATGCAGACGAAAAATTTCCCCACCCCAAAAAAAAATTGGGATGAACAATAACATCCTTTATTCCTAACTGTATTTACATGAAATTTGAGAACAGCAAGAATTTAGCCTATGTGAATACAAGCCTTCTGACAGAGTTGTTCGAGTCCTGTTCAAAAAAGTTTTTGCAGTTTCAAAAAACTGCATTGGTACACTTAAATTGCTCATTGGCGATATTTAGCTACATATGCTAAATGTAAGCATAAAAAGACAGCCAAAATAAAATAAAAAGGACACAAAGCAAATCTTGATCAATTCCAGTTGTAAATCAAAGACTTCTCTCTGGTATATTCTCTTCTCGTCCTCTATGGGACATTAGTCCAAACCTAACTTGAGACAGTGTGCCACTGCTATTTGTACAAAACCAAATTGTCAGGTATCATCTCATGCAATTCCTTATTTAAGTTTATTTTAAGAGAATACTAGACAACACGGAGCCACATCTCATTTGTACCTTTATCCAATTCTCCGCCGACTCTTCACATGGTCATTAGTTGTTTCAGAAATAAACTTTTCTTCACTTTCATGCCAAATTACTGCCTCACTATACCTTTGAAGCTAGTTGGACACAGCCAATCAAGCATTATAGAGGCAAAGCAGGACACTAGGTCTGAGATTATAGTTATTTCTCAAATCGAGAAATAACTAGTGCAGAACTATTTCACAAAAAGGAACCAGGATCTTTTTTGGTTCCCAGTTTTGGTTTTTGTACATTTATGCATAACATGTGTTTTTTGTGATTGCTTTTTTAAAAATTAATTCCTGCCAAAAGGCTCGGTGCTCTCTCTCATAAACTGTTCTATACTTCCCAATTTGCAGTCCTTTTGTCTGCGGCCAAAGTCATGGCGCTGGATCTAGTCGGCATTTTTTTATGCTCTTAGGAGACAAGTATGTGTCAGCACTACAAAGAGAAGGCTGGGTGAAGTCGGAGTTGCTGTAAGGGGAGCGCTGATTGAGTCTTTTCGTTCTTAAAATAATGAATCCTGATATAAAAACACAGATAAATTGAGACCTCTTTCTTTCCAAGAGTCATTGCCCTATTTCTGCTTCTCTGCCCCATGATCCATAGCAAATCAAGGTGGAAAAAAAAAGCAGTTCTGAATGCTGGCTTTTGTCTCCTCTAGGCATTTCTTGAGAGTGAGATCAGTCCTGTTCCATTTCTGGGAAGGTACAGCTCGGATTTGAAGCCAACAATTAAGTTTTTCTGCATTCCCAGCACACTGTTGAGTGGCAGAGGAGGAAACGCAATTTAACATATGTTTCAGTGTAGCGAAAAACTTAAAGAACAAAAAAAAAAAGAATCAAGTTTTAAACCTACAGTGCATCTCGTGTAGCAGTGAAACAAGAGATGGTCTTAGACCTAACATTTTCTTGAGGTTGATTTAAAACTATTTGAACTACTTATTGCTTTTAAGCACAGAATGAGCAGTTGGGAAGCAAAAACAAAAGCTCATCTTTGGAAAATAAGCCATATTTATTAATATTTTTCCAAAAAAATCTACATACAGTGGTTCTTTTGTAGTTCTAGCCTAAATATTTGCATACCAGGGCAGGACTGTACTCCTACTGGGTTTTGCACATGGGTTTCTGTAAAAAAAAACCTTTTTACCTGCTGTTAATATCCCTGTGCCACGCATGTCTTTATGCAAATAAGATTTTTTTAGGTTTTTATACTTTATTCGCAATTTTCCTAAGTAGAGGGTTGTGTGGAGTTTTAGGTGGCAGCTGTTATGGTGCTTGACAGATCTCTTTGTACTGTTTTAACTCTATTTAATCTACTTGTGTTTAGAGTTTCGTAGCAAAGCCACACATACTCCTGTTCTCTGTTACGTCATTGTCAACTTCATATGTTATTATTTTACTGACTCACCTTTTGTAAATAGATACGTAGTAAAAATAACCTCCATCTTATCTTGGGTTGGGTTTTTTTTTCGTTTCTTAAAAAGTTTCATTTTTTTAGGAAAATCAAAATCAAAAATTAGATTTTTTGTATCCAAAGTTAAACTATAGACTCTGTGAACTCACAACTTCTGACTGAAATGCTCTGCATCACAACAAGCCCGCCCCTTTCTGTATGCTTGGTTGTTATCATGCTTTGAAATATGCTTTTGAAGACGTTTGAATCTCTATGTATTTCTATAGATTGTTGTGATTTAAACACAACTTCCTCTTTCCTAATTTCAGAAAATCATTATGATTCACAAAAAAATAGACACAAGACAATGTTTTTTTTCTATTGTTAAACTTGGGAGTTGGCCTTCATATTTCAGAGATTGTCCACATTGCACTAAAGTTAGCCTTCCTGGTTTATTTTTAGGCATTTGCCTCGAAACAATTATCTTCTTCGAAGTTCTTTCTTTTTTGTTTGGGACAAAACCTGTTGATCAACAGGCCAAGGTTGGGTAGGAGTGGATGTTGTGACTGTTTGAGTTTGAAACTATGAGAATAGT
Source organism: Paraplagusia blochii (assembly GCA_016785265.1). Classification (NCBI taxonomy): domain Eukaryota; kingdom Metazoa; phylum Chordata; class Actinopteri; order Pleuronectiformes; family Cynoglossidae; genus Paraplagusia; species Paraplagusia blochii. Next base: position 175,409 of record JAFBJS010000317.1, on the reverse strand, counting down.
TATGAGATAACTGAAGTCAACTGGTGCATTTAGTGGTCGTTTCATCCTGGATGCAGTTTTGAGCACTCGTAAATGTTGAGTTATGAATACTTGCAGTGTGTGTCATGCTACAGTCAACAATGAATACACATGACGTCTAGTTTTCTTAAACTATACATTAGTCATTTCCTTGTCATCAGCTGTTAATTCAAGGCTTTCACTAGGTGTTAAGATTTTGTTTTTGTTTTTTTGCATTCTTTCCTCCACAGAAAGAAAATCTCTGATGTCAATGAGGTTGTTAAATCAAACCCTTCCAAACGACACCGGGATCGACTGAATTTGGAGCTGGACCGCCTGACGGATCTCCTGCCCTTTTCCAATGAGGTCCGCTCTCGTCTCGACAAGCTGTCAGTTCTTCGACTCAGTGTGGGTTACCTGCGGGTCAAGAGCTACCTTAAAGGTAAAGAACACTAATGGGTTGGGTTCTTTTATAACTAGCCCATAAGTAACCAAGTAATTAATTGTAGGAAAAAACTGACTGTAATATATGCTGTACTAATTTCTGAGTCTAGACTAGAATTGGTAATTGCTTATTAAGGGTAATGATAAATTATTAAGGCTAACAAGAGGCATTATTTCCGTATGTTGCTTTGGCGACATCCTTTGAATTTAAAGGCTTCTCCTTTGTCAATTCTCATGTCATCTCAAGAATTTCCTCTGTATTGTCAAAGTCAATAACAAACAAAAGGCAAACAAAAGTTTGGGGCGTGACCATAGCAGCAGCAAAGACTAATAGGTGGACAATAAAAATGTCTTAACAATATGTACTGGAAGTGGAAGTGATTTAAGTGCAGCATAAGCAAATGTGCTGGCAGCACTTTTGACAACCAAGACAGGAATGACAGGCATGCAGGAATCTGGTTTTGAGGAAACAACACATCCTCAGTTCTTGAAACCTTACTCCACCCTCCATGTGAGCAAACCTGCAATAGTCACTCTGAAAAAAAAAAAAAAAAAGGTTAGGAAATATCTAGTGAAGATTTTAATTCTTAATTGTAACTGGAGTAGACATGCAGGCACCTCAGCTTTGGAAATCTGATGAGTCATGTCTGTGAGTCAAGTCAAGTCACCTTCCCAAGCTGCAAATGATAGTTCTCAAACCAGCTCTCCTCTGAGGTGTAAACAATACGCTGGTGCCCCAGGTTTCATTGACATTGTATGTCAACTTTTTGTTAAAATGACAACGTGCTCTGAGCTCTGTTTAGTATTTGTAGTTTAAAGAAACACTATTACAAAAGCTTGATTTGCGTAATGTTAAAAAACACATTTATGGGTTTCAGTGACTAATTTTCTTTGTAGATCGAAACATGGTTTTGATTTAGTTAGTCTGACCATGTACCTTATTGTTTTTATGAGATGGTGCGAAACCAAGAAAAACAATAATGAGTATTATTTGATATATCTTGATGATTCAATGGTTTAGCAATGATCACACTTGTCCAAGATGGGGAATGTCCTGGGTTCACGTCCCAGTGAACCTTACGGTGTCTCTTGTATGAAACTTATCAATTCCAGGGTCTGCGTAACATTAAAGATGTTAGTTCTTCTTCTCCAAAAAAAAATCTTAAACCTTAGCCAGATGAATAAAAACATAAATAAAATGTCATCTTTGCTACACTTTCATTAATTTCTTCCATACAGTGAAACTGTCCTTTGAGTGTCTTCCTGGTACTTTTAGCATTTTGTTTCTCAGACTTATTTGCAATCCCGTCTGTGGGATCATGGTCACAGGGATAATATTTTATCTGTTGGTGCTTACACGCAAATATAACTCAATGAGGTTGAGAAATATTGATGAAATGTACATTGAGAAACATTGCTCTAAAACCCTTTTGGACCATCAAACCACTCACCTGGTTCAAGATATCACATCTCTCTGCAAGGATCAGTTTCTATACTCGGGCGTGCAATACATTCACTACTGTCTGAAACCTAAAGGTTGGATGTTCTAACATAACAAAGGCCTTTTCAGGTACTCTGAGCTATAATGACGAAACCTCATTTCTTCAATGTGGCTCTCCTAAGCACAGCTGATAAACATCTGCTTTTCAGTCCCTGGTCTCCAGCCTTAATTATATTAGGGGTTGGTCGCCTCAGATAACAGAAGTAATTTTAGAAGTAATGTTGCAATGTAGGTCAAATCTGGGTCAGCACACTACAGCCAGTCCTTGGTCTTGCGACTGGTGGCAGACTGGAGATAAAATAAGTCACACATTGTCTTGCTTTGGCGACTAGGATCATGTATTAGAAATGGACATTAAAGTAAGTAACATGTATCTGTGCTGTGAATGTAATTTCAAAGAAATAAATAAGTCTTGTTTTACTTTTTTTTATTATTTTTTCCTATGAAAGTGAGTAACTTTGGTAGGGAAAAAAACAGTAAGGAAAGGCGGATTGGTAATTACATTATTGTGTTATGGTTAATTTGATGATGAGGAAGTAAATTGCACTTATAGCTGGTGATCTAGTTAACAGAGGCAATCTCAGAGTAACCTGAAAAGGTATGAGTGGATAAAAGAAATAAAATACACCATTATATTTTCTAAATTGCCATTTGGATTCAAATAAAATGTCCTCAAAGACATAACACATTGACATTGACACAACAAACAGTACAACGATCCCCGATGTATCAGCCTTGCCAACTGCCTACTTGGCTGACTTGCTGACTAAGTGATTTTGAAAAGGCTTGCATGAATGCAGCAGTGACCGGGTTTTTGATTAACCCACAATGGGGGATAAATATGTTCAACATTGTCAGGTGGAATATCAGATTGCAGCATCATGTGTCACAGTGTGTGTTTAGCCATCTTTGATATTTATTCAGTGTTTGTCTACTCCGTGAGCGGAACTGTGGACTGCCTCCATAACTACGAGAACATGTTGAGATATGTATTTAACTGGCTTATGCAAAGACCAAAATTAAATCTACGCGATCTCCATTGGATATTTAAGGGCATGTTGTGATGGTAGCCTCTAAAATGAAAAGCAGCCAGTAGCAAACATCTTCTGTCATGTTACATAAATGTTTTTTGTTAAAGGTTCTCAGTTTCTTAAATCCATTTTTTTGAGGGACATTTCCTACAACTTATTCACTAACATCTTTTAATCTTTCCCGCATACAGTATATTGTACAAACAGTTTTTTCACAGGAACTGTTTGGAGATGGGCATGGAATAGCTCATCACATGGGAATGCACAGGCAAGGACCCACTGTATATAACATTGGTTTATACCATGGGTCTCAAACTGGTGGCCTGTGGGGCATTTGCGGAGCTTGGAATGATATTTTGCCCCCACTGTGATGTGAAAGTTGAATTATGATAATATTTATAGAATTGTTCTCCACATTTCAGGGTAAATCCTATAGTTCTCAAAGCCTTGATCCACAGACTCCTTCTGTTTCAGTGTTTATTACACAGAATCTACGGGAAACTGATTTTCCATTACATTTTTTTTCTTTTGTATTGAACACTGAAAGCTGACGCAGCCCTATTGTGAAATGATAGTGTGGGTGGTGGCCCTCAACTTAATTGAGTTTGAGACCCCTGTTCTGTACAATACAAATTGGACCCTGTAACATAATGCTACTGAAAACCTCTCCGCCCCCTTTTCATAGATTATTAGAATTATTAGTAAGTATGCAAATCTAATGGTCAAAAAAACCCTAATTGTTTAGATAATTGTGTATTTTTGCAATCAATAACTCACAGTTGTTTAAAATTATTTTGCCTTCAATGGCCATTATTAGGTGTAAAAAGTGATTGTTGTTGTCTTGTTGATACGCCTTTTAAAGAGACAGACATTTTTTACCAGCACTCAAAATTATAGTGGTAAACGCAACCTTCCCTTATGTATTTAAGATATCAGTTGTGTTGGTATGAACCAGTCGGAAAAGAAGTGTAAAAACTGTGTTTAGAGACTCAGGAGCCTCGGCTTATAATAATGATTTGCTGAATGTTTACATACAAACACAGGGTCAGTGCTCTGTTCTGTTCTCCCAAGCTCTTCATGTCAACGTTTGGAGAGAAGGAAAAATTCTCAGATATTTGTAATATCAAGAGTATAATAGGGCAATTACACAATAATAAATTTAGGAAATTACAGAGTCAATGCAGTCTATCTTAACAAGATCACCATAGTTGACTTTTAAGGGTTACACCAGTCAAAACATGGGCCCAGACTCCGTGTTCAGGTAGAGACATGCTCAGAATTTGAGATAAATATCTTATAAACCGTTCAAAAGAAAAGAAAAGCTTTAGTGCAAAGATCAAACCGAGCAGTTTTTGAGGGGAGGAGATTTACAGACCTGACAATGGAACAACCTATTCAAGGTCGGCTTGAAATCGGGACCGTTCACTCCGTAGCGTGACTTTGTGAGGCAGCGCTGGATATTTTGGAAGGACTGCGGATCACTTCTGCTGACATATTTGTGTGACGCCGTTAGAAATTGGAGAAAAATGTGGACTCGCTTTCCAAGTCCATTGAAAACATCCAGCGCCTGTTAGCAATCATCGTTGATGTGGTAACACCATATTATGTGCTATAATTTAATATAATTTGGTATTCTGGGATATCTAAGCACACAGAGCCATACACACGACACAAATGTAACAAGAGGATTAAAGATGTGAGTACAAGCACCAGTGTGGGCAGTATGTGGAAACAATCTCTTTGTTTTTTTTTCATTCCCGACGGAGTCATTATAAGGATATTTTAACACTGCAATTGCGTTTTAGTTGTACACACTCTTTAAACCTCAGTCTAAATCACTCAAGCAGAAGACATCAGACGGGGGTGATAGGGCTCGCCTGCTGAGCCCTTGGTTCTTCTGTCTCAGCTGTTTACATACCGTGAGAATGTGAGCAACCACTAGGAGACAGATCTAATCGTGTTTTCATTTTCTAACAATTTCCATTCACTGGATTGGTTTGCTCTTGGCCTAAACGGCAAATAACACAGTGTTACATCTCCCTCTGTGCTGTTTTCCGTTGTCTCGAGCCGGATTCACCCACCAAGGTTTTTTTTTTTGTGAGTCTTTTGAACAGAATCTGATCTGTTTTTGAAATGAAATCTAATTACGTTTCTGGGCTCTGGACACCAGGTATTGATAAAACATGTTTTTTTAGATTGGATCATTCACAGCTAAATTAAACTCATTGACTCAGAGGAGGTTCACATGACTCTGGCCTCCTGGGAGCTTTGACCAACCACCTGCAGACCGATAAGCATTACTATAGTCACGATATTCCTGGAACACCTCATTAAAAAGGCAAAGTGAATTAGACTTTTTTCTGGCTCCAAGTAACTTTGCACCAACTTTGACTTCACTGCAGTATAAAGAGACTTATAACTTCAAAAAATAGCCCCAGTCATTTTGCCCTACGCTGTATTTATCCATCCACCAAAATAGACTTTGACTGCTAGCTATTTTTTTATTATCATATTATATTTATTATTATCCTGAATCCTTTTAATATGAGCTGAAGTTAGAGCTGAAAAACTTGAATTGACTTGTCCTGAATTATTTGAGTCCCTAGACCCATTTTTGACCGCTTATCCGTTACCGGGTCACGGGAGGAAGCCGTGTCATTACTGGCTTCTCCAAAAAAAAAAGGAGAATTTTATTTTTATGATCTATTTATGAAGTTACCAAACTTCCTAGGTATCAAACTTGAAAAATGCATTTCGACTTCAACTCTTCACACCTTTGTCCAGTGGTGAAGGACAGTCCAGAGGAGTGGAACTACTGGAAATCCCTCTGACATCAACCAGAAACTGATGAAGTTCCTCAGTTGAGGAAAGAAACGTCTTTCAACTCCAAGAAGAAGTTTAGCTGAAAACGAAACTATTTTTGTATAATATGATCTGGATGAATGAGAATCTTCAGAGGCATCTATATACAGTACATTAATGGGTTAAAGGTTTCTGTCAATGGAAAACCTGCATTGATAAATATGAAATCCACAGATCCCACAACAAATGAAAGTCCATAATTGTGCTTCGTTCACTCTCGGCACCTGGGTGTAGTTTTATGGCAGAATGAAGAGAGTGAGCCTTAGTGTCAGTCATCCAATCTTTTAGGGGGAGGCGGGGCTACTAAAATACACAGTGCAGCACAGCAGACAAGCAAGTATGTCGAATTAGTTTGAAAGTAGTAGTATCAATAAAAAGTGGAGACTCAACAAACTTGCATGCCAACCTAAAACCTAACCAGTTTTCCCAGCTGTGGAAGGAAACTATCTCTCGCCCCAACAGTCAACATTCACTAAGGCGTCGATGAGGTAAATATAAACACTTTTAAAACCCCCGGGAGACATTTAGATGTATTAATTATTTTTTTAAAGACAAGCAAAGTCAGGAGAACCTATCTTGCTTGCAAAAACTTGCAAATCGCTGTCACTAAAAAGAAATACTGTCATTTTCCCATAGTCTCCTCTGAAATATTGCTGTTTTGTCTTATTGTGTCTGTTAGTTGATACATCATAGTCAGTTCACAATGAGCCTCTGGGTGGCTCTAAAAAGCTGCTGTTTCCAATCCCAACCTTTCATTTTTTTTTTCCCTTCAAATGCCCACATGACACTGGTCTGCTCACCACAAACATGAAGGCTCTTTTCTTTATGCTAAAGCCATGGAAACTCAGCAGGCACATTAATCAGAAGGAAAGAAAAGGAAGGATGAACCAGTGGACCTAGTGACCCAGCTCCATTGGCTGACTTTTTTTTTTTTTCCTTCTTCTTCTTTTGGTGAAAGCACTGCCCTTTCCTGCACATCTGCGTGAGAACAGAGATCTCTGTACAGGATCTACTGGAACTAAATGTTTTCAAATCAAGATAATATTCCCCTATGCATTGCTGGCATGCTTTATACTCAGTCTCAATATGGCAGACTTCCAGCCCGTGACAGCATTTCCTTTTTCTTTCCTCAGCATTTCACTAGTCTGACTCTAGAATATGTGCAAACTCCTTCTGCTGCTTATTTGGTCTTTGTTTTGGTCAGTATTTAATCTGTGGGATTCTGCTAACAACAGACCAGTCAGTCCCTAGATGTTCTTATTGTTCCCATTACGTGTGTCCATGACTTTGCACTTCAGACTGTTTACCTAAACGGTTTACTTAAGATCATGGCCAATCATAGCTCATTGAATTTCACTGAAGCGCTTTCAATAATAAGAGAAAACCATGAAGGGTTACCTCATTCGTCCTCATTTGCCTGGAGTCGGCCGTGCATAACAATCACTTCACCGATCACACAATGGCCAGATTTCCGAAAGAGGAAGCTGGTGTTTGATGGTGAAACGCGGCGTCAGATTACGCTTATAAGTGTGTGAAAGAAACTTCGGAGGCGACTGTAGTATTAATGGCTACTGTTTTATATGGTCGGGCATGGTCTAGCATTTTGCTGCAATATTCTCACGTTTGTTCCTTCTTTTGTTTTACATATCAGATTTCAAAGGCAAAACATGCCAGTATCATGCACAGGCACGTACTACCTGCCGTCAGAGGCATCTTTGTAGCCACTCTCTTCCTTATTTACAGTAAGTAAACGTTACAGTAAATGACTGACCACGGCATTTAGGTGGGTTTTTTTTTCTGACTTTTTATATGGCCACTGATAAACCTTCTTTAAAAAAATTCATTCAACAGGGAATTTTAGTTTGAGAGTTACTGGCATTGGAATCCACTGTTTCACCACACCTTCTTGACAATTGCTTTATCTACGGTGCATTGTGTTGGTGCTTGTGGAATTATTCCCATGAAAAAAAGAATAATCTTTTCCCATTTTTAAATACAACCTAAATTACTGCTAAAGTCGTATGTTTATAAAGGAGCGACAATGAGAACAAAGTATCTTTTGTGTACGCAGTAAAAATAAAGTTTCATTGAATTGGTATTATTACGTCTTTGGCCCAAATTGCAATGTTACTGATGTCATACTGACACTGGGCTCAACACCAACAGTAAGGAAGAAGGGTCTTTTAAAGTGTGGTGCATTTGGGTGGTGGTCATGGAGGTTGTTGCCCCTGTGGCCCACTAACAGATTAGCAGACAAAGTATTTTGTGATCTTATAACCCATTCTACATGTACATAATCCCTGGTTTTTAGAACAACATGAGGCCAATCCGGTCCCTCGGAGAACGTAAGGTTTCCCCGCAGTAGTTTTGTGCTAGCAGCATTAGTTTGTCATAATTCTGTGTTCCAGCATGTGTACGAATCCATTACGTTCCCTGTCATGACCTCTGGGAGAAATGCTCTGTATCATTGACGTTGAGTAGAACCATGGAGGCGGCCGTGCTGCGGGATTGTTGTAATCAAACGTCTACTTGATTGGTCTTTCACAATCACATGTCTATCAGAGCTACTACTCGGGAACCTGAGTCTTATAACACCTTGAATCTAGCTTTGCATAAAAGCTAGTTTTTGTCATAAAGAATGGGCAGGATTTATTGAATTAAACTTTTCTGTTGTACCTTAATACGGCCAGTCCTAAATAAACACAGCCACACCCAGACCATAATTCTATATGTATATGTATATGTATATATATATATATATATATATATATATTATATATATATACGTATATATGTATATATATATATATATATTTTTTTTTTAACCCAACTGGTGATATTGGCCTAAACACTACCATGTAAAGACAAAGTGAATCCAAGTCGTCATCCAGAGTTGTGGTGGTGTCCGTTTAATTTGGCGTAGTAAATCAGATAGTTAGAATACCAGACTTGAAACTTTCATCTGGACTCAACGTCAAACTGTGAGTAACGGCCCGTTGTTGAACTAAGTATCATAAAAATCATGTCAGCTCAGTCTCGATCAAAGTGATGTGAACTCGTCTTCCTTCCTGCTCTGTGGAGCCAGTATCTGCGTTTGATGTCAGTGGGAATCTTCTCTTTGCCTCCCACAAACTCACAAGAATGTATCTCCAGCCTCTGGTCAAGCTCTGTCCAAGTGGCATGACACATCTGTCTCCTGCTGCAGCTGCACAGACAACTGTATGCGCACACAGGCAACAGTTCCACAAACTGTTAACAATGGAAAAAGACGGAGAGGGGGAGAGCTAAGTGCTCACCACTGGGGGAAAAAAAAAAAACTAGAATGAAAACAAACAGGCAGCCACAGAGAGGCCCACTCACTCACGCAAACTCTGAGAAGAAGAAAAAAAAAGAAAATACAACATGAGGGATGTATTGGATTATCCAGATTTTAACTTGAAGTAGCATGGTCTGCATTCTCCTGTTTGACTGGGTGCAAATAGATAAATGTTTACACATAAAAAACAAAAGGACAAGTCCTTTTTCTTGCAGTTTTGTCTTTGCATGAGTTGAGGTTTTTTTTTGGTGGTCTTCTAGCTGCAGATGAGTCCCTTGTGTTTTTTAAACTTACTGTAGTCAAACGTCTGAGTCGTGCAGCTCGGTGCAAGGCGTCAGTCCGTGCAGGTCGGGGTGTTTAAGTAAACGCTGTGTGAGTTCTTGCTGAGGGGTGTGGAGTGTCTTATGTGTCTGTGTTTGAGAGGAGTGTTCAGGGGCCCCTTCCCTCCTTTAAGATGTTGCGTGACTCGACTCGACCGACGGGTTGGGAGAGGCTATATCCTGGGATTTTCCTGTAGTGGCCTTTCAGATAAGGGAAGCACTCTTGCCGGCTATTGCTTACCAAAACCCTCCAGGGACAGATGCAAGAGGACCTTCAGTGTTTGTGTGTGTATTATTTCTGTGCTCTTTTTATGTGTTTGCGGATATGCAAGCTGCCAGATCAGTTTTCCTGCGAAATGAAAACCTGTCTTCTGGCAGGTTACCAATGATTAAAGCTTGAACTGGCTTTACCTTTTCTTCTTTTCTTTTTTTTTTAAATTCTGATTATTTATAGTTTTACCCAACTTTTTTTAAGAGTAAAAAAAAGAAAGGCCATTTATTAGTTTTGCAATCATTTGTGGGTTTACAAAAATCAGTTCCAAACGTGTTATCAGTTTGTACGTTGTCATTTCCATATGTTTGCTAAACAATATGTTGCACAAGCATTGCTCAACTCATTGATTAGGCATTCAAAGTATGTTCTCGTTACTCCCAGCAGGGGAGTGCATGTGCTGTGTTCACTAACAACATAAACAATCACAGTTTTGCTGCTTAGGTAAACTGTGACCTAGAAGGGGTGTAGATGAAGATAACGCAGCTGTTGTTTTCTCAGATACATTTGGTATATTATTATTAACGTTACCTCAACTAGTATTCCAATTCTACTTCAGATAGTGGGGCAGCGGTTAAAGGAGCGGACCACCAGCTGCCAGGTTACCACTGAGGTGGCATAAGTTACATGCACGGGTGCCATTTTGTTCTGTGCCCTTTTGTGTATCACAATGTCGCAATGAGGAATACGTGAGGAATAAAAGACCAAACATCAGATTTTTTTTTTTGATTTTTTTGATTTTTTATCATTTGCCCCGCACTTGCAGTTCTGTGCTTTCACTGGCGACTGCCGCCCTGCTGTCTCAGCAACATTCGATACTTTACCTTCTGCTTGGGTTCAAGACTCTAGCTTTTGGTACTGACCCGGATGAACGTGCTTGCAAAGCACTTTCAGGGGCACGAAAGGACACGGTCACATTTGGATCACATGAAAATGATCTGGCTGCCAAAAGTCAGAGACAGAGTGTCGCTGCGTCTGCATTGCTGTCCCCCTTGGACAGACAGCATTATGTGGAAGCTGGATATCCAAATTGTGAACTAATTCACTTTAGTAGTTGCTGAATAGATGTCTTTGCTGTTGGTCCTGGATGTTTAGTTGTTTCTTGAAACATGGGGAAGAAAATACCAACAGTTGTAAATACAAACTGCATTATATACCGTAATTTCAGGACTATAAGTCACACCAATAAATTTTTTAAAGGAAAAAAACATTCTGTACATACATGACCCGCACCTGACTATAAGCCTATGTGCCGCATTCTTTTTGCATTTCCCATGATGAGGGTCAGTTTATGCTAATTTTATTCATGTACAAAGCGAGTTATCGTACGTTAAACTTCTTCTCCTTCTATGGTGTTTATTGGCGGTTGTGACTTGCGTCTTCCTCAACACCACCTGTCTCACTCTTACCTTTTCTGCTCGAGCAGTTACAAAAAATTCATACATTAGCCGCATCTCTGCAAAAGCCGCAGGGTTGAAATTGTGTGAAAAAATTTGCGGCTTATAGTCCGGAAATTACGGTAATCTTTTTTACAAATATTTTATGTGCAAATTTGCCAATAGACTATTTTAAATAAGCTGCATTTTTTGTGTTGATATTGCTCTTTAGACCCAACAGACCAAGATAAAATATTGCAGTAGTGATGGTAAGTTAGTTTACCATAACCACCAGAGATAATCAGATCCAATAAAGTTTTCAACAATTCAATCTTACCAACCTTCTTATTAGACTCATAGTTCTAGTTTTTAGCGGTTCAAATATCTGTGTTCACTAACTCACCTTTAGCTTCTTGGATCTAAAAAAGTAAAAAACATGTGTTGCTCAAGCCAGTGATTTATTATGTACTATGTTTGTTTTTATTATCTACTTTGTTTGTCTAGGCCATGTTTATTCCCATAGCTTATTTGAGATAAGAAAGAACAAGCTGTGAAATCCATGTTATTTAACCAAATAATAGTATTCATATGGTTTTATTCAATAAGCAACTTTGTTTATGGATCGGTAAAGAAATATTGTTAAGCGAATGCAATTTTGTTTTCTCCCCTGTCTGTGTAGCGTCAACCAAAAGCAACGGCAACAGCCTGACGTTTCCTGCACAAAATGGACAGAATAAGATGACCATGGATGGTAAAGAATTTTCTGAGGGAGAACTTCTGCTCCAGGTACTGAACCAAACAGAGTATTGGAGTGTATTTGTTTCGTTGTTTGTCTGTTAAACAATTGTTGGAGATGCACATGTCTACAGGTTGTAAGGGGAACCCTAATATTGTTCCATCGCACTCCTACATTGAACTACACATTCTTAAGCACCATCTTCAGCTCAAAAAACTAAATCCTGCCAGTTCTTCAAGGCCTTTTGTGCAAAACTTACTTCTTCAGATCGTAATAAGATTTTGGTTTGCAAGGGGTGCATGGTTTGATCCAATACCGTGCTAGACCAATCCAGTAGCTGATTGATGACAACAGTCCAACATGGCTGCCTCCATGGTTTTACCTAAGGTTACCGATACAGAGGAATTCTCCCTTAAGTCTTCTACAGTGGAACAAATGGATTCTAAACAGAGCTTTATACACACCGTCTTCACCAAGAACCTACTACACAAATGTACTGGGACGAAGACACGGGTCAAACCGAACACATATTAATAAATTGATGGCAATTGTTCATATTTTCACCTCTATAGATCCAGTATGTAAATTTTTTTTTTCATATGGACACAAACTTTGTTCTTTTTTTGCTGGAACAACCAAGTCTTCTCAAACTGTAGCTAAGGCCACCACAAAAAGTGCTTATACTACAAATTCTGCCACTACATAATGGCTATTTACTAGTGGGCCAACTCTTCAGGGCGTAACAAGATTTTGGTTTGCAAGGGGTGCATGGTTTGATCCAATACCGTGCTAGACCAATCCAGTAGCTGATTGATGACAACAGTCCAACATGGCTGCCTCCATGGTTTTACCTAAGGTTACCGATACAGAGGAATTCTCCCTTAAGTCTTCTACAGTGGAACAAATGGATTCTAAACAGAGCTTTATACACACCGTCTTCACCAAGAACCTATTACGCAAATGTACTGGGACGAAGACACGGGTCAAACCGAACACATATTAATAAATTGATGGCAATTGTTCATATTTTCACCTCTATAGATCCAGTATGTAAATTTTTTTTTTTCATATGGACACAAACTTTGTTCTTTTTTTACTGGAACAACCAAGTCTTTTCAAACTGTAGCTAAGGCCACCACAAAAAGTGCTTATACTACAAATTCTGCCACTACATAATGGCTATTTACTAGTGGGCCAACTCTAGTACACATTTGATAGGATCTCTCGGGCCAAATGTAATTACACTGCGCGCCAGACTTGGACTCCGGGCCTGAGTTTGACACCTGTGGACTACGATGGTTTGGACATGTTCATAGGAGGGACAGTAATTGTATTGGTAAAAAAATATCCTACAGATGGAGCTACCAGGTAAGAGACCAAGAGGAGATTGATGAATGCAGCGAGGGAGGACATGGAGGTGGTTGGAGTTGGAGTTGAGGATACAGAGGACAGGGTGAGATGGAAATTGTTGATTCGCTGTGGCAACCCCTGAGAAAAGGGACAAGACGAAATACAATTGTAACACAGGAAGTTCTTGGACAGGCGCTTAAGTGGCTACACTTTTTTTTTTTTTTATTTGGCCTAATTCTTTCAAAACCTCCTCCAGCTGATGTAGTTTTGTTTACGACCATCCGACTGCCTGAACAATGCTCGTTGATAAACTTTTGAACACATGCTTCTTCTGTACGCCACAAGAGAAAAAAAAAAAACAATCTTTCAGTCTGATTGATTGCTTGCTAGCCCAAGGCTAACAGGTGCACAAATACACAGTCACACTTTGTTTATTTGCACCCTGGTCATGTTGCTTGGAGCTAATCCCGATCTGTCCATTTAAGAGGAAGTTATGACAGGTGTCACAGCTCGTCTTGGTGCTGGTTGCCAACGGTCGTCCATGCTCAGTGGCTTTCAACAAAGCCTGCGCTTGTTAGATGCCCAGCGCCTCCCTTTTTTATTTCATCACACCCGTCATGCGCTGCATTTTCACACTCGGCTCGCCGCGTCGATCACAACAAGCACTAATTATGACATTCAGGAAGGAGCCTTTGAGAAGCTGCAGCTGGGCACCAGTGTATGGCTGGGAATTCAAAACCTATTTTAGCTTACTTCTAGTCAACTGTACACTGACTGTCGTCTTGGTTTACAATTAGTAGATACTTTATTTACTTTTTAGAGTAAAAAAAAAAACATACAATAAAGTAGCTTCCCAAGCTTCCTTACACTTACAGCTAACTCTGTATCTGGTAGCTGCTATGTTTTTGTTGGCTGATTCTGCCGTCATGTGATTCATTTTCAAGCCAATTTCACGCACTAATGGAGTCATTAAGAAAAATAAATGAATTAAATTGTATGTATTGTATGGTTTTAACACATGACCATTGCCTGGGAATTCCTAAGTACACTGTCTGCAGACAGAGCAAATCATTAACTCCATACACCAGTCATTTCAAATGACTAATAGCATGACTAACATCTGACAATGTGGAAAAAACACTATAAACTACACGTCATCAACTTGTGTGGATGAGTTTATTTGCCCTGCAGCATTTGTTGCTTTGTTTCTATCAGATAATGCCGTATTTATTCATTCAGGAATATTCACTTTCTCATCCATAGCCTGGCGTGATCACATAACACATACTTATTGTGTACGGGATGTTATTGTGGTTTATGTTTGTTTTTTATGGTTCAGTCCATTTGCCAATCCTATTTTTTTTTCTTTTGCACAGGCACTAAATGGATTCGTGATTGTTGTCACCTCAGATGGTTTGGTGTTTTACGCTTCTACCACCATCAAAGATTACCTGGGCTTCCATCAGGTGAGCTATTCGGAAATGTAGGCAAAGTAAACTAGTGAAATTTGAGCAAGAATGTTTTTGTACAAAGGGTCTAATGATGAAACAGCAGTAAGTTCCAAATCTGCTATCAAATAAATACAAATTCAATAGAACAAATTCATGTTAGATACTGATTTTCACTTCTATCAAGATCTGCTGTTGTTATAATAGTTATAATGTCAAAAAACTGGCATGAGTCACAAGTCACAAGCAAAACTCAATAAATATTGAGAAATTAGCTGTAAATGTGCACATTTTCCCATCTCTCCAGTTATTATTATTGTTTTCTCATATTGAAACATTGAATCTGGAAGATTCAACACTAATGTTTTTAACACATGAGAAATTACGTTGTAAATAATTCCCACATCAATCAGATCAGTGGTGTTTGTTTCTTATATGGTCTCTTCGTAGTCTTCACAGATCATTTTCAATGTAAATCTTTAGAGAACAAAATGTATGTGCTTTAACAAAAAGCATGCATTATTAATATAACGATTTCTGACAACATATAAGGTCTAATACTAGTGGGCCAAGACTAGTACACATTTGATTTTATGTCGCGGGCCAGATATAATTTTCACTGCGGACCAGAGTTTAAGGCATGTTGTTATGTTAAACATCTGGGGCATCAAACCAACCAACAAAAAAAAAATAGTGATGCTTTAAAATTAAAATGAGCCTATAATAATTAATTGTTGCACTCTCCCAGGATCTCATAAAAATATCCAAACATTCCTAGTAATATTTTATTTTAATGTGATGCAGTGTACTCTGTGCCCTGGCACCAGTTGCACAAAAATGTACCATGTTTCTACGGAGCTAATATCACCTTGTATTGGAGGTCAGTTCCTCAGTGGCTGATTGTTGGCTGGTTAACACCTGATGTCTGATAGAGATGGAGAAAAGACCATATTTTTCAACACCAGGAGGTCCCGTATGACCGTGTTTGCTCTTTTGCCAACAGTCAGATGTGGTCCATCAGAGTGTGTTTGACCTCATTCACACTGATGACCGGGAACTCTTCAAAGAGCAGCTGCACTTCGCCATGAATCCTGCAGCAGCTGCAGCTGGTGGGAATGGTCAGTTTTTACCTCGATGTTTTAGCGCCATCATTTCACCTACACAGAAATATCACTTTAAGTTTCATACGTGTCATTCGTGACCCAGGCCTCCAGGGGACGACCATGTTGTACAACCCTGAGCGTCTTCCTCCAGAAAACTCCTCCTTTCTTGAGCGAAGCTTCATGTGTCGTTTCCGCTGCCTTTTGGACAACTCCTCCGGCTTTCTGGTAACACAGTTTTCGGTCCTTAATCTTGACATGGTAGTTACTAGGGCTGGGTAAAAATTTTTTTAAATTTTATCGATTTTAATCAATTTTAATCGATTTTTTTGTTAATAAGACGATATCGATTCATAAATCCAAAAATCTTTTTTTTTTTTTTTCCTTCTTATCCCAACAGCTTTACGTGAACTCATGCCCCACAGGTGATTACGTATTTACGTGGTTAAAACAAATGTAAAAACAACATGGCACTAAAATCTAAAACTAGAGTCTGCCTTGTAATTTTGGGTCGAGTCATGTTAAATAAAAAATGCATGATGGATTAATATGACTGCCTTGAGTAAATTTGTGATGGAAACAAATGTAAAAAAATACATTTTTTATTAGCAAATGGATTAAGTTTCAATTTTAGCTTTGGTTCTTCTGAGAATAACGTTGGTACCGAACTATAATTGCGAATCGTGAATTGAATCGAATCCAACCCTTGTGAATCGAATCGATTCGATTTAGAAAATTTGAATCAATACCCAGCCCTAGTAGTTACATTCATTTTTGTTTTCAAATGACTCATCCCTATTTTTTATTTATTTATTTTTTTAAATCAGACCTTGAAGTTCCAGGGGCGTCTGAAATATCTCCATGGCCAAAATATTATAAGAGACAATCCGCAAAATAACAAGTATGAGCTGGCACTTTTTGCCATTGCTATACCAATCCAACCTCCCTTGATCGTGGAGATCAGAGCAAAAATGCTTCTCTTTCAAACACGACACAAACTGGACTTCACACCAACAGCCGTTGACTCCAGGTACGTGTGAATCTTTTTTTAAAGCCCACTATGAAAATATCAAAATATTTCTAAAAGTAAAACCAAAACTGTTCTTCTTTTTCCAGGGGAAAGCTTGTTCTTGGCTATACAGAGACTGAAATCAGCATGAAAGGCTCTGGCTACCAGTTCATCCACGCTGCTGACATGATGTACTGTGCCACCAATCACATGCGCAGTATGTTTGTTTCATGTTTGGTCTTCTTCTTTTTCATTTCGGCTTGTCCTTTTTCTCAGGGGTTTCCACAGAGAGTGGACAATTTCCTTCTCACCCTGTCCTCTGTATCCCCTCTAACTCCAACTTCATCCATGTCCTTTCTCACTGCATCCATATGTTTTCTCTATCTAGACATGTTCAATGTTTTTACCTATCTAACAAATTACCCATTAAATCAAAGAGTAATGGAATTGGAGAAGTAGAACAAATAAATGACGGCAGTGGTGACCTAGTGGTTAAGGAAGCGGACTTGGATCCGCAAGGTCCCCGGTTCGTTGTTCTCTGTGATGTCAATCACAACGTCACGGTGACAAAAAAGGAGTTTAATCTTTTTCTAATTTAAAAATTACACTGAAAGGGGTTTGGCTAATTCCCTAATTGGATTCCCTAGAATCCCATCGCCCTGGGCCTGACACAGGACTTTGCCTGCAAATCTTTGGCCCAACTCCCGTAGCACCGTCCTGTCCGATCTGGACCCTGGAATTTGCCCTGTGGAGCATATATGAACTTGATTGGACCATGAATGGACTTTATACTACCCTTCTTTTATTTGTAGACTTAAAGAAATTTGAGTTTTTACTTGCTAATGTTTAGTTAGCCCACCTGTCCGTCCTGGGTGAGGATCCCACCCTGAGGTTTCTTCCTTTTTTCCCTTTCTGGGTTTTTGGGAGGGTCTAACGGCAGGGGGTATCTCTATATATTCTTTTTAATTCTTGTTTTTATGCATGCTTGTTTGTAAAGTGCCTTGAGATAACAGTTATGATCTGGCACTAGAAACAAATAAAAGTTGAAGTTAATTGTAGCCAAATTAGCCGAACCGCTGTAGCCAAACAAACCTTTCGAGGAGTATTTCTAGTGCTGGATCTGCATATTCAGAAAGGTCTTTATACTAAGGTCTTGAATGAAGCAAAGGTGCAGCGGTGACGTAGATCACATAGTGGTCAGATTGTTCTTCTTGTTTGTTACAGAGGTTGTTACAAGAGCAGGATCAGTGCAACCAGATGTGATCGTGTGTTTTTGTTGCACACTCTCATGGTGTATTTCTGTTTGTTTGTTTTGTTTTGTTTTTTTTATAACAGTGATTAAGACTGGTGAGACTGGACTGACAGTTTTCCGGCTCCTCAGTAAGACTAACAAATGGGTGTGGGTGAAGTCCAATGCCAAGTTGATCTACAAAGGAGGGAGACCAGAGTTTATCATTGCATACCAGAAGGCCATAGAGTAAGTTTGTTTTTACGTTCATGTTAAATTTATGTTTTTTTTCTCAACTAAAATAAGCATCTCTGTGAGCTGGGATGATAACGTGACGTGATATTTTTTGTACAGTATATTATTGGATTAACTACTGTATATTCTGGGCTTGTTGAAGCAGCACAGTTACATTGAAGGAAACCTTTAAGTTGAAGTAGCTGTAAATAAGCGCAAATTGGCAGCATTGTTTTTTCTGTGTCTTCCTGTTAAACGGTGGTTCTCACATGTGGGTCCCGAATGTAGGATCTTAGGTTTAATAAATGAATAATAAATGAATTAATGTTTTATAATGGCACTTATCTTAGTTAAAACTTGCGATCCGAATTTTTGGACCAATTGTGGCCTGCGAGTCAAAAAGTTTGCCCATGCCTGGTCTGGAACGAACACATGTTGAACCGTGCCCCCAATCACGAACCAAAATCCTGTTACGCCCCAAAGAAGCTAGCTCTGCATAAAATGCCTTGCCAAAATAAAAGACAGTGAGCTTGCTCGGTTTTTTTTTTTGTTTTTTTTTTTTATAAATTTAAGATAATGTAGTTTGTTTAGTTTTAAGACATCAGCAGTGACCAATAACTGGGTTCCCCTCATGGCCCGCCCTGTATAGACATCTGGCACTTAACCCCTGGCACTATTTACGTTTCATTTAGAAGGAAAATTAGGCAAAAAAAAATATCTGACCAACTGATTCTTTTATTATTTGTTTTTGTTCGTGCAAACACTTTTTTTTTCCTGGTCTAGCACATACACCTGGCATTGTCAAAGGGATGCAAATGAATCATCAAAACAATGAGTCATTTGATCAAAACCCACTTGCAGAAGCTTCAACATGAATTTGTTTTCTTTTTTTCAGCAACACGGAGGGCGAGGAATATTTGCGCCAGAGGAATATGGAAATTCCCTTTAGCTTCTCCACAGGGGAGGGTGTTCTCTACAACACAGGCCCCACTGTGGACCTCTCAGTGTTTCAATTCAACAAAAAGTTTAACTTGGAAGACATGGGCAGTGCTGGGTCGCCTGGTTCCTTGGTGGACTGCTTTCGGAAGCAGAACGTAGAAGCCTACAATGAAACATTGGAATCCTCTACTGTGGATCAAGTGTTCAGTGAGAGCGGAGCCCTGATCACTGTTCCAAGCGACCCGTGGCAGAAGAATGGCGTGGTCAACACCACAGGCCCCG
Organism: Paraplagusia blochii; assembly: GCA_016785265.1. Lineage (NCBI taxonomy): Eukaryota > Metazoa > Chordata > Actinopteri > Pleuronectiformes > Cynoglossidae > Paraplagusia > Paraplagusia blochii. Next base: position 155,965 of record JAFBJS010000317.1, on the reverse strand, counting down.
ATGTGATTGTGAAAAAGGAGACCAAGCAATCTGTGATGGCTGTGATTGACAACCTGGAAAAATTAGTCCACAGCGGAGACTTTTTTGGGGCACTTCAGAACTTGGACCTGAGCAATGATGACCTGAGGGAATGGGAAGATGCAATCAAGGAGTTGGGTCCTGATCAGGAAGACAGGAACAATGTCAGGTCTGACCTGGACAGCATGCTGTCCAATGACATTTTCGACTACATTGACAGCATTTTCCAGGAGAAAGGAGGTGACAGCGTGAACTCGAACAATCCACCAAATCAGTTCCCGTCCGCTCCCTCAGAGCTCTGTGAACCGGGGTTGTTTAACACACAAAATCCCAACCACAGTTTCGCACCAAAGAACGGACTTTACTTCCCCTTGGAGGATTCTGTGCCAACTATGATGGACACTTCTCCTATTGTGAATGGCACACAGAAACTCAGCCACCAGGGACCGCTGCCAAAGCACACTGATGCCAATTTGCCCCCTCTCCAAGAACTGCAGCTTCATGATATCTTTAGCGCATCCATCGAAATTCCAGATATTATTGTCCCCGATGCCCCGAATGGCAATGCTTTGCCACCTTTGCAGCCCTACGCGCAGGGAGCCTACAGCCACGTTGAGTGCCCACAGGGGATTTCTGGACAGAAACAACCAAAGCAATCCACCGTTTGGCCACAAAATGGTTTTAAGTCTCAGATAGCGATGAATAGTCAAATGCCACAGAGCTCTGGTCCCCCTCCAAACCATATGGCACCTGGCGTGAAAGATATTTTGCCGCCCCTAATTCCTTGCAAGAACTCCCCCGTCCCCCCATCTCCAATTGTTACTCATCCCTTTGTTGCACTTTTTCCACAACAAATGTCTCCTTTTGACACCAATAACGTTCAGCAGTGGCCCCAGAGCAATCAGCAGAAGTTGCCTTGCAATGGCGGCCCACAAAGTGGGCACGCGCCAATGCCAATTTGTAACGGACAATCTTCACAAAACCAAACATTCCCGCACAACAGTCCCTGCCAGAGGAACGTCAGCAGCATGAGCCACACCCAGCAGGGAGGGATGGCTTTCGGTCTGGCAGCTACCGAGAGGACCTGCATCTTTGACCAGCACTTTTCTTCCAAACCAGCAGGGAGCAACATGCTGTCCCTCTCTGGGAGCGCGGTTCTGAGGGAGGCAGAGGCAACTACTAGTCAGAGTGCCCTTCAAGGTTTACACTGCTTCCAGTGGAGACAAGTCGAGTCAACGCTTAGCGCATCAGCCATCGCCCCGGACAACGGAGACGCCTTTACGGCTACCAAGCAGGCTCTTACAATACAGCGAGTCAAGGAAAACCACCAACAATCACAGGTAAAAAAAAATAATTCTGAAATATCTTAAAATGTCTTAAAATATATACATTATATATAAATATAGGGGAAAATGGTAGCCTTGCTGCTAGCAAAGTACACTTAGGTTCACAAGGTTTCAGGTTTGAATCCACCAGCTGCCACCCTGTGACCAGGCAATGGATAAACCCATGAAGATTATGGACATAAATCTTTCACTTTCATTGAATTCAAACCCAAAAAAAAAAAAAAACTTTCAAAATGAGAGATTTTTTTTTAAATTAAACACCTGCTCAACAGGCGATTCAGATTATTCAGCAGATTTTTGACCAGCTTTTCACGGCCCATTCAGAACAGGTCCGCGACCCACTTTTGGGTCGGGACCCACCAGTTGAGAACGACTGGTTTTACTTAACGTTACTGATACAGAGGAATTCTCCTAGTACTCTACTACAGTGGACCAAATGGATTCTAAACAGAGCTCTATATATGCTGCACTGAGTTAAAACAAATAATTATGAATAATATTATTATAACAAATATATTACTATTATAACTAACACTGCTAACACTAAATCTGTCAGGTTACCTAAAACAAACTGTTTCCTGTTTATGTGTATATTTGCGTCCAAATATAATAATATATTAACAAAACCATGTCAAGATATTATTATTTTTTTACATTTCCTTGGTTGGAGTCAGCGTTATAATAGTTTTCGATTTTTCAGTGTAGTTTCGTTTTAGTTAGTTAGTTAGTTACTTTTAGCACATTAGTAATAGTTTTAGTTTTTCGTAAAAGCAACTAATTTAGTCTTAGTTAGTTTTAGTTTTGTCCAAAATGTTTATTTTTAGTTTAGTTTTAATTAGTTTTAGTTTTCGTTTTAGTTTTTGCGAGGTTCAAACAAAGACGAAAACAAAGGGTAGTTCATCTCTAATTTCAGTTAGTTTCAGTTAGGACACATTTTCGTTTTACTTAGTTATAGTTTCTTTAATTTAATGATCGTTTTAGTTAGTTTCAGTTAACGAAGAGTTTTTTTCAGTGATCGTTTTCGTTTTTTCGTTAGTTTTCGTTAACGATGATAACCCTGGTTGGAGTTTCAATAGATATTTACAGAAACACACCAAAGAGCTCCATTTAAGGACATTATAATTCATTATCCTATTTTTTCTTCTACAACAGGATGAGAGACTTTTAGCAGAGCTCAATGGAATTTTCGCCACACCTCCTCACGACGTCGCCATGTACCCAGCGGAGTAGAGCGAATCACGGGGGCAGGGGCGGGACAAGGCAGGAGGAAATAACGCACAACGTGTAACAGTGCTTTACCTTTAGACTCTCAGTTTCTCTTATTGTTATGTGAGCTTTCTTATATGTTTTTGTTTTTTTTTTCAGGCTGTAATGTGTAAAACTGAGCTGTTGTTTTGTCAGTTCCTGGTGAAGATACAGTTAAGTAATGTTTGAAAAAAAAAAGTAATGAAGTATGACGCTGAAAGTGCCTGTATAACGGCCGGAGCTTGATCCAGCTAGAAGCAATGGTCAAGGAAAACAAATAGCCAAAGACATCTATGCGCTTCACACTCATATATTTATATATATATATATCACGGATGGCTTGATTCGATATTCAGAATCAGTATTAGTCTGATATCGTTCTAAATTTCAGGATTCAACTTTTAAAAAATAAAAAAAACAACCCGAGCTGAGTTAAAGCTAAACTGAGCTAAACTAATGCTAGGCTAAACTTTGCACCACATTCCGCAAACAGGGACGAAATCCTCTCACTGTGGCATGCTGGAGGAGAAAAGAAGGTATCGGATTGATATCAGTATCGGCAAATACTGATACTACAAAAAGTTGCAGGTTTCAGATATAAAGAAGTCATATCAAGCCATTCCTAATATATATGTATATGTGTGTGTGTGTGTATGTAAGGGTACCCACAGTCAACGTGTCGTCCCTGGATATTTAGGACACTTATGTCCCACAACCCTTTACTTCAAACATGTGATTTATATGTAAAACTTCAGATCACAGTCACTGAAAGTGACATCTACCTGAAAACACAGCTGTACAATCAATACAGGATAAACTCTCTGTATATTTTAAATGAAAACCATGAATGTGGTTGATATATTTGCTATAAAAAAAAACAATTTGTACTTTGTTGTATATTCTATATTCATTTTTTTTAACGTATGTTTGTGTTGGCTGAAAAAAAACCCATATCAACAGAACCAAACAGGAAATGGGGACATGGCTTCTCATAGATTTAGTCTCGTGACTGTTGCTGCTGCTGCTGTTGCTGCTGCTGTCACTGCTGCTGCTGCTTTCATTAATGTCTCCTCCTACATTTGGGTCATTGTTACTTCTTTGAGGAAATCCAAATTTGTGTAATTACGGTATAGTAGGTAAAAGAACATAATTTAAGTCGATTTATCTACGTGGTAGGAAACTAGATTCTGGTTTAGGCATGGGCAAACTATGGCCACGGGTGCTGGATGAAGCCCGTTTGGCTCTATTATCCGGTCCGCCAAACATTGTTTAAGTTATGTTATTCATTTCTATCAACATTGCTCTTCCCTGCAATAGCCTTATTTTCCCAGTAGATGGCGTAGAGAAGGTTAATCACGTTTTTGCGTTTTAGTTTAAACTAGTATTTCAGACTGTCATTTGTCTTAACTCACACAAACCATGATCGATCTGCTTCCGGGCGCTTCTGGGTAAAACTTAAGGACCCAATTTTGACCGCAAGTCATAAGTTTGCCCACGTCCCTCTTAGACTTTATAACTTAAATCAGAGTAATGTAATTGCTCCGAGCCAAGCTAACCAAGTCATTTCTAACACATTAACAAAAAATAATTTAAAATAGCCAAGTGATGGCTAGCAGTGAGTTCTAGAATGTCTACTGTTGACAAAAAGATGAGCCTGGAAAAGCTAGCTACCAACTACCGCAGCCGCAAAATATTGAAGGCTAGTTCCAACCCAAATTTCAGTTCTTTTTTTAACAATGGGTCACATTTCGCTTGAATCCATCAAACTCCAAACACTACTATTCAATGAATAGCTAAAAGTTAGCCAAGAAAAGCTACATTACAATAGAAATGTATTAGCTAACATTTGTGCTATTTCCGACAATCTTGGTCAGGTTACTATTGCCCGATAGTAACATTATTATGTAATAGCGGCAAGATCATTATATGGTGGAACTGCACGTAGGGTTCTGTAATGTCTACCTTAGCTTTGGTGGCAATCGGCGGTTTATATGGGTATCGGTAATTAGAATAGGATAAAATATGCGTTCAATCGTATATTGAAAGTTGTTAAATCGGACAATAGGAAATATAGTTTTGCCTGTTCTTGTTTTTTTTTTAAACTTTCTGATAAAGCCATCCTTAATGTCACTGCCACTCTGCGTCTGAGGGACTTTTTACCAAAAAAAATTCCAACTTATTGCAGTTTTCCAAACCTACAAATATTTATATATCAACTTACACATTGCCTCAATGCCTCACAGCCATGTACAGTATTCGGTCTCATGTCTTCTTGCTTGTTAGGCAGCCGTTAAAATATCGTAATATAATGTAAATACACATATATCTGTGCCTTCTTATACTCAAGAACATACACTTTCTTCAATAGCACTTGTATTATTTTAGGCCAATCTGTGCACTACAGTTGTTTTTTGAGTGTTTTTTTTTACTTGTTTTCTTGAATGCAATGCATTTCTAGTCTTTTTTTTATTTTTTTTGATGAAACTCCCGAGAGTTGTTTTTCCCATACCAGGAAAATAATGAACAAGAGTAAAAAGTGTGTATAAAATAAACTCATTCAAGGGTTTTAATTTTTTTTTCCTATTTGGACTCCTGAGACCTGAAATGGCAGCTTGATCAGATTTCTGTCATATTATGGGGAAAAAATCACACCGAATTTTTATTCCTACCAAGGATTTTCATTTTAACACGACTTTTGTCGTCCCCCTTGTGGAGGATCCGTGCATTTAAATCAGACTCTGGTTGCTTAATGAGAACATGTGATAAACCAACCTCTGGACGTCAGTCTCTCCTGATGTGTTGTGACCCTGGAGATCCTCCATCGTGGTGATGTTGATATTTTTGACAACTAACATGTGCCTTGACAGTTACCTGTTTTTATGTTTATTTCTACGAGAACTTCTCAGTTCCCTGTACTACTCATCCATTTAGCCAAAAAAAAAACATCCTATTTTATAAATATATATATAGATATATGTACAATAATTCAATGTATGTTTAATAAATAACCCCCATTTGTCTACTGTTAAAATGCTCTTTTTTCATATTAATATTTGTGTGATTAATTCAATTTGTGTCCGTCTCTTTTTGTAATAGTCTTATTGACCGTTTGTGAGGAAGGGACTGCGTCCGCAGCTGCTGACCTGCTTCAAGAGCAAATGTTTTTAGGAAGAGTTTTACTGTCATTTGCTGCTTCATCATTTTAGAGTAGTGATCAAACTGGGTTAGAGTCATTCCCAGCAGGCACTGGGTGTAGTGGAGTAACACATCACGTCAATCTGACCTCCAAAGCACCTGGTTTGGACTGTGAGAGGAAACTAACATTGAGGAGATGTCAAGACCAAACTATCCATCTAGCTGCCGTATAACTGCCACAGTGGTTGAACCACTCATTCCACCACGCATCCCTCGTAAATAAACTTTTAATTAAAATATTTCATTCTTCTTTGAGGTTAGGTGAGGTAAATATACTGTATTTATTTCTGTCTTCTGACTAGTTTTGAACAACAACAATTATATATGAAATATATAATTGTTGTTGTAAATCTTTTTGTTTCGGTTGCCACAATGAATCAACGTTTTCCATCCCACCCTGTTCTCTGTATTTTCTTCTCTGACTCCAACTACCTCCATGTCCTCCCTCACTGCATCCATCAATACCCTCGTTGGTCTTCCTCCACGTCAGGGGTGCCCAATAAGTAGATCTCCAAAGGAGTGCTGGTAGATCCTGAGCAATAACTAGGAAAAACTAGGAATAAAATTCTATTTCAAGATGCTCATCACTAGACCAAAGTGAGAATCATACAGGCATTGAGTCAGACAGTATAACATATGTTATATGTTAATGTACAGGGTAAAATATCCAGTTTATATTGGTAAATATATTTAGAGTTTTCCAATCTAGGTAGATCACTTCAGCCGGGTCATTTAAAAAGTAGCTCACAAGACAAAAAAGTGTGGACACCCCGGTCTTCGTCAAGAGGGATGACAAATCAGTCAAGTCCTGTGGTCTTCAAAGACGTCCAGATTTTTTTAGGAGTACGTGTCAGAAATAAACAAAGTTAGAATACTGACACGGACACAGCAGCAGAGCCCATCAGGCACCCTAAAATCTGGTCTACAGATGGTAGGAGGAAAATCGCAGTGTTTCCTTATTTGCAGAAGTGCTGAATTATTCATTTGGATTGTCCCCTATTCAGGGTTTCACAGTGAAGCATATTTTTCCATCTCCCTCTGTCCTCTGTATCTTCTACTCTGACTCCAACTACCTCCGTGTCCTCCCTCACTGCGTCCATCAATCTTCCTCTTTGTGTTCTTCCTGGTAGCTCCATCTTTGGGATCATTTTTCTACCAATGTATCCACTGTCCCTCCTCTGAACATGTCCAAACCATCTCAATCTGTCTTCTCTAGCTTTTTCTCCAAACCTCCCTGTCCGTGTTGTCCCTCTAATGACCTAATTTCTGATCCTGTCCATCCTTGTTTCTCCTAAAGAGAATCTCGGCATCTTTAACTCCTCCACCTCCCGCTCTGTCCCCTGTCTTCTACCTATTCCTAGTCCTGTAAACCTTTCCCTTCACCTTAGCTGACTCTCTTCTATCACAGATCTCTCCTGACTCTGTTCCATCCTGCTCGTACTTTTTTCTTCTCCTGTCTTCCACAGTCTCCACTGCTCTGAATAGTTAATCCTCATCGTCTGCTGCCTACTGCAGATCCCAATGTCATCTGCAAACATCATCGTCCATGAAGACTCCTGTCTGACCTCATCTGTCAATCTGTCTGTCACTAAAGCAAAGAAGAAGAGGCTCAGGTCCAACTTTTGATGAAGTCCAACCTCCACTTTAAAGTTTTCCTTCCTTCCAACAGCACACATCACCACTGTTGTACTGTTCTCATACATATCCTGCACCGATCCAACATACTTCTCTGCCACTCCTGACTTCCTCATACAAAACCACAGTTTCTCCCTTGTCTCCCTGTCATAGGCTTTTTCTAAATCGACAATAACACAATGCAGCTCCTTCTGACCCTCTCTGTACTTCTCCATTAACATCCTCAAGGCAAATATTACATCTGTGGTACTCTTTACTCTTAAGCATAAACCACACTTTTGCTCATAAATCTCTACCACTATTTTCAACCTAACCTCAATTGCTCTTTAATAAATATTTCTTTTCATGGCTCACGAACTTTATCCCTCTGTAATTGTGAGAACTCTCACCCTTAAGCTCCAGCTCCACATGGACTGAGCGTTAAGCTAACTAGTCTGAGCTTCTTATGTGACAAAGTAATTCCCTGTTATTTTGGTTTGCGTTTTGAGGTGTCTTCCCACTGCCTTGTCCCTGCATCATTGGAGTTGAGCTTGTGCCGTCTCCTGAGCCCTCTGTCTCCCAGAGAGTCTTTCACATTTACTTGTTAGGAATAATTCTGCAACAAGGGCAGTGATGTAGGTATTTATTTTTCTTCTTTCGTTTCAGTCTCTTTTCCTGGAAAAAAACATGTTGGATAAAAGGGAAAGAATGTGGTCAAAACCCTCATGGAAGTCATTTTGGACGTTGAAGAGTCTTGTGGAGGTGTAGATGCAGGAGAAATGGGTCACTGATTGTTCTTCTGTCATGGAAAGCTCACGCATCACAGCTGAGCTATTGTCATCACCCTGACATGCTGCAGTGTTTGTTTGCCCTTCATCTCCTCCTCCACCTCCTCCACCTCCTCCTCTCCACATCGTTTTTTTTCCCCCCGTCAGTGCGTCAGTCGGGGCACAGAGAAGCAGCGACTAAAATCAAAACACGTGTGTGAACTGAGTTGACCCTCCTCGCCGTTTACGACTTCTTCATAAGGATAAACTGCTCAACGACTACAGTTGTGACATGTTTAAAAACCGTCTCCTTGGTTCTGATGGAAACAACGTCTAGACCCAATGGCTTTTTTTGAACCGGGATTTTACAAGGAAGTTCACTTTTGAAGAAAGGATTTAGGGTTTAATTTTTGAAAGTTTGTGTTTCCCTTGCAGCAGCTATAAAAACTCTACACTCTACATCTAATAGAACAGTGCTTCCCAATCTTTTTCTGTTACACCCCCTAATAAGAAGAAAACAAATCGCACCCCCCTCCCGCCACACCACCCACTCTTCGCCGCAACTATAAATAACAGCATTTGCCTATAAATTAGTTCTAGGTACACCTCTGCATAACATTGTAACCTTGATAACATAAAGAAAACAAAAAGAAAGAGATATAGTTCAACTTACAAGGATGTGCACCGCATCACCCACCCCCGCACCCCCGAGGGGTCCCGCCCCACACCTTGAAAACCCCTGTAATAGAAGATATGGCCATTTAGTGTCAACATTCTACAGAATGAGAACGCTGTGTTTATTAAAACAGAAATAACAGTATATGTATTTATGCTAACACTTTTATATGTTGGGTACAGCTACATTCCAAAAGAGTTCGTTTTCAGCAACTGGACTTTCCTCAACTGAGGAACTTCATCAGTTTCTGGTTGATGTCAGAGGGACCTCTAGTAGTTCTACTCCTCTGGACCACTGACTTCACCACTGGACAAAGGTGTGAAGAGTTGTTTTGGTCATTTGAGGCCCTCAATGAGTTTTGTGAACAACAGAAATTCGTTTGAAACCTTTTTCAGAAGTTGGTGGCCTAGTGGTTAAGGAAGTGGACTTGGTTCCTCAAGGCCCCTGGTTCGAAACCCCCTACTTTGGTTATTGGTGTGAACACCAGGTGTTGGTAATCAGTGTGATCACAGTTATCTGTGTCTTTGTCATTAGTCTCACTCGTGTCACCTGGTGCCTTTAGCATATATACCCCTCTCCCTCACTCAGTCTTTGTCGGATTGTTGTTTGGAGTTGTCTGATGTTGTGTTTTTTTTTTTTTTTTTTGTTGTTTAAGTTTCTGTTTTTTTTTTTTTTTTTTTTTTTTGCTTTTTTTGGGAGTTTCCTTCAGGAAAATTATGCCTCTGCATTTAACCTGTCACCGTAGTGAGCAGGGGCGTCAGTGTGTGGGGGGGCATTACCATTAGTGCACCTCAGTGGTAACTTGGCAGTAGGGGGATTCGAACTAGGGGCCTTGTGGACCCAAGTGCCTTCCTTAACCACTAGGCCACCAACTGTCTGGGTGTTAAGCTGTGGTTAAGAGGGTTTGGGCTGAAGAAGACAAAACATTTAGGTGTAATTGAGAGGAATACATGTACCAGGTGAATTGTATGTGTAAATAGTCTAAATAGTGCAAATATTAAATCTTGAACACCAAAGGTAAGCCTCTCAGTACTGTGTTCGGGTCCTACATGTTGTCCACCACGACATGTAGGACGACGAAGCTGAAACTGTGTTCCAACAATTTCTCCACTTTGGCTGCAGGTTTTGGTTCCAGCCTATGTAGAGCACAGACACTGACCAATCAGCTTTCTGGAGATTTTGGAGTAAATAAAAAGAGCTGAGTTAAATTGCAGCTCGTTGGTAGAAGCAAAAACCTGGAGCTACACCAGCCTGAGGAGAGATCCATATTGATCCAGATTCAGAGCTGAGCTAGGAGTTATTGGTGCTTGCCTACAACATGCAAGCAGATAAGAACAAATGGAGCAATCATCAGATGGATCATCTAACTGCTTGACACCAGGTTTCTTGAATCATTCGTGTTGAAGGTGTGGGGTCCTTTCCAGCAATGATTGTTGACGTCTTGACGTGCCTTTTCATCATGAATGTCTTGCCCGGCTGTGGTCATTTAGAGTTGTCCAACGTTTCATCTTTAGATTCTATAGAAGATGCTGAGATGGTCTGTGGTTTCTGAGTCTTCCAACCAACAAAGGTCGAGTTCTAACCGTTAAACAACGATGCTGCAGATTCACCCGTCCACTAGGATATTCTATCTGATGCTATATTATTATATAAGCTAAACCTTACTCACCCCCTGTCATAAGAAACCAACATGTTTGGAAGGGTTTTCCTTTGAAATAAAGGTTCCTGTTTGCAGCACTGTGGCAAATATTTCGTGCAGTGCAGGAAAAAAAAATGAAAAACTGACTGTAGTCAATATTTTGATTTTTTTTTTCAGAGGTTCCTACGCACATTGGAGCAAAGGCTGTAATGTGATGCAGCGCATAAACTGTTTGGGTTGAACTTTCATCAAGCAGCCTGACAGCATGGTAAACCACTGAGAGTGTTCCAAATATGATGTACACTAAGAATGTGGTCAATGGTTTGTTCTTTGGGCTGCTTTTGGCTTCTTACGATACGTTTCCTCCGCCGATGAGTCACAGACCAAAACAATTCATAAATCATGTTAAACTTCCTCAGTCTCCCTCTCCAAACAGACCCAGTTTGGAAAACTGTCCCCGGGTCTGCTGCACGCTGACTCTGCAGAATACATTAAACTCTCTCTGTTTCCATACATCACTTCAGGTCTGGGTCTTCTAGCTCATGCACCACAATGAAAAACAGTCCTGAATCGATAAAAGGCATCTTGATATATTATACACAACTACAGAAGTCGCTGAAAGAGTCTCAGGGGGGAGAACGATGTTGACACAGCAGGGAGGAAAACATGTTTTCCAAAGATTTCTACATCAGATGAGTCTCGGAGGATGACGAGGATGTCAGGAGCTGCTGCTTTTTGTGCTAAACCTAAGAGTCAGAATTCCTCGAGATATAAACCTATGACGTCAAACACAGTGAAATATAAATTACTTGTTTTTTTTTTTGTTGTTGATAGTTACATCTTTATTCACTTATCTGGAGCCGGATCTCCCTAGACACTTCCTCCAGTTCATCTGGGAGGATCCCATGGCGTTCCCAGGCCAGCCGGACAACATAGTCACTGCAGTGTGTCATGGGTCATCCTCCCAAACAGCTCCCAGGGAGGCGTCCAAGGCGCAGACGACGTAAATGCCCAAGCGACCTTAACTGACTCCTCTTATTGTGGAGGAGCAGCAGCTCTAATTTAAGCTCCTCCTTTTTTTTATTTTTAATCAAATTGTGTTTCAGATTTCAAGGCATTTCTTGATTTGCCTTTCTGTGACTTCACCCTGAAGTCAGCAACCCTTTTCCAGGATGATATGATGGAGTTTGTCCACCAGAGGACGCAAGTGCTGAAGTGTTTCTGCACATGTACATGCACACAGCAGTTTCAGATTTAATAACACACGATGCAGACAAAACACAATGATGTTTTTTTTTTTTTAATTTTCCAAACTGAATATCAAAAATTAAGATAACATTAATCATTTGTTTCTCTCTGTTAATTTATATTATCTTTTTAAATTTTGTATGTATTATTTAAAAATAAAAAAATTATACAACATATATTCTTTTGTATTCTATCTATTTATACTCTACTTATTTTTTTAAGTTTAATGGTATCAGGTGGTAAGGCTCATCCAATGAAATGACAAACGTAAAACTTTATTTCACTCCTACTTGATTCGTCCACACTGCATTGACTGATCTGAGTGGCCATTTAGTATCTTCCTGACCACATGATTGGATAAGACCAGGGAGTAATTTAAAAAAAATCTTTACATAGAATCACATCACTTCTGCAAAGATACAAACCAGCACCACCCTAGACCAAATTCCAGGGAACCTGATTGGGTTCTGTTGCTATGTCTATGTTTGTCTCCTAATTTGGTTTATTTCTACAGTACTCCTCAGATAGTCCACTAGTCCTCAGGGACTACAGGGTGTGACCTACAGTAGGCCACTCTGTGATGCCTGTGTCCTCTGCTCTTCTGCTTAGCTCAGAGCATGGAAATCACATTTACAGTCCTGGCAGCATTCCTCCCCGGAGACGCAGTGTCTAAACCAACTACGCTTGTTTTGATCCAACCGGACGTGAAGGCGTGAAGGTCAAATGATAGAGGTTTTCTGGGACTTAACACATCAGATAGACAAATAAAAAATTTTTAATAATTTTTTTTTTAAACATGACGCTCTGAAGTCTTGACTATCTCTATTTTAGGGCAGGGGGTATGTTTTTTTTTATATTTTCAAGACTGTGTACAACTGGGGTCTTGTTGACCCCAGTTGTACACATTACAAGTCCAGTAAATTCCTTGGACCCAACCAAACAAAGACACCCCCAAGTCCTTCAGGTTCTAATCCAATCAGCTACCAGGTTGACACTGAGGTGCTTTGATCATGGAACCCTCTGACCAACATCCAATGAGCTCACTTCCCACAGGAAGGCTCGCAATAGGGTGCAGTGTGATTTTTGGTGGCAGTGATGGAGACTGCTGCCCCTGAGACCAGGGAACAGACAAAAGTCAATTTGGACAACAGTAGAAGACAACCATCTATTTTCCTTGTACAGTCTCCACGTGGGTAATCAGTGTCATCACAATCACCTGTATCTTAGTTATTAGTCTCACTAGTGTCACCTGGTGCCCTTGGTATATATATAACTCTGTCCCTCACTCAGTCTTTGTCAGATCATTGTTTGGAGATGCCTGGTGGTGTTGTGGTCATTGGTCAAGTTTGGATTGAGCTGAAGAAGGCAGAGGAAGATTATGTGGAGTATACATGTACCAGGTGACGTGCATGTGTGAAAAGTCCAAAAAGGGTTTAGTTGTAAGGAACTGGACTTCCTGGAGTTGAAAGATGTTTCATTCATCAACTGAGTAACTTCATCTGTTTCTGTTGTTTCTGTTTCAACCAGAAACTGATGACGTTCCTCAGTTGAGAAATGAAATGTCTTTCAACTCCAAGAAGAAGTCCACTTGCCGACAACTAAACCCTTTTTGGAGACCCTGACCTGGATGAATGAGAATCTTCAGACGTGTGTAAAAGGTCTGTTTAGTTAATGTCAGGTTTTGTTTAATTTAATCTTGAACATCCAAGAAAAGCCTCCCAGTACTGCTTTCGGGTCCAACAATGTCTTCGATGTCAACAAACCATAACAGATAGGACACCTTATGGTCTACCCATGGAGATAATGTAACATGTTACTTTTTTTTTTTGGCTTTACGTGCTAATATCACTTGAAAGTCAACATGAAGACAGAGCTTGGATTGTTAATCTAACAATTATACAAATTCAGTCGCATCAGGTTTCATCACATTGTTGACCTAGTTTTTCTTCCACCATGCGTCACCAGGGCGGGGGTCGACGACCTCCACCCTCAGGCTTCTGTTCTGCTCATATAGCTAAAATATATGCATTAAAACACTATTGGGTTTTATGTCTTTGTCTGCTTATGATTAAGGTGTTGAATAAGTAAAGTGATGAGTATTAAAATAAAAAAATCAAGGGGTTGCAAAAGCAAGTCAACATTTTCCATCTCACCCTGTCTTCTGTATCTTTTACTCTAATTCAACTACATCCATCAATCTCCTCTTTGTCTCCTACCTGGTAGCTCCATCTCTAGGATCATTCTTCTACCAATGTATCCACTGTCCCTCCTGTGGACATGTCCAAACCATCTCAATCTGGCCTCTCTAGCTTTTTCGCCAAACCTTCCTGTCTGTGTTGTCCCTCTAATCTCATTCCTGATCCTGTCCATCCTTGTCTCTCCTAAAGAGAATCTCAGCATCTTAAACTCCAGAGAGAACCAAACCACTGGGGCAGTGCTATGATCAGAGCAGTGGCAACCTGGCAAATGTTGGATTAGAACCTTAAGCCTTTCGTACACAGGACCACACCACTTGACCATTGTTGTGCCCTTGACTAAAGTTTAATTTCTGTAGCCTAGTGTGCCTTATAATCTTTTGCCCATTATATATTTTCATTTTCTCATAATATTTCTATGGGAGGGAGGTAAACAATGGAGTACAGCCAGGATGGAAAAGCTGGAGAAAAGTGTCAGGAGTGATCTGTGATAGAAGAGAGTCAGCTAAGGTGAAGAGAAGAGAAGAGGTTTACAGGACAAGTGAGACCAGCCATGATGTATGGACTAGAGACACTAGGAATAGGTAGAAGACAGGAGAGAGAGCTGGAGGTGGAGGAGTTAAAGATGCTGAGGTTCTCTTCAGGAGAGACAAGGATGGACAGGATCAGGAATGAGGGACAACACAGACAGGAAGGCTGGAGAAGCCACATTGAAATGGTTCAGAGGACGGACGCTGGATCTATTGGTAGAGGAATGAACTTAGAGGTGGAGCTACCAGATAGGAGACAAAGAAGAGTTCGATGGATGCAGTAAAGGCGGACATGGTGGTAGTTGGAGTTAGAGTAGAAGATACAGGAGGTAAGGGGAGATGGAAGACATTGATCAGCTGTGACAACCCCTGAGAAAGGGACAAGCTGAAAGGAAAAAAAAAAAAATTCCACAGAGGTGTGGGTCAGGGGGAGGGGGAGGTTCGGTGCATAAAAGCATTTCTGTCCTCTAGGGGGCACATGGCAGAAAATAATCGAGAACCACTAGTTAGACCAACATTTAGAGTGTTGAGTTTTGGAATTAGTCCTATATAAATGACATCAACATCAACTGTGACGTTGATTCAGCTGAAATCACAACCTGTGCAGGGTAATTGGTCACTTCCAGTCCCATGGTTGATTATTTACCCCTCAGTATTGTAAAATCCAGGCACAATCAACATCTGACACATATTCATCATCAGTGCAGGTGCAGGGACCTTCACGCTCTCTCCACCCCCTTCTGTACGCACTCCTGATGAATTCACCTGCATTATTGAAGAGTCTAACCCCTGACCCACATTCAGCACATGCAGCTTCAGCCGTTCCACCACAGACCTCCTCCTGCCTTCAGCCGTCAGCTCTCAGCTCATTGGACCGTGTTCTTGACTCGGGAGAGCGCAGTCGTGAACGTGCGCGGCCTGTGTTTCCAGGAGACTCTCCCGTGTGACCGCGCAAACTTGACAGCCCCCTGGCCTGCACTGTGTGGAGCATCATACAAGTATAATGAAGTCATTAAAGTCAAACATTTTAATGAAAGGTTGACTATGGTGGCCTTCATTCCCTAGTAATCTACTCACACAAATCTCCTGTATTACTGGGTTAGAAAAACACCTCCACTTTTAGTTTCCTTGACCAAAAATGTTGGAATTATTGAAATTTTATGCTGAGTGCACAGTTCTTCAGCATTCAACAAATTAAAAATTGTAATTGTAATTAAGAAAATGTGTGAAAAAAAACTAAATATTGACCATAAATTCAGTCTATTTTCAGTGGAAGTGATGAGTTGTGTTCAGGGACTGTTACTGTTTTAAACATAAATTCTGCGTTTTGATTGTTAACAGTAAAAATAAATAAATAAAAATAACAAATCTAGCTAGTGTCCATGACTAAATTATCTGACCCTTGAATATATATATATAGTCTTTTATATAATAAATATTTTAATTCATTATACCCTAATAATCTAGCCACAAATTAAATTAACAATTGTCAACATATTATTATTTATTTATAACATTTTATGCTAGTTTGCTCTTTTTTGTTTAAGATTTAGGGTGAATAAAATATGTCCATTGAAATTATATATTTAAGCATATTTTTCTATTTTTTTCAATATTTATTTGATGTTGTGTTGCATATAGGTAATACTGTGGCCTTTGGCGGGTTTGAACCTTTTCTTTCGCTTTAAAACAGTACTTTTAACGCTGCCTAAATGTTAATACAAACAAATATTGTTTGTCTATAACATCACTTTCTTTGCTCCAAACCTCCTGACTCCATCTTTGCCATACAGTCCTGTCCTGTCGTGAACGCAGCTCCCGGGCCGCGCGCTCCCGCCGCGGTAAATCTGTGCCAGGCGGGTGCCCGTCACTGGAATGCGCACCCTGCTTCTCGCCCCCATCCTCCTCCCACACTATGCACGGCCGCTGATTGGGAGAGCAACAAGGATAAAGATGGAAATATGGAGGAAAAATGCGTATTTTTCTTTAAAAAAATTGTGAATTAATTTAACCGCGGGATGTGACGTGTCAGACTGGGCGACTTCTTCTCTCCTGACCCGTGAACACCAGTTTTTTTTTCCTTCCATTTGATGGAAACTCATCGAGAAATTTGACTTGAAGCAAGTTCATATTTTGGACCTTAATGAGACTAACTTATCGAAATTCTATCGATTTTTTTTATTTTATATTCCTTTTTGGGAAGGAGTTGTGTTGTTTGAGTTGACTCACACCGAAGTACAGCCCCTTATTTATAAATAAGTCATAAAGGTGGTTCCGCCTCATTTACATATTCATTGTTTGGCGTTTCTTTTCCTTTTTATTTGGATTTTTTTCCAAGTTTTGAGGAGTATTAAGGTTTGTTCTTCTCGTTGTTCCGTGGATTTACATGTAGAGAAGAGTGTTTTTCTGGGAAGGATTCGCCACAGGCTTATATAAAGCCATGTACGCAGGACGGAAGAGGAGAAAACCAGTCCAGAGAGCGTAAGTCCTCTTTAATTCAGTCGAACTGGAAAATTCCAGAATCAACTCAACCAACCTAAAAAAAATATTAACAATATAAACAAGAATCATGAATAACTGATTTAATTCGCCTCGAAACTTACTTAAAGCTACTCTATTTTCCATTATTTTAATTAAAAATATTTTTGTCTTCTGCAAGTAATACATTCCAAACAAAAACAAATAAATATTGTAATTTATATTTTTTACCTTTTGATTTTTCTACTATTGTATGGCCGTCTTGAGTTTTTCTGACAATTATTACTGCGGATTATTTCAGCAGCCATATTATCAGGGAATATATCCTAATATACTCCGTGTGTTTTTATTCGATTTGGAAAATTATCTTAATCCTTTTCTGCTTTTATTTCTGCTTTTAAGTCGCATAATGAACAAGTCAATGTATTTTAGTACGTTACTTCTAATTGTTTTAGTGCTGTGTAGCTGCTTGTATTTAATGACTCACTGATTTTCACCCGGCGCCATTTTCTTTCCCGTGTCCTTCACCAGATCACCGTCAGGCTTTAACCTTACAGGGTCGTAAAATAACTAAATAAATAAAAAATACTGGTTTTAATTTTTGTGGTATTATCTCATTGATTTGATTTTATAATTGTATTTAAAATTATACACTTGTATCTGTATAATTTCAATCATTAATTCAATTAAGTTTTGGCGCATTTTATTTTCAAAAGTCGTGAAAAGTACATTTTCAATTTATATCTTTTTTTTAAGGATAGAAGTCTGGGTCCAATGGTGACAAGTGACAGAAAGAATTTTAGTCCTTGAACGTCACATGGCGTTGTGGAATGACTGAGTGAAGGTGAAGACAAGAGAACGACAAATAGGGGAAAAAAACGATGCTCACGGCCTTGAAGTAATAATGTTTTAAACATACAAATATATTATAGCTGGAGGTCACGGTCATATTAGTCATAATACAATAACACTCACTAATGACTGTCTATTTACAGTCTCATATGCTGCACTTGCATTATATTAATATACATAAAAAGGTGCTGAATATATTAAAACGTAGATTCAATGGAATCTTAAATCTAGTCTAGATTCTAAACTGGACTTGTTTTATTTACGTGCAGAGCTCATCACTGTCTGCATGTAAATAAAACAATTTAATGTTTACTTCTGGACCATATCACCTTCTAAAACCCATCAATTAGAAATAAAAAATATATGATGAGAGCATTACCTTCTACAAATGCATTCATAAAAAGAAAACTTTATTGTGTTTTAAAGCATCTGCAGTATAAAGGATTGTGTTCCCTTTGATTTACATGGTCCAAGAAGATGTGCTCGATCAGGGCTGCCCAACAGGTAGATCGGGATCTACCAGTGGATCTCCAAAGGGGTTTTGGTAGAGCCTGAGCAATAACATTATACGATAATAGAAACATAAACTAGAATAAAATTGCATTTCAAGATGCTAATCACTGGGCTAAAGTGATTCATATAGAGTAGGTATTGAGTCAAGCAGTATAACAATGTATAGAATAAGATACTTAGTTTATATATGTAAATATAATTATAGTTTTCCAATGTAGGTCCAATCACTTCACCCGGGTCATTTGAAAATAGCTCAGAAGACAAAGAAGTGTGGTAACCCAGGTACCCCACATGGGTTGGCCCTAAACAAAGCATTTCTGGGTCAACAACTTTCTAAACTGCAATATAACCAAGAAAATAGAGCAAAAGCATCAATATCCAATCAGAAGGTGCTCCATCAGCAGCAGCTTTTCTAATCCACAAACTCTTGGAGTTACAAACACCAGACGGTGGGTTTGACTCCAATACCTCCAAAATCTGGGCTAATACTCCAGACATGTGCGCTTTAATCCCAATATTTGACAACTGGTCTTTTTAGCTATAATCTCATGCCATAATCCTCAATGCAAGAGTCCGTATTTTGGCATTATTAGGACATTGCATCGAAGTTAAGGTTCTGTTTGTAATGTCTGTTTTTCCCACTGACCTTCAGAGTGAAGCTGCCTCCACTTGAAGGAGCCAAATCCAATCCGTCCAAACGCCACAGAGACAGGTTGAATGGAGAACTAGAGCGCCTGGCCAGTCTGCTGCCTTTTCCTGAAGAGGTCACAGCGAGTCTGGACAAACTCTCCATCCTTCGCCTGAGTGTCAGCTACCTGAGAGCCAAGAACTTCTTTTCTGGTAATGTATTTCCTACCAGCCCCTGTAATTGTCCCTTATAAGCAGTTTTAAAAGGTTATTTTTAATGGTACAACAGGTGAAATAGGCACACCTCATGTAATAGCTGCAACTCTGGCATGGCAATCTTGTATGTAAGTAACTAGTGCGAAATTCACAGGTTACTATTCAGTGGGAATAAACTGTGCTCAAAGCATGGATAGTGATTAACAATGAGACAATGCATCATAAAAGGGTTAGAGTTGATGTTTTTTCACGTATTTTGTTTTTGGGAATCCACAGCCACAACCTAATGCTGTTTTGTGGCCTTGGCATGGGAATGTGTTGAAACCCCTGACTCAAACAATAATGATTCAATTGAAATCACAGGAAGTTATTCAACTCAAATTTAACATTCAACTTGAAGGAATACTTCAGAATAACGACGTCCCAGATTAACAGTTTGCAATAGTTTGAAAATTCTTCTGTTTAGGTTCATAACCTCTTACTGTAACAGTTAGCAGTTCATCCTCCTCATTCCCTTGCTACTTGCAGTGGGCATTTTTAGATACACAGAGCTCAGTCCCATCAACTTACGATGAAGAGAACATCACACAGAACATCATAGGGGGAAAAATCGACATCCACAACCTCTATCTGATGACTTCAATATTTAATTAAGACCTGAATCTACGTGTGTGAGTGAAGAAGATTGGGTGGTGAAACTTGTTTGGTTTCCATTAAAACCAGTAGCAGACGCTTTAGGGGAAGGTTGCATGCCACCAAATGACCTGTGCTGAGTTCCCCTTCTATGCGGAGTGAAGACATTGTTATTTTAAGCCTTGATCTCTCAAAGAGAATGCTGCAATGCGGCCGTCAGATGCTCTCCAAGCATAAATAATTGAGGAAAACCCCTTAGAGTGTAAAGAATTTATGAAATGGAAGGAAGACAAATGTTTGTTTAAGGCAGCGACTCCTTTAGAAATGGCTGCTTGGTTTGTGATGGACAGGAAACAGCAACTGCTGATATGAGCGTATGTTTTTTTTTTTCTCCTTCTGGATTAAGCAAATGCATTTTACGCTCCTCTGGCCACTCTTGTTTTTATGTCAAAGACACACAACACAGTCGCTCAGGTGTGAATTATCCTCCGCCATCGCTCACGGTTATTATTTCCATTCTGTAACATATGGCAGAATTTCTTTGGCACAGCTCAACCTGTCAGAGTGAATTATTAATAATGGACTTTGGAAGCGTTAGGTCAAAGTGGAGCCTACAGACAAAAATCTCTTGTCTAACTGCATTAGCCTACTTCCTGGACAGTCTCTAAGTAATTAACAAGCTCAGGTCTATTGCATTAAGAATATCAGCTCCGTGGAAAGAGGACGCAACGCGGATCCCCTAGGGACGCTCGTCGGATAACCTCTGTTGCTGTAAGCTGTAATTTGTTGTATGTAAACAACGCAAATCCTGCCTGTCACAGGGATCGGCTGGGTGGGTGGTCCACAGAGCCATGCTCCAGCACACTCTGGGAGCATTGCCACCACTTCAACACTGTGCTGTTGATCTATTGGTTGGATGTTCTCAGGAAGTATTAGATGCCCTGGAGGCTCCACTTCATTAAGTACTAAAGTGCTTTGGGTTTTCTTTGTGTTGTGGAAAGGTGCTCTTTCCGCCAAGGATACATGATTTTAGCACTGAGTTTGCATGTGTCTCAATTCGTCTTTTAGTGAATTTGAAGACAGCGTCGCAATCCGTCTCAAATCAGCAGAACACTGCAGTTCTTCTGCACTGCTGTGATTGACGCCATTGAACAAAATGAAATGTCACCTCCGTTTTTAACCCATCACGAGACTGAACAGTGGGCAGCTTTGAGCGCCCAGTGCACAGTGAGTGGGGACGATGCCATGCTTAGTGGACCTCAGTTGCAACCTGGGAGTTGGTGGATTTGAACTTGGAACCCTCCGGACCCCAGTCCAGTTCCTTAACCACTAGGTCACCACTACCCCAAAAATTAATATAAGTTAGGTTAAGTTTTTTTTGAAAATTCTCTTAACAACAAATAAGAGAGAGTATTTGGAACACTTTTGTTATTTTGTTTTTATTTTTTTGTCAGAAAACCTTCTACCCCTGTTGAAATCTGGTCATAAAAGCCAGCTGAAATGCAATCCCAACGTATGAGGAAGGCTAAAGATAAGACTACTCTTGTCAATGGCCTAATATCAGAAGGCTTTTTTCATACAGGTTTCCACCAAGTCCTCGTATCATCTGGATAGCCTGTAGCTCCATCTAACATTACTTTTTAGATGGATTTGAATTGGACTAGATTGGACTGGAAAATGTATACTCAAGATTTTCATGCTTTCCTTCTGCAGAATTCAATAAATACTTCATGCTTCCCATGACTTTCCTTATCCTAATATATATACAAAATATCCATGCATTGTATTCATCAAATACTTGATTCATCAAATACAAATGTATATATACACGTACATATAGACTTTGGTATGCAGGTGTGCCAGTTGCTTCTTCTTGGTGCGTTGGTGATTCAGGTTGTGGCATTACAACTCCAGTTTGTTTTTTATGCTTCATGCTTAGAGTAGAAATCACACCATCCTTACTGGTGTGTCTTCACCATAAATGTGAGGGCCATATCCAAAAGCTTATTCTTGCTTTAACATATCCAAAAAGTTTAGTTGTAAGCAACTTCTTAGTGGTGTTAAAAAAACCCAGTCCTTTAAACTCCAAGAAGTCAGCTAAACTTATTGGATATCGTGACCTGGATGATTGAGAATCTTCATCGACATATTGCTTAAACTTATCAACATAAGCTTAAACAAATCCAAATGTTACCAATCTGTGCTGGTTTTCCGTACAGCAGTTAAAAATCTGACGATAATAACCCTGGATTAAATGTAAACGTCAGCATAAATGCTTGTGAGACATTTATCAGGGTTTGATAATGTTATCAAACAAGGCTGTGAGGCTCGATAACAGACTTCTTCATTTGGTGCCATTTGAGGTCGCGCATGTGGTTTAGTGTCATTTCAAGGTCTCAACCTCGGATACTGAATTGGAGATTTACCAAAGGTACAAAGTGTAACTTAATAAAGTAGGGCCCAGTATTGTTTAGAATCCAATACCACAGGTCTCACTCAGGATTTCCTTGTTTTATTCCTCAAATTCCCTCTGTCGGTACGACAAGAACCAAAACACTGCTGAGGTGACAGTTGTTATGTAATGGTAACGCTGCTCAGATGCGTGTCATGGTGGTCCGTGAGCAGGACCCCAGATCACTCTGCGGCTGCGGGCTTTATACACAGTAGATGACTAATGCAGTGTCAACCTGCTAAATGAGAGCAGCAGATGAAACGATGAAGAGGAGGATGATGATGATGGGGTTGTAACTTTTGTAGCTGTGTCGTATTTGTGAACTGACCCTCTTTGAAAGATCATTGTACACAAAGGGAGATTAGGAGAAATAATCCCTGTGGACTACAGCTGATTTAATGACTGATGTGGATTGTTTTATTTAATATGTGTATGAGAGATCTAACATTGTCTTCACTTTTTTTCTCTCTTTTTGTTCTGGTCCTTTTCTGGTAAGATAAGATAAGAACTAGTTAAAGACAAAAAAGTATTTTTTGGGGGGGCGGGAGAGGTAAGAGTTTTCGTCATTTACCCATTCAACATTTGTACAAATGCTCTTTGAAGAATTACTAACTCCTATTATAGGCATAGGTATTTTAATGAGCCAAATTGTAGCATTAAAGTACTTGTAGTAAAGGTACTCACTTAGCAGAATCATTCAAAAACAAAGCTAATTTATAACAATATAATATAATAAAAGCTAATATAATAATAATAATTTATCAATGAAATGGGGACACCAATCAAGCAGTTCATCAAATTTTACTTTGACTACTTCTACTTTGGTTTGACCAGAATATGTATTTAAATTAACAATCACTTAATTTCTCTTTCTACAACTGTAAAGAGTGATCACCTCTTATGATTTTTTTTGTAATGTATTTTGTGACTTCTACTTTCTTTGATATTCAATAGTTAGTTTCAGGTTGTTTGCTCATTATTCTTTTTTTGGCAAAAACCTGAAAATCGTTGCTTGCTGGAACAGATCATTATAAATGCTAAGATAAGACTAATTTGGTTTTGCTTTTTCTTTTTCATATTTTTCCCATCTTTACTATAATTTTCTCTTACTCATCTGGTGGCCCCAAGGGACCAGAGCCTCAACTTTGAAAACCACTGATAAGGAAATAAAAAACACTTACTTACATTGCGAGAGCATTATGCAAGCCCAACTGGCCCAGAGTAAACACACGTG
Organism: Paraplagusia blochii; assembly: GCA_016785265.1. NCBI lineage: Eukaryota > Metazoa > Chordata > Actinopteri > Pleuronectiformes > Cynoglossidae > Paraplagusia > Paraplagusia blochii. The sequence goes on along the minus strand of JAFBJS010000317.1, from coordinate 132,487 downwards.
AAATGAATTATAAAAAAGCCTGTTCTGCTGCTAATAGACTGCAGCAGCATTGATGTAAACATGAAGTATAAATGTGCCACTTCACTGACTGAGCAGTTATTTGATGGAAAATTTGCTTCAGAAAACCTTTTGTTTTTTTTCCCTTGTAAACCAATGTTCTGACAAGCGATGAAGCAGAATTCACCATGTTACTCATGGAATATTTTTATACCTGAGTTTGTAGCAGCTGATGTTTACACGTTGCTCATTTAACAACAGCTTCACTGCAATTCAGTTGTTTCTCTGAATCCATCTACACCGTTGTTCTGGGATTGGTTATGTAAGCTGTGCATTGCTGCAAAAGTCACATGACATGCCATGATGTCCATCTTTGTTCCGGCTCAGCAGCGACGATGATGATTTGTAAACTGAAATGAGGCTGAAACCCCTTCCCCCAACTTCCGCCCGTCCCTCAAACTGCCTGGAAATGACAATGCAAAGCTGTGTGGGCGACGTGATCAGCAACGGGTCACCCCGCCATGACTATGTCCTCATCCCCTCCTCCTCCCTGTCCATCTTTCTCTTCATCCTTCCCTCCACATGGCTTAACCCCCACCCCTTCAGCGCCCGCTGATCACGATACGAATACTGACAGGAATGCAGGCGACCAAAGGGAAAACTTCTTAATCAGGACTGACCCGACCCTTCCTCCCTCCATTCCTACCTTACTCCACCTAAATCCCATCAGTCTTCACCACCTCATAAGCAAATATGCAACCATGTGATTAAAAGAGAAAACACTCGTATACACGTAGGTAGCAGAAGTACAGGGTTCGTGCTTTCACTCGCATTAGTGAGGCCGTGTTCATGTTCAGAGCCTGTGTGTAAGTGTGATTGTGTGTATGTGTGTGTTGCGTGCATCCATGTGTATGTTAGTAGTTGTGGGGGTGGTACATGTACATCGCGTGTTCATTTACTGTGGTGATGGCGGCGCTGAGAGAGAGTTGACTGAGTTGAAAATGTTCTATATTTACTCACTGATGCTGCCATTAACACTGAGGCAGTACAATTAACACACAAACACACAAACTGCTGTGTGTGTGTGTGTGTGTGTGTACACTGTGCTCAGCTGCAGACAGGCTGTGTTTTTACACGTTATGAAAGGCTAGCTGCCGACAGTCAATAGAGACACAGCTGTAGAGTTGCATGTTGAAGTTGAAAATCATGAACGTCAAACTGCAGGCAATGAGCCAAAACTGGCCAACAAACCAACGATGTGCACCCAACCAATAGGTGTCTTTTAAGCTTTTGGGGCAGTACACGTATTTCCCCCTGATGTAAACAAATCAGCTACTGTAGAATTGGGTCCCTTTTTTTGAGCCAAAATAAGGACACGGCCAGTTGACTTCACCGCTTACAGGGAGATATGTTGAGGTGCATTGTGATTTGGGTGACAGTTGTGGAGACTGAGAAAAAAGCAGGTGAAGGTTGGTAGATGGATGGATTGGGATAGACCAGAATTGTTCTGCAGCTGTTGCTAGACATACATTTTGCAAGTTTGAAGAGCACAGTCACTATTTTTGGGAGATAAAATTCTTCCAGATTGTTCAGGCGAAGCTGCGAGATGGTCTATCATCTGAGCATTTGCGTTCCCTTGGTGCAGTGGTGTCAAACACAATTCCACAGTGAGCCACAATTAAAAACTGGCATGAAGTCCTGAGCTGGACTGAATATTTATTGAAAAATATATTGTAAATATTTCCCCTTCTCTAGATATTAAATGCATGATTCATGCATTCGTGCTACATCTCTTGGAGCTCGTAGCAAGATACTGCTGGGGCCCCCACATTATTATCAGTGCCTGCACCACAAAAATTTTGATAGGGCCCCCTAGTGGCCTGAGACCCAAGCAACTGCCTGGCTTGCCTACCTTCAAGTGCCTTCCCTGGTTAAATGTTCTATTTTGGGAACATTGAATCTGGAACTGCCACTTAATATTCCACCTGAGAAATTTTTATAGACCTACTTAATTTTTATAGACCCACAATAACAAAAATACATACGTACTATAAAAAAGACCATACATCACTAAGACTACAAATCCTGCCAGTCTAAGGGCCAACTCTAGTACATGTTTGTATATACGTATATAACTACACTGCAGGCCAGATTTTGCCCCTGGGCCTGAGTTTGACACTTAGTGGGTTTGACACGTGACTTAGTGAGTCTAAACTAGACAGTTAAAAGACGTGGTTTGGTAAAGGGACACTCAGGGTTTAGTTAATGCCAAAAACAGGGTTTATTCAATTTGTTTGGAGGAATTAAGAATCGTATCATTTAGGTCAAAGTCTGTGACTTCTTAGATCACATTAGATTAGATTAGACTAAACTTTATTAATCCCTCAGGAGTTCACTTCAAGAAATAACCCCTTCATGGTTCTTCATGACTATACCTGAAAAGACAGCAATACAACTGTTACAGCAACCACCTCAATGTCTTTCATGACTATGCTATACGTCTTCATTGAGATATCCAGTATGTCTCGTCCATAGTTGTCAATCTCTGGCATTCCCAGTGAACATCTTCAGTTTACCACATTTAGATTTACAAACTTATCATCACAACACTTGATAAACATGAAAGAAGTAAATGAAGGAAACAGCAGAAGCAGACTCTTGGTCGGTCTCGTTGAACCACAGCTGATAGTATTTGACATGGTCTGATCATCAAGACATTTTCACAGACATATCAGAGTTTAGGGGCAGCTTTCGGGTTTTTTTGTTTGTCGTAGTTTGGGTCGTTGGTGATTTCACTCATGTGAGGTCTGTGTTTGATATTGGGATTTTTCTGCAGTTGCTTCTGCTCTCTAGTATACTCTTGATCTTATCTAAATTTGATTTACGTCATCAGTTATGAGCCAAGCTCTGCTGCTCTACAACTGTATCTCTAGTGAAAGTGACAGTTATTCTGGTTTTTTTTTTGTTTTTTTTTATCTTTACCACCTGTAGTTTGAATCTATTTTGGCCCAGATCCAAAACAAACCACATGGATTCCACTGCCCTTTTGCTGTATAACCAGCTAAGCACCATGTGGGAGTGGGCGCGGCCTTTCACATCGTCGCACCATCAGCTCCGGAGCAGCCGTGGGCAGCCTCTGTCCGTAGTGGACCTACGTGCTCCGCCCACTGCCTCCTCCCCCTCTACCCTTTCCTTCCACCTCAGGAGCTTAATACGCTGGGTTAATGCCATCCAAATATAGCACAGTTTCATGATTCAGACTCCTGCCTTTGTTAACACCATGTGACCTGACAGCAAAGACATGCAATATGTGACGTAAACAAAAGAGTCCATCTTGGGTGTCTGTTGTTTAGGCAGGGCTTTGTGTAGCGCACGTGTCTGTTATACGTTGCTCAATTTTAGCCAGAAATTAGAAAACAGTTAAAGTTATTGGAATAGGGATAGGTTATTTCTTTTAAAAAAGATAACATTTAAATAAGATAAAAATATTTTATTAAATATTGATGAATATAAACTGAATTTTTTATATTTTAGATTTGTTAAAAAATAGTTTGGTTCATGGTAATCATTTTAATAGTGAATACTGGATGGTTTCTTTTGCAGATAAGAAAACATAATGTTAATATTGTCAATAAAAATACACTCCTGATAAATGAGTCTTTATAACAATGCTTTGTGTTGGACACATCATCCCAGAAGGATATGAAGTCCAAAAACCTCTGATTTTCAGGGTCACTGCAGGTTTGTCAGGTTTGATTTGTCAACTATTGCTTCTAAACTGCTATGCTAGTTGGGGGACTCGGGGACTCTGGGGCACAGAGCTGCCATTCATGTATTTGTCTCTATCAAGAAATACTCATAAAGTTCTATATATTATATATTTAACATTACAATTTAACAATATGATTTTATGATTCAGTATACTTGCAAAGTATACGTGCAAAACCCACTCATGTTTAGAAGAATACAGCTCTGATGTAGTAAGGAATTGAAGAAAGACGGAAAATCTTCAACAGCCCAGAGTCTGTTTTTATTTTAATAGTTGTCTTGATTCTCACAGTTAGATAGAGAAACAGCTACAAATCATTTAGATAATTTAAATAATTTACCAGGGTTTCTTACACCAATAGTATTGTTTCATGTTGTTTAACATGCATTTCACAATTAAAACTGAAAATAATTTTAGATAAATCAAAATATATTGAATATATGTATATAATTTATAATACATTTATAATGCATATGAAAAAACAATAGTACAGTACATACAGTTTGAATTTGAAGGTAGCCCTCTTCCTCCTTTGTCTAAAGGCCTGCAGAGAATCAACTTGTTAAACAGAGACAAAGGATGGTCTCAGTGCACAATGAGGTCAGAGTCACTGATCTGTCCATGTCAAATAATGTCAATAGAACGTTGTGACATTTACAATTGTTGACCATTAACTTTTGGCCAAGATCAGTGTATGTGAAGCCAAACAGTGGCCACACTCACATGGCAGAAAAAATGCCTACAGCAACAACGCTGCTTTTCCTACTACATGTACAACATGAAGTGACGGCAGTGGGAATGAGTACGGTTTTCATTATGTGTCCACTGAAGCTTGATAACAAGATCTGCTCTTTGTCCTCCTCTGGCTGCACCACGCTGGCCTTATTTTACTGGTTGGATTATGGAACTGATGACGCTGCTGCTGCTGTTTCTGTCTGGAAACGGTACTGTTGCTGCACTTTGCATCCTTGACATCAACAGAGGAAAGTGCACAAATATATTATTTTTAATGAAAAAAATATGGTTTAAACATATTACCAGACAAATTTATTAACTATATATTAATTAGCTTTAATTATTAGAAATATGAAAATTATATCTTTGAACATGGCTTATGCAAAACTGACAAAAATGTTACCAGTTTATAAACATTGTTAGTAAAAATTCTTGCCGTTTAGTGTGAACCTAAAGTAATAACAAAGAACAGATTAAATGAAAATGTATTTTGTATATCTACACAATAAACACAAAATAAAAGACAATAAAAACAAAATAAAGACAACTCATTCAGTAACTTTTAATTTGTTAAAAAAACATTTCTTCCAATATTTAGAAACCATCTGGAAAACCAGTGCAAACGATCAAATCCAGCTACACGGATTTAATGTTCAATTGATTTTTGTTAAAGCTGGACACAGATGTCAAGGAGAGACGGGAGCGTGACACCAGACAAAAGTTTTGCCACCGCCCTGACCATTTTTGTGGGTCACAAATGTTTCTCTCTCACCATATGTGAGTAAGATCTCCCTTCAGTTGCACCAGATTATGTCACACACCCTAAAAGATGATCCCCGATACGAATGTTGTGAAATGATGGGAATAAGGTCAGGGGGGTGTCCATCCAAAGTCCCTTCTCATGTGAAGGTCTAGCCCGCCTCGAGCCCGCCACACAAAGCCCACATGCTCCACAGGGTCTGTCCTAACACTCTTGACAAGACCCCGCTCCTCCAATAGACGCTTGTTAACCTGCATCACCGACAACAAAAGACCTAACCCACAACCCCGCTTGACCATCATGTTATACTTCACCTTTAGGGTCAGAGGCCTTCATGGGTCACAGCATGGGGCTCCTGCACGGGTCAGAGATCAATGTTCCTGACCACTGCTCTCATTCTCATGACATCATTACACCTCATTATCTCACACCTTAAACTGAGAAAATGTGATGGTAAAATTAGCTGTGAGCGTCGATACATAGTGTCAGAACGGCTGAGCTGCTTGTGTTTGTGGTGAAAAACAAGGTCTACACAAAAGTAATTAATTCATGTGTCCCTCAAAATCAATAACAAGTTGTCTTCCAGATTAGAAGGTTCTTCACCCTATATCAGGGGTCTCAAACTTGCGGCCCGTGGGCTGTTTGTGGCCCGTGGAGTGAAATTTTGTGGCCCTCACCTTGATGTGGAGTTGGATGTTAGCAGGGCCTACAAGATTTATGGAAATGAAGAATGAAGGATTCTACTGCAAGTCAATAGTTAAAGAAAGGGTTTTGTTGGATACACTCAGTAGTAGATGCTGTCTGAAGTGTTGTTTTACAGTAGGAAACTTCCTCTGTGTTGAAAATTATCTGTTAATGCAGCCCTTTGACAGTGGGGGCAGTGGCACTTGAGAACGCTGCCCTATATGGACTATAGGGTTCTGTAACATATTACCCTATTATATTATATTATATTACTTTGCCGTAGTGGTTTATTTAAAACAGTTATCAGTATCATATTTCCTATATTATTGAAATGTATTACCTGCTTTTTAAGAATGAGAAAACATAATTGTTTGCACAATGTATGTATAACATTGTATATTTAACAAAATGTTTTTCTACATAAATAAACGTCTGCCACTGGTCTCCTAAAAATTATTTCAGTCAGCCAATAAAGAATTAGTAGGAAAGAAGGGAAACAACTATGAGTCATTCAGTTATTCATCTTCTTCTGCCAATTCCACCCAAGTCCACTTCCTTAAACACTAGGCCACCACTGACGACCAGCTATGAGTCATTTTTGTCTCATAGCTAATATCATATGAGGAATCTAGACTTTACATATTGGTATCATAGTTCACAATACACTTGTGTCATGTTGATTCTGATTATAGCTGGTGAATGCGCAGCATCTTTGTTGATTCTGAGCACAGGATGACAGTCACAGTGGTGTTTCATAAACATTATGACAAGACTTAGGCTTACCTCCCGTTTTGTCCCCCTCCTTTGTCTCCCCTTCTCCTCAGTAACCTTAAGCAGCAGAAACGGAGCGACTCCAGCCAGCGTCAACGATGACAATGACAAAACATCAGGAGGTTCAGAGGGCAGGATTCTTGAAGGTGAAATGTTGCTGCAGGTGAGTACTGAAGCTGTCAAATCTCTCATTTAACTTGGTTCTCTGGTTTTATGTTTAATTCAATTAAATATAAGGGTTTGTAAAGAGATAAGTGTGATAATATTGTTTGCAAACAGGAGGCCAAAAGTAGTTCAGGCCAATGGGATAGGATAAGAGGCTCAGGTCAGATTATAGGTTTGACTGCTTGGCTCCCATCAGCAGCAGTCAGGAGTCCAAGGAGTCCAGGCTGCTCATATTCTGAGTGAAGTTTAAGTGTGAATTAAAACTCATTCTGTCAATGCAGCTGGACTCCCATTATTGGCAGGGATGGAAAATGAATGAGCTGTTGTTTTAACTTAAATGTCCATCCAATGTAAAGTGTGAATAATAAATATGATATACAATATTTGAATTCATTAATTTAATTAAAAGTGTTAGGGTAATGTTAGGCGTTAATACTTTTATAAAGTTTAAGGTCAAGCTGATCTTGCAAAGGGGGAATTGTTGAAGAGATACAACATGAACTATGATCAGAAACACATTAAAGATGTGGGCAGTAGGTGGCCTAGTGGGCCCCTGGTTTGAATCCTCCCACCACCAAGGAACCCTGAGCATGGCATTGTCCCCACACACTGCTCCCCAGGCTCAGCCAGTTGCCCAAGCTCACTCTGGGGGAAACTCACTATGGCAGAAGCATATTTTCCTGATGCCCCTGCACCAAAGTTTGTTTTAGAAACGATTTAATTAAATTTCAAGTCTTTCAAAACTCTTGATGTCTCTTTATGTCCCCCTCTGTCCCCTCCTGTTTGTCTGCTGTGTAATCACTGTCATCACAGTCACCTGTTTCCTGTGATTACCTGCTCATTTGTTTCCTTTGTCTCACCTGCCTTCCTAGATAAACAACTACCTGTCTGGGTCTTTGCTGGTTTGTTGTTTCTAATATGTTGATCCGTTGCATGTTGTTCCTTGTTTATGCTTCTTTGTGTTCTCAGCTCTTCCTCTTCTCACTTTTCCTCTGTTCCTGCCTAGTCTGTGTATTTTTTTGTAGATCAACCAGCTGGAGCTATTATCATTTACCTTTCTGCAACTTATCATTGTCTCTACGGTATCGCAATTGGGGTCTTGTCTACTTCTTTTTTTTTTTTTTTGTCAAAATATAGAAAGTGTTTAAATGAACACAAATTGTTGAAATTGTTGAAACATACTGGCGCAGATTCCTACATTTTCTCGTTATTGTACATAACATTTCCATGTATAAAACATAGATGTGTCATTTTGAATAATATTTTTTATGAATCATGGCCTCTAGTAGTCGAGTATTGTATCTAAATTCTTCACTGTCATTGCATTTAAGGAACTCCAAAGGTTTTAGCATCAAAAGCCTCTTTGTTCTTTAGTCATTCATTAGATTTTAAAGTCGAAACAGAACTTAGAGAGAGAAAATAAATCCCTAAACATGTCAGTGTTTTCTCCATATGTATTCAACTGTATGTGAATGAGAAGTGCATGAACTCAGTGCGTGGTAGTTCTTTTTCAGTGTGGTAGATTTTCCAGTCCAATTCCTCACAATGTGCTCCACACGGGCATCCCAGCAGAGGAGAGGAAACTGCCTGACCCTGGCGGGGAATAGGGTTTGATTATTATGATATGGGAACATTTCCTTTAGCTTGTTGGTAATGAGAAATGAAAGTTCATTTGCAGTAATGGACTCAGTCAGGGCATAGCTTTTCCACAGGGGGCTTGGCCTCTGTCCCCATCTTTATCCTTGGGTTGATGAGGAAAAAGGGACATAAAATGGAAAAAAAAAAAAACTGAAGATGTTGAGCCCCAATGAAAATGACATACAAGAGACCAAAGGACTTGGCTTGTTCTATTGCAATGTGGCGTAATGTTGTTTTGATCCCTTTAACGTGCCTGAAGAACCTTATTTACTGCAAAATAAGAACATTTTAATTTCCAGAAATAATAAAAAATAATTTATTTATTTAAATTATTATTATTTATTTAAATAATATTTTATGCATTTGAGGTAGATTTTAATGCCCTGATATACAGTTCAATATGAATGTAATGTTCTGTACACAACATGCAGACTGTTTGGCCTCTGATATGAACCTTTGTCACTCACCTACGCTAAAATATGGTAACATCATAATCAAGATCAAGTCTGATTGTATGGCCAAAAAAAAAATGTGTGTTTCCGCTAACATGAATTATGAAACTGAAAGTGTTCATTCAAACACAAAATTGTGTTTTATAACCACGTTTAACAAGTTAACTATTCTGATCTTAACAGGCTCTGAACGGTTTTGTCCTGGTCATCACTGCCAGTGGAACCATCTTCTACTCGTCGCACACCATTCAGGACTACCTGGGATTCCATCAGGTATGATATTAATACCAGCCACAGTCAATTATCCTTCATCATAAAGTTTCAGCACATGTAAATTGAAGTTTTTGAGACCTGTTGAGAGGTGTAAATCCACCTCAGTGCTATAGTGTTACTCCTGAAGTAAATATAAAATATCTTCTCAATAACATATGAAGGCCACTCCACTGAGTCCATATGACTACAACCATTCCACACCTGTTTCACATTTGAGTAAAATCCTGGAATTATCCAATCCTTTCAGCTGTTGCATTTCCAAGCTTCTACTAACGGATGACATTTCTTTCAGTTAATTGTTGGTTGTGTTGTTGTTGGGATTTGTTTGTAGTTCTCACCTATTGACTGATTATTTGTTATTTTTCAGACACAACACCAAACAGGATAAACCAATCCATCCATCAAACTGCCATGATTAGCAAATACACATCACATAATGATATTCGCCATGAAATTGGCTTTATTTCATAATTATTTTTTATTATTTAATGCTGTTAAATGCAATCATTAAATCAAAGCCTATATTCTACATTACAAGTATTTAAGGAGTCACCTTATAAACCACTACAATGTAAAAAGAGAACTAATTCTGCTATTTTTCTTCTCAGACTGATGTCATGCACCAGAGTGTATATGAACTTGTTCATACTGAAGACCAACAGGAGCTTAGGAGAAACCTACACTGGGCTCTGAACCCACCTCCTGTTGCTGCAGCTGCTGGTTCTCAGGACTCTCCACAGGGTTAGTCTTCCGACCTTCCAAATGGACCTACAAGTCCATTTCTTGTTGTGTATATTGCCATTTGATATCTAATTTGAGGGCAACTGGACATAGGCTTCTTGGAGATGTTCCAGCTTTCATTCAAGAGGCTTCTTCAACCATTTGAGACATGCAAGATGCAATGCAAAAAAAAAAACCTGCTGTACATGAATCTCAGTATAGCACAAATGTCTGAGCATCGATACAATATTACAGAGGGCACAGTTTATGCTTCAGCCTATGAACCACACTGAGGTCCGGTCACCTGACTCTGAAATCCCCGCTGTGGCTTATCAGGGGAAGTGGTCAATGATCTGTATTTGTATTTTAAGATGCTTACGGCAGTTTGTTCTGCTGCTGAGCAGTGTCTAAGTCTAAGACCAAAGGTCCTAACATGTTCAACCTTTTGACCTGAGTTGTGATGGTGGTTGTCAAGTAGGTAGCAGTCTTTTTTTTTAATAAACTCCCAATTTTCTTACACTTTTTAACCTCAGAGATAGAGGCTGAGAGCAGCAGGTCAATGGTCACCTACAAACCGGAGCAGCTTCCCCCAGAGAACTCGTCCTTCCTCGAGAGAAATTTTGTGTGTCGTTTTCGATGTCTGCTGGACAACTCTTCAGGCTTTCTGGTATGTTACATCTATTTATCAGCCCCCAAAACATTAATAACATCAAGTCTATTGACATGAACATTGATTATCATAAAGGTTTCTTGGGTGTACCTACCTTCAGACAAGATTATTAATATGAAATTAATAATTCATATTAATATCAAACTGTTTTGGTCAAGTCTACCAACCCAGCAGATTTAGCCAGAACAGTTTGAAGACTTGTTATAGAATATATGGAGAATATGTATTTATTTTGTTATGCTCATAATGACGTTTTAATGGAAATTATCAAAAAACATTTACTATGTAACATCAGGTAAAATGTATAATTAACACTTATTAAAATATCTGGAACCTTTTAGGCTCTAAACATCCAGGGCAGACTCAAGTTTCTCCATGGACAGCACAATCGGCAGGAGAATGGAGCACAGGTCCCCCTACAGTTGGCACTTTTTGCTATCGCCACTCCTCTGCAGCCTCCTTCTATTTTGGAGATCAGGACCAAGAACATGATCTTCAGAACCAAACACAAACTGGACTTCACACCAATGGCTTGTGATGCAAAGTAATAAACCAATTTAAAAAAGATACAAAATTACCATTAAACAACAACTAACAATTAACTTGCTAATTTTATTTTTGTTTTGCACAGGGGGAAGATAGTGTTGGGTTACACAGAGGCTGAACTGCGAGTACGTGGCTCTGGCTACCAGTTCATTCATGCAGCAGATATGCTGTACTGTGCAGAAAATCATGTTAGAAGTAAGTTTTGTCACAACAAAGATTTTATGTCATGTTGCATACGTTTTGACTCTTAAATGCAAAACTGAAAGTGTAAAAGCTTCGTTTAGTCCTAGTCGTTGAGGAGATTTTACACAACATGCTTTCAAGACTTGGTAAGAATTATATCTAAGTCTCTGAAGTAGTTTCTGAGGATCATCGTATGTATTATGAAACAGGTTTGTCACAGTGTTTTCAGTATTAATGACATTGACTAGGAAATCTGGTCAGAGAGTTCAGACAGCTTTTATAAATAATCCTGTGGGATTACACAACAGGTTAAGCCAAGCCGCAGAGCTACCAGAAAATAGGATGCTGCCTGTAAATCCCTGTGCATGAGCAAAACATAAGAGATGATCCATGCCTCTGTAATGAAAACAAACATTTCAGAGCACTGGTGTGTCACTGTCACTACAGCACTGGGGATAGTTTGTTTTGACAGTATGTTGTTGAAAGCAGGATAATTGTTTCAATTCTGTTATTTTAAATTTATATCACAGAAGTGTTAGCAGGAAAACAATGATGAAGTCAGCAAATAACTGAAAATTTAGCCACAGGTGTCAAACTCAAGCCCGGGGGCCAAATCTGGCCTGCAGTGTAATAATTTTTGGCCCACAAGATCCTATCAAATATGTACTAGGGTTGGTCCACCAGTATATAATCCTTATATACTGGCAGGATTCGTGGTGTTAGTGATGCATGGTTTTTGTTATAGCACAGACATTTTCTTTTTTCTTGTTGGGGTAAAAAACATTAAAAGGATATGGAAAGGCTACAGATAAAGGCAAATACCACTGATGTGGGTTTTATTTTTTTTATTTAATTTCTCATGTGTTAATATTTTGTGTGAATCTTCACTCACATAAAGATCCGAGTCAAATCTCGATTCGCAGGCTACGATCCGATTCTGGAACGATTCATAAAAAAATATTAAACAATATTAATCCAGTTGGATCTGATTCGTTTCGATTCAATTAAAATTTGCAACTCTGCACTCTCTACAAAACCTTTTATGTAATTAAGATTTTTTTAGCTTCATCTGGCATTGAATTTCATAAACATTTGCAAGATTTAACTTGATTTTTTTTTTTTTTTACATAATTTGTCAATATGGCCTTTAAAGGAGAGTGAAATCTAACATTAACCCAGGATATTTATACTGGTTGATAATTTGTGTTTTATCTCCATTAACAAGTATATCAGGATCAGGTGACTCTCTACTTATTTTAGTGAAATACACGCCTACAGTTTTAGAAAAGTTCGTATAGGTCACATCAATAACCCATCCAAAACATTTAATCCGTACATCCCTAGTTATTATAATGCGATAGAATTAAGCGGAATTGGAACATTGATTTCGAGATTCAATGTTCCAAAAAAATCAATCAATGCACAGGTCAGGCAGTTGCTAGGGGCTCTGGCCAGTAGGGGGTCAGAAGGTTTATTGCTGCAGGCAATGATAGGGTGGGAACCCCAGTAATGTCTTGTTAGGAACCCCTAGAAAACCTAGCACCACCTCAGCATGTCATATCTGTAGAAGGGGAAATATTAACAGTTTATTTTTCAATAAATATTCAGTCTGGCCTGTGACATCATGCTAGTTTTCATTATTGTTAAATTGAGTTTGACACCCTAGCATTGGGCAACTAGACATAGGATTTTCTCTAGACCTTCAATTCTGAAGAACTGCCCAGAACAGCCAAGCCAAACCAAGCTAGCTTACCTTTGTGAGAAATTTTTACACCAACAGAGCCTAATTGTGATGTCAGATAAACTGACACCCAATTCTTTTAAATTGCATTGAACCTGACTATAACTTTGTGTTGTATTTTGGTTTTTTTTAGTGATGAAGACTGGAGAGAGTGGTCTCACTGTGTTCAGGCTCCTCACCAAGGAGAACCGCTGGAAATGGGTACAGGCCAATGCAAGACTGGTGTACAAGAATGGAAAACCTGACTACATTATTGCCACCCAGAGACCACTGCTGTAGGATTCTGTTTCCCTAACCTTTTTTGTTTTCCTAAATTGCCATAATGACCATCACTTAACAAGTCATGTGTCCTCACTTAACAGGGATGAGGAGGGTGGAGAACATCTGCGGAAGAGATCCATGCATCTCCCCTTCACGTACACCACGGGTGAGGCTTTGCTCTACCAGAAGGCTCATCCTATTCCAGGGTTTGGAGAAACAAGCCATGACAAAAATGGCATAAAGTCTAAAAAGGGTAGGAATGAAAGACTGCTAAGGGATGGTCTGGACCCTGGTTCACTACTGGGGGCGCTTATGAGTCAAGATGAGTCTGTGTACGTTTGTCAGCCTGCCATGGAGCCTAAAATGACCTTTCACAATAGCTTCTTTGAACAAATGGGCTTCTCCAACCCTGACCAGTCCAGTTTGCACAGTAGCTGGGATAAACCAAACAGTGCAATGCTGGGATCAAACATCACAGAGCAAAACTCCAGCTTTGACCCACTGTTGGCCACACTGGACTCTCTCTCCCTGGAAAGCCAGGATGTGGTAGATGCGCAAGATGGAGGTTGTTCTAACGGTGAACTGTTCGGAGCGCTGGAAGGCTTGGGTCTAACTGCTGAAGACCTGGAGCTGCTGCTGCTGGATGAGCGGATGATCAGAGTGGAGATGGACCCCGAACGTGTTCCCACTTTGGATGACTTACTCACCAACGACGAGATCCTTTCATACATTTACGACTCCTTGGAAGGAAAAGCGGACTCTGCAGAGAATGGAGGACACATGCCCACCAGCACAGCCTCCATGGCGGTCACAACAACGTCGCTCCCGGAGAGTATTCCCAACAGTAACAGAACCATTCAAATGCAGCCGCCTCACCACAAGCCTCCTCTGGTTGGACAGTCTCCCATACTAAAGCTGTCCCAACAGATGCAACAGCATCTCAACATGCGGACAAGTAAAGTGGGGCAGAACTGGGGCCAACACAGCAACCATTTGACCAGTACTGTAGCCCCTGGGGAGTTGCTAGAACAAAGTCAGCCGGTCACTAACGGGCAGTGGTCGGCTCAAGACATTCTACCCACTGTAGACATGGGGTTGAACCACTGTAACACCCAACAATCTCTCTTTAATGGTAAAGACTCTAAAATTGAACAACAGCAGTTATCACATGGACCATACTTTCAGATTCAGCAGCACCAGCAGCCCAGGATGCAGCAGGACCATGTGACTCATAACACAGCCCAACTTAATGGAATGTGTGCTATTTCCAGCACCGAGCATTCGGCTGGTAGATCACAGTGGACGGACTATGGATTTAGTGAAAGTTTGTGCAGCAGCTCTTGCCTTGACAACAGCCAAAAACCTATAATAAGTACCTCAGTCAGTTCATGCAGGGATTTTGGAGTACCTGGAGTCCAAAATGCGGAATACTCATTCAATGAATGCAGTATGTTTGGGAGAAACAGGCATCACCAGGTGGCAGAGTGCGCGGTTCCTTCCTCATACCAGGGAATGAACCACCAGAGGCTGCAGGACCAGTTCTCAGTTCCCATAGCCCAGGTCATCTCTGAACTGTCACAGTGCCCTCCACCCAACACCTCCCTGGAGCAGATTCTTGGAGTGGGCAAGTCCTGCCAGCAGCTTGACCATTTGGGCATGGTAACCATGGAAATCCCAGATGCAAACCATAGCAAGGTCAGTCAATGAAGATATTTATTAGCTATTATCAGCATATGAGTGGTTCTCAACTGGTTTCACTCTGGGACCCACATTTTCCCTGTGCTCATTAAGTTGTGACCCCCTCTCATAGAATTCAAACTACCTTTCAAACCCAAACCAAAATCACTTATTTAACATACTAATTTTATTCAACAGAGTGTGCCTTTCAAAGTAAGAGATTTTCTATAATAAAACACATGCTCAACAGCAAAATTTACATTAAAAGCTGATTTTTGACCAGCTGTTCGTGACCCATTTAGAACGGATCCACAACCCACTTTTGAGTCGGGACCCATCAGTTGAGAACCATTTAGTTAGACCATTTGTGTTGCAGAGTAGATTGATTAATGAACAGCATTTCAAGTGTTACTACATTATCTTTAACCAGTCAGAGCGAAGATTTGAAAACAGTTAGTTTTAGCTTTATTATATCAACTATTTCTGTATTATTATGGATAGGGGGATTATTATCTCTCAATCCGTCATATTTCATACAATAAACACAAAAAAATTCAATATCAATAACCAGCAGTGGTGATGGTGCTGCCCCCATTGGCCGCACATTTTACATAACAAGGAACTGCACCTTGTAATTGACAAAAACAAAAATTTCCTGTGAAAAAATGGGAGTGTAAGGAAAACAGTGATACAGAGGGGACATGTAGTACCAATTACCACAATACAAACCAGAATATACAACTACCGTAGGTTGTTATTGAGTTGTGGTTATTGGCAGCTGATTCTTTCTGTTTGTCTTCCTCTCTGTTAACTGCAGTAATTTGGAAAGTCATTCACAGATATTTATCAATTTCAATTGAGAAATTTTCACATCTACGACATGTACTGTATGTATATATTCACTGTATGTATATATTCATTCAATATGTTAATTATATTTCACATTTATTATTTTTCATGCATTAATATTTCACCCTTTATTTCATTCATAAAAGTCAATGACATAAATGTGGGGTTTTTTTACTTAAAAGAAAATAATCCCAAAAATTATTTATCTGCAGTTTATATCTGTAAACATTAAAGAAAGTTGAAAGTATATTCCATGCTGATATTGCTGAACAACATGGAGGGATCACTAACTCAGCCACTGACATTTCCTCAGGGCAATCTCACAATGTAACACAACTTTCTGTCATCTGTGACATTTGCGGCCTTGCTCTTGTAAAAATGACTAATACAATCATGGTAGCTGCTCAAACCTGACCAAGGTGTCATTTGTCTAAAAGACAAAATTTTACAGTTTTTTCTGTTTGTATTATTGTAACTTTATTATCTTTACATTTTTCATGACAAATAATATACCACTCTTTTAACTTTGTGCAGATAGAAAATGGCTGCATCCTGAACACTGCATACCCAGGAGGCTGCGCCCTACCCAACAGCAATGGGCAAACGCCCCCTGCTGTCCAGATGCCTGCACCTGACACGTTATCCAGCCTTTCTGATCCACCAGCCACAGGTTTCTATCTTTGACCTTTCTGATTTCCAACAGGCAGCTGAGAACCACACGTAACTGGAGCAGCCTTATAAACAACAGCACATCATAATCGATGAAAACAGGAAGAAACAATGAGAACATTGTCTCGTAACTTAGATCATATGGATCCACCTTTCACTGTTACAGAGTCAAGATGTTGATTTAATATTAGATATTGCAGAGAGTGAATGGACCTTGGTATGTGAATACAAAAACATGCAAAAAACACAGTTATACACTACATTAAAAATGTATTAGATATATTAATAAGGAAATAATTCCAAAAATTTAAAATAATTTCAATTTTAAAATTGAAATCCAACTCCAATGGGATCATTTAATGCTTTTAGAAAAAACTAAGGTTACGCTGCAGAACTTTCCCTGAAATACAAGAACTGATGTACCTCACATGGTAACTATCACATGGCCCCAAGATTTGGACCTTGTGGGTTCCCACAGTTCGCTTTTCTTTTTCATCATAGACAGAATGTAAGTCTTTTATTCCTTCATTTTTTTAAACATTTCTTCTTGTCACCAATGAGATTCTGTCATAAATATTTTATTATGACTAGTATAATATCCTGCACTTTATTTCATAACTCGGGTTCATTTTCTGTGAAGGGGCTGATGTTGTTAATGTATCGTCTTCAGATGAAGTACATTTCAGGTGATGCTGTTGTAAAGTTTCTCACCAGAACAAATGCTGATCATTTTTTCAACTCGTTGCTTGCTTGAAATAATATTTTCATCTCTACAGTAATCGTTTAGATGTTGACAACCATGGAACTCAGGATGAGTTTTTTTGTCTTTTTCTTAAATTGACATTAACTTAACATAGATAAGTTTACCATGTTTTTTTACAGTACTGTTTTTTCCATGTACTTCAGGGGATATGTGTATAACTCCAATTTTACTGAAGCTCCAACTCTGTTTGATTTCAAGGGTTCTGAACAGGAATTACTGCTGAATGTGACTCAGTGACGATCAAACTGTGGGAGAGTTTGTTCTATCACTGGCGGAAAGCATTGCGATATTAATTAATTAATATTAATTAAATTCAGGTCCCCAAAACACAGAAATGACTGCATCTGAAGGAATTGCATCTGCGCTATTTATTGCAGCCTTTTACATGCTGATTACATGCTGTATGAGGCAGCAGTTTGAATATGTCATCAATATGGACTCATTCACTGGCCTTTTCAAAGATAGCATTAGTTTGGATGTTTTTGTGCATTATCGTAGCTTTTACCATTTGGCTGCTGACAATACATATGCAAATATACATTTAATACACTCACGTGTGTATATATATATATTTACATATATATCTATACAGTGGTGGAAAAATGTTGTTGGACACCCTTAAAATTTTACACAATTTCAAATATTGGCATGAAATATTTGTGTCTGTATAAAAGAAGTGGCAGTATAAAACTGAAACATGAATACTTTTTTATTGGTTGTAAGAAAAACTAATAAAATTTTATAATTGACAGTTTCAATATATTAGTTTTCAACATTGTCAATATCAAATCAACAAAACAGACAGAATTCAGTCAAAACTGAACAAAAATGAATAAACCATCTCATTAATATTTAGTAATTCTGCCATTAGCACTCAGTAGAGCTCTATAGGGTGTCTTTTTTTACCACTATATATATATATATATATATACTTCTGAGGGATTAATAAAGTTCATTTTATCTATTTATCATTACATTTAAGGTATAACAGAATTAGTTTTGCATTTCATCAGGTTACATTATGCAGGATCTTGTATTGGATACAGAACATAAACCAAATGTGAAGACGATATATCTGTACTGAGAGACCACAGCTCTGAATGTTTCTTGTACAAAGTGAGGTTGTTTATTGGAGGTAAGCGGTCAAAAAGAATTGCTGAAAAGAGATTTCCATTTTCTTGTTGAAACAATGTTTGTATTCTGTTTTTTTGCATTAGTAGTTGCTGGATGTTTTATGTTCAGATGTGAAAATGAAAAACGTGGTTCAATTTTAATTATCTCTCTTTTTTTTCTACAGCAGAAATGTTTGTTACGTATAATATGGTTGATGTGGTTAAGAAGTGTGGATTTAAAAAAAAAAAAGCAGGTGTATAAAAAACGGAGGAGCCAGCTTTTGACAAATACTGGACTGTACATACAGTAGTTTTACCTCACTATCAAGCACCAAGTTTTTCTTTTCATTTCTTTGTCTTTTGCTAAATATTTGTAAATATTTTGACCACCACACACCTGAATCTGTGACGACCTGAAACGGTGCCATACTGCTGAGATACTGACAATGGAGAAAGTACTTGATTTTGCCGTCTGTGTAGCCACTGTACTGTGAACAGGGACAAAGGTGTTAATGTCGTAGACTGGACCCATGTCCTTTGACTTGACTGCTTGTTTCAAATGTATAAAAAAAAAAAATCTTCTTTTACCTTTGAAATAAAGGATTTCTTTGATCACATGGAGAAGTGTTGGCAATGTTTGTCCATGCTTTTTATAGAGTAGATTGGGTTCTATCATATTGTTGTTTTATTATGTAATTAGTTTTTGCCTCCTAAACATGGAATCGTCTGCAAACTATTTCCTTATGTTGTTTTTATTGAACTAGAAAGATGGCAAAGTTGTACTAATGCCCTCCCTTCAGCTATTTAAACCTATCTTAAATCATTCATCTGAATATATTAAGTTCTAAAAAAAAAGGGTAAGTCTATCCAAAATGGTAAAACAAATACTGGATACTTTATATACAATTACTTAGTCGTTTAGTAGATATTTTACAGCAAAGCCATTTTTTTATGATTTAAAAATATTTAACAATGCATTACTACTATATTTATCTTCTTTCTCCAAAAAGGTGGCAGAAATGGAGGCTTACAGAGTGAAGCAGGGATGTGTCACTTTGAGTCTCCAGAGGGCAGCAGTGAGGCAGTGTTATGGTTAAAGAAGTGTCAGTCCCTGTTTCTGCAATGACACGTTGTCATATTGTTTTCCAAACAGAAGAAGGGGTGCACAAAGGGACCGACTGCAGCCTAGGGGACATTGTCACGGACAGGCGGAGGCTGCAGACATGTTTAGAAGAATAAGCAAATGGTCTGAGTCCAAGTGAAGTCTGGGGGAGAAAGAAACGAGTACTGCAGCTGTCACCGCAGTTGGTAACACTGTGGTTTCCACTGAAGGAAACAGAGCAGAGAAAAAGAGGAAAAAAAAAAAAAAGTAAAGATGAGAAGAACAGGCAGCATCCTGGTTGACTAATAATTCAACGATGACATTGTTTCATCTGTTCTGTTTGCTGTCCAGTAGCCCAGACTATTTTTGTGGTAACACACAGAAAAAAAAGAGTTTCTAAATCCTGATTACCTCAGCCGATTCATACAAAAGTTCAAACCTGTACATTATCAATGGTCCAGTACATTATAAATGGTCCTAAATAAAGACAGGCAGTCACTCGGGCACCTTTTTAAAGGTCCAATTGACATCAACCCAAATCTCTGTTTTATGTAAATGTAGGAGAGACAAATCTAAGACATTTGACTATAGTAATAATAATAGATTTTATTTAAAAGTGCCTTTCAGGACACCTATCATACTGGAGTTTTTCTTTTTCATTATTCTTCCGTTCTCCAGGATATTTGTAGTCAAACTTGAGATTATTTTGTTACTTTGCAATAGTTTCAGTTTTTTTCGTGATAGTTTCATGTGATTTCGTTATACATTTGACATTATTTCTTGATAGCTCCACGTTATTTTTTTGTGCTTATCACATCATTTAGTCTTGTATTGTATTGTATGTATCACATTATTTCTTTCCCATTATCCCCCTGATAGATTCTTATTATTTCTTGACGCTTCATATTATTTTGTGATACATATCAGGTCAGTCTTTATTTTATGTTTCACCTTTTTGTTTTATCAAGTCATTCTGTGATAGTATCACATTATTTTGTTGTACAATCAAATTATTTCATGATACATATCTTATTTTGCGACAAATACGTGTTGTCCCGTCAAACCTATCACATTATTTCCTGTTAGTATCACAGTATTTGGTAATACTATAACAGTATTTACTTCAGTGTGCCACATTTTTTATAATTATTATTTATGTATTTCTTTATTATTTCTTTACAATATTTCCACTAGGCCTAGTGTTTGAGGAACTGGACTGGCGGTCCGGAGGGTTCCAGGTTCAAATGAAGCAACTGCCAGGTTAACGCTGCCACAATGAAAAGGAGTTTGCTTTCCTTACTTATAAGTATTCCATTATCTCCCGATAGAACCACTTTATTTGGTTATATACTGTATATTTGGGATATGTTATACGTATCACATTACTTTATGATAGTATAGCATTATTTGATGATACTATCACATAATTTCTTCATAGTTTTGCATAATTTTATTCTACAAATCATACAGTATTGCCTCATATTCTATAGCATGTCACTTTTGTGAAAGTATCAGGTTATTTTATTATTGTAATATTCCTTCATGTGATTTCATGATAGTCTTACGTTACCTTGTTTTACGTATCATAACATTTTATGACGGTACTACGTTAATTGGTGATACTTTCACATTTTGTGATACAACCTTATTTCATTATACGTATCACATTTTCTGGAGTACTAGCGAGCTATTTCATTTGTATCTGGCTATTTACTTATAGTATCACATTAATTTTTGTTAGTATTCCATTATTTTTTGACGGTATCACGTTATTTTGTGATACATGTCAGTTGTTTTTTTTTCGTATCGCGGTTCTTTGTTAAAGTATCGCATCACGTTATTTCACTAACACATCAGGTTATGTCGTGGTCACGTTATTTCGTGATATCTATGGCGTTATTTCACACAGTGTTGTGACGTAGGTGCTAACAGACGAGCATGGCAGCAACACACGGAGAGAATAACACTTTGTTGTGTACAGCTTTATTGATTTAAAGACACAATACATGTGACTCAGTAAAAAGGTGTCAAAAATACTCGTCTGAGTTGTACACACTGTTTGGAAACAAAACTTTTATTTACAATTAAGTGAGCGCGCACCTAGCCAGCCGACTGGGAAGTAACTAATACTGTCGGAAATACGTAAGTTGATAACTAATTACTATTTCCTAGTATTTTGACCAACACTCGTAAAACGTTTTATAACTTCGTATAAATGAAGATAAATATATTGAAACTGCGGTGGAATGTCTTACAAAAAGGAAAATAAATACTAAACACAGTAAAGTGAAAGCAATTGAAAATATTGAGCTAGAATATATTTAAACATAAACACTATTTATACGCCAATGGTCTTATAAGTATGACGACTGAAGTGGAAAAAAAACACGTTCTAGATAATATAAATGAGTCAGTACTTATTTTAATTGACGCTGTTGTTGTGTTTTATCATCCACTAGATGGCAGTACAGCAGTATATTTATCCGTGGCTTGGTCCCTCGTGTTTTTTTTCCTCCATGCTGAGAAGGTGAGGCGCCCAGGAAGAGATGGAAGAGTGGACGTCGACAACAAGGTCAGACGGAGGAGGACATGGTGGGTATGACACGTTGTCTGTGGATAAGGACAAATATCTGAAGAATGTAGTCAAACGAGAAAACATTGACTTAGAAATAGATCATATACAGAGTTGAGGACTTTTTTGTGGGTCACTATCTACACGATAACCTCAAGACGGGGACACTTGTCCTCTGTCTTTTGACAATATACACATTAAAACCCATAAACAGTGCTGCTAACATTAACCAAAGATGGTTCATCTAGTATTTGACGTTTCTCTCTTTGTGATTGATTGGCCTTACTTTAGATTTGGCTTCAATTATAAACAGCCACAGTATTGTATAGATATACAGTATACCGTCATTATTATTCTTTAAATTGCATAAGATTTGACTGACACACCAATTATAGATTAGTTTATCACTACCTATCACTACATTCTGAATTATTCATTCTAACATTATTGTTGTTAACACTGTAAATACTTGCGAAATAGTGGGGAGATGGGATCAGATAGATACAAATTGTAGATCACGCTCCCATTGCTTTTTCCCTTTTTTATGCCATCATTTGGTAAAAAAAATACAGGTATTGTAGAGAAAAGGTTTACATAATATAAATTACAAGTACAATTTGGAAAGGTTTGGCGGGCCAAATTGAAATGCCCACCGGTCCACCTCTGGCCCTCGAGCCATAGTTTGCCCAGGTCTGCTGAAGATAGATAGATTGCTATGAAAGCTAATCGAATAAATTGAGATGTGTAAATTGTGTAAAAACAACAGAAGCCAGATTGTAAATAAGTAACAAATTATCGAGTGTAGATGTTAGATGTCAACAAGTGCAGACGATAGGGATAAATAAGTCAATTTCTTGCAGTGACGTAGCTATAGCCTGTAGCTAAATGACACACAGTCAGTGCTGTCAGTGACATTCTGTCACTGAAAACAAACAAAATATTTCCACATCACAGCTGGTGTAGCTTCCAAACCACATTCCTTAGAGAAAAACAAAATTTCAGCTCACAGTCTGACAGGAAAATCTGCCTCTGTTGTTTATTTTAAATTCATGGGAAAAAAAATAAAAGTCACAAAATAGCAAATATAAATTTATGTTTAGAGACGACGGTGGACTAATTGCAAGCAAATGTTGAATCTTAGTTGTTATTAAAACAATTCATAGCAAACAAAACCTCAATATATTCTATTCTGCACATGCATTTTCTTTGTTTACCCCAATCCTCCTTAGTGTGGCTAAATGTTAAGATTAACCGAATTGGTGTTTTCGTTTGTGTTGTTTTTATTTAAATCACTACATTATAACTCATTTGCAACCTTAAACACTAGATGTCCCTAAAACCTGCAGGAAAGACAAATATAACCTGAGATACTGCTGCAGGAAAGGTAGGGTTCAGCCAATTGTCTGGAGCTGTGTGCCAATTATTTTGATCCATAGCAGTGTAATCTTTTTCATCAACATCATAAACCTTCAACAACACTTTGGTTCAGAAAGCAGCTAATGAAGCCTCATGACGACAGTAACCTGCTTTGATGTTCATCATTGCAAAACAGTAGGTGAGATTGCGTAATACAACTGAAGGAAATAGGGTTCAATGTATAGTTAATGAGAACAGCCAGTTACAGGGCAAAAAAAACCTGATACTTACGCAAAAACAAGCCATTAATAGTTATACAACACATCTAGAATATTAACAAAATCATAAAGTATTGTGATGATTATTTTTATCTAATGCACAATGAGTGTTAGAATTGTGTGGTTTGTCTGTTTTGTCAGTCTGCACATTCAGCAGTGGTCCCTATTATTGGAAAACTTAACTGAATACATATTTTTGACATTATCTAATTTAATTATCTCATTTATGCCTCATTTATGTTATTTGGAGACATAAAGTGTGGGTGCGGATGTTCTGAAGTTTTTTCCTACCCATGATATTTTTCTACCTTTTATCTAAGACCTTTAACAGAGAGAGTTGGTAGATACTATGGGTGTTTGAAGTAGAGTAAATAAGTAGACGACTCAACTAGTTTCTAATTTTATTCACTTGACATCAGCAACTAACTGTCAGCGGACTCACCACTCACAGGACGCCTCGCAGTTTGGAGCAGTGTGATTTGGGTGGCAGTTGTGGAGACTGTTGTCAACCCAAATAAGCAGACCTGGGCAATTCTTTTGACTCACTGGCCACTGTGGGTACTACAATTTGAGTCATGGGCCAGATCAGGATTAGAAATACTGAGCAGTAGGGTAGACTACCTTAAATTATGAGTAAAGCCTTGAAAAAAAGGTTAAAAGGTTGGAATGTTTTTAGCCTCTTTCACTCTATTTATTGGGAAACGACAGAGGGACAATGGTAAAGTAAAGGTAAAATTTTGTTTGGCAGTCCAAATTAAAAGTCCAAACGGCCCCGATCGTGCCCCTGGGCCTTAGTTTGCCCATGTCTGAACTGAAGCATCTAAAGGTATTGATTGGTCTTAAAATCTTTTAAAGGATTCCGGAGAACGAAACACACATTTTATTTTCTAATTTAGAATATAGATTGTTTGTTTCAGTTAGAGTCCCTAACTGGAGATAAATGTTGGACTAAAAAATATGTAAATATTAGCCAGAAATATTATTTGCAACCTGCCAATTCATTGTTGTTATCATTAGTTTTGTTACTGTCCGCAAAAGTTTAGAAATGATGCCTAAAGCGAAGGGGACAGAAGGAGACGGAGAGTGGAGGGGGGCTCGGGGGGAGGTGAAGAAGGAGAGAGAGAGAGAGGGAGGGAGATAGAGAGACACAGGCGGACAACAGCAGCAGGAGCAGCAGCAGAGGGAGGCTGGACCGGGAACAATAGAGAGAAACGAAGCCAGCCCTGAAACAGCAAACAAACCGAGAGGGCGAAGAGACAAGAGAAAGAAAGAAAACCGGAGAGAGGAGGTGATGGAGGGAGAAGGAGGTGAAGGCAGATCATGTGAGGAGTAAATACACGGGATTTTTGTCCTGATCGGAGGGGTTTTATTTCCCTTTTCTCCCCCTTTACCCCCATTTTTAAAGAGAAACCCCAGTCTTTCTTTGTCGCTGGATTGTATTGAACCGGGTTCCGGTATGAATCCTGCAGAAGCGGCCGAGGAGGCGCCCAGCGACCCGGACACTGATGCCTTCTACAAAACAGGTAGGAAAAAAAACGGCCATTGAAGACGCCGACACAAACAAACAAGCAAACAAACAAAAACCGCATAAGAAACTGCACCGAATGTCACCGCCTGGACGCGCAAAGTGAAGCCGAGCACGCGAACGTGCACGAAATCTCCATTGACGTGCGTGCGCGCGATTGTGTCTACAGTTTAATTGAAATCCCACGATCGAGCAAAAAAAAAAAAAAAAACAATCAAACAAAAAAGCTGTGTGTTTGCCTGGATGAGCAGGATGGTACATGGATTTCCTATGCAATATAGCGCGTGTGCGCGTGTGTGTGATGAGCTCATGTGTCTGATGCTGAGTCTCCAAAATAAAAGACAAAGAATGACACAGGGAATCAGATCCACTTTGTGAAGATAATCGAGCAATCCTGGTGTTTCTCCAAGCTTCTCCTCAGCTGTACGCAATAGAGAAGAACCATGATGTTGATGATGATCATGGTGGAGGTGGTGATACTGTTCCTGATGATACTCTCCCTGACTAAACTGTTTCAAGATGGTCAGGAGGTGAGGGAAAGTGTGTCATGGTTGTAATGGCAGAGTGGTGTTCCAGAGGAATCAGGTCATCAGCTGGAAAAACCTCAGGAAAACTGATGGACGGGACAGGCTGCGTTAGTTGGACACAGACTGTGAGTCAGGGTTTGTTTGTGGGTGATTTAACAATTGTTTTGTGTAGGAATTAGACCTGATCATGTAGCTGCAGGTGTGGAAACAAGAAACCTTTGGATTCAGTGTGTTTTTGGCACTAGTTCTACACATCCTCGGGTTTGTGAGGACTGTAAGTCAAAAGAGAAAGTTCTGCCTATTGGTCTGAAGCACCTACACTGTGTGCAAAGCTACGAATAACACACCTTGCTTCTAATGTCAGTAGTGGCAAGAATTTACTGAGATGTGCCATGAGTTTGTTGTGTCGTCTCTAGGAAGGACATTACAGAAGATTCAAAATTGACTTTATTGTTATTGATTTTTTTTGTCTTGTGTCATTGGTCCAATTAATCAGCAAAATACCAAATTTTGGTGAGAGTAGAGGTAGTTGACTGTTGACTCCTATCTGATTGATATTGATCAGATATCGGTCGATTTGTAGGACGGCCTTTACATCGGTATATCCGATAGTATAAGCCGACTGGCCTGACGTTAGCATATTTCTGCAGGAAGTATTATCAATCTTTCATCTGATGGTAAAAAAACCCAATGACATAATGCCTTGTAGTTTAATGGCCTGGCATCAGGCCAGTCAGATGCCCCAGTGTTCCAGAAACTTTTATTGAAATGCAACCACATTAACTCATCCTAAACTCCATTGTTCTCCAAAAACGCTTATCGTTAAACTTCATTTGGGATTTTCTCAATAAATCCGTCAAAAATTCTCTAGTACAAATGTTGTCATTAATAGCAGTAGCTGATCAATCTTGACCAATAAAGTGATCAATACCAATCTGATTTAAGGATTGAAAATCCAAAAAGCTACTCCACTCATTCATTCATCTTCATCTGCTTGCGTCCGTTGCCGGGTTGAAGGTGTAGCTGGTGCCACCCAAATCACATTGCACCATATTGAGTGCCTTCCTATGGTTGGTGAGCCCACAAGAAGTTTTGTGGGTCTTCTAGACCAGGGGTTTTCAAAGTGTGGGGCGGGCCCCCCTTGGGGGGCGCGGTTTGATGCTGAGGGGGGCGCGTGTGACCCTGGGGAACATGCTTTTTTTTCTGCAGTACTACAATAAAGTGTAATTGCACATCCTTATAAGGTGAACTATATCTCTTTTTTGTTTCTTTATGTTAACAAGGATACGATGTTATGCAGAGGTGTAGCGAGAACTATTATATAGACAAATGCTGTTATTTATAGTTGCGGTGGAAAGTGGGTGGTGGGGACGCGAGACTCGATTGTTTTCTTCTTGCTAGGGGGGGCGTAACAGAAAAAGATTGGGAAGCACTGTTCTAGACCATCACTGCTGACGATCTCTATACCTAAGCCCAAATATTTACCATTTGTGACATTCGTCATACACTATTACCTCCTCAGCATAAAGGTATCAGACTGATATTGTCATTTACTTCAAATTGCAGATTTGGGATCGAGCCTGAAGACATTGTATCACAACCGCACAGAACTTTTTTGATGGACCATACGTTGACTTATATTCTCTGCTCTTGAGGATAACTTCATTGCAATGATTGCAATCGTCCCACCACTCTGGGCTGCAGCTGGAAACACTCCTCGTAACCAAATCGTCAATGAAATCAATCAATGCTGTGACATTTATTAACCCCAACCAGCATATTCAAGTGCACCGCTTTGTCTGAAAATCACACATAGCCAATAAGGAAAGAGCAGCAGCGCTATATAGATGTTACAGTATTTTTACAGCTGCTGGAAATAGTGTAGTTGACGATTTCATCCATCGGTCAAACAGCAGAAGGTTTGCTGGCAGCTGCTGCTGATAAATAGAAAAATCAGTCATTCTTCCACTCCAGCTGCTGAAATGTAATGATTTGCTGCTTTTTCACAGTCAGAATTGTTGTTAAGTGAATACCTTCTGAGTTCTTGAACTTTCTCTTGGAATTTGATGAAGTATCCCAGACCCATGACAGTCTGTGATGAGATCTGTTTCCTCTCATTTTACAACAAGACGCTGTTTGTTTGCGGCTAAGAGTTTAAAGATACATCAGGTGATTCTCAAGGAGCCACTGTTGACCAACGCAAACAAAAGGGTTAAAAGGCTGAATCAATATGGGTTTGCCTGGAGGGTCCTCCTGCGTCCCATTGGTGTTTCCAATATGTGGGGTTGATTGATACATTATTGTGGCATTAGATTTATGCTGCCTTGCAATAAATCCGCCTTCGATTTTTTATTTTGTTTTAATCGTTTAAGGAAATTGGTAACTTTGCTTTGCAAAATAAAGAAGTGAAAGACAGAAAAAAATGACTTCTTGAGATAGAAATAAGAAGAAATTATACCCCCTTGAAAAATTAAGCTTTAAATCGCTCTCTGCTTGTTTCTTTATGTCCTTGTGAAGGTCGCCATAGTGATTTGTCCCAGTTTTTTTTTTTTTTTCTATCCCAGAAGCTTCCTGATTAAGTCCATCCTGGGAATGGGGACTTTGTAATTTGGTCAGGAACCCAGGAATCCTTAGAAAGAAAACATGAAAAATATAAAAAAAATTAGGTTGTGAGGCCAGCCATGATGTATGGATTTGAAACACCACCAATAGTCAGAAGACAGGAGGCAGAGCTGCAGGTGACAGAGTTAAAGATGCTGAGATTCTCTTAAGGAGAGTCAAGGATGGACAGGTTCAGGAATGAGGTGTTTAGACGGACAGACAAAGCTAGAGAAGCCAGATTGAGATGGTTTGGACAGTGGATACATTGGTAGAAGAATGATCCTCGAGATGGAGCTACCATGTAGGAGACAAATGATGCAGTGAGAGAGGACATAGTTAGTTGGAGTTACAGAGGACATAAATGGAGGACGTTGATTTGTGTGGAAACCCCTGAAAGAGGGACAGGCTCATCTAGTCATCAAGGCTGTATAGGTTCTACTCTGATTTCCTCCTGCTGTCAAGAAATCCAAAAATAATAGAAAATGACAGGAGTAATGTAATAGTACTTTATCAATTAAGAAAATTGCTTTATATTGGTGGCTTCTCTTTTATAGACATAACTCACATCCCAGTGTGCTGTTGTGCCAGAGGGGGACACGCCCTAATGTGCTCAATCTCTCTATGTGAGCCAGTGTAATTCAGTCCCATAACTTTATTATGAAGAGCCCAAGCCGAGACAGTTTATTAAATCAGACACACACTTAACACTCTCCTCTCTGTGAGACCGTCAAGTCTATTGTCTCGGATAACAGTCCACGCGCATATTTACGCAACTGACCACTGGAACGTGTCCATCGAATGTCTGAAAATGGTTGACTCATCCGAACATTGGTGAGTCACCACACTGGAAAATAATCAAGTCTGAATCACTGGACTTTAGTCAAAGTGATAAAAGGAAAGTAAAGTCAAGTATGATTAATTGCAAAGGCTTCCTTGTCACAGCGTCTTGACAAATGTCCACTGGTCTTGCAATGATGTCATCAGAATAAAAATAGAAGCTTGACTTCTTAAACGTTTAGTCCAGGCGAAACCCAGACATTGCATTATTAGGATGGGAATTTAGATGAAAAACTGAAAATGGCAAAAAAAAAAAAAAAAAAATTTTTTCCAATAATGTTTACAAATAATATTGAATCCGTTGTTAATGGCTGGGAAATTTTTCTTCTTTCTCTTTTGCTCCTTTCTGATGATACAGCAACAGGAAAGATGACGCGTAATTATATTGAAAATCAATAATTTATGTTGGGAAGTGCTGTCAGAGTGACTGATGGGTTCAATGTAGACTTTGGAACAATATCATCATCTCAGTTGGTTTGACTGGCAATTTGGAGTACTTTGGAGGGAGTCGGTAGGAAACCAGAGGTTGGTAATTGATGTGGGACAGAAGCCGCAGAAATGTTTGGTATAACAGTAAAGGAGGAAATGCGTAAAGTAAAAGATCAGCAGCTTATTCTCCTTGCAGGCAAAATCTGAAAAAAATGAGTATCTGTAAACGAACAGCACTAGCATTAAAAAAACATTTATTATACTTATTCATTCGTATTAATACTACGTTTTACTTGCAATATAATCTCAGTTGAACAAAATAATTTTACCGATATGTTCTACCTACTCCAGGATGAGAGCTGCAAGTGGTAACATGGGCCGCCTCACTCTGTTATCTGTGTGTTCACCTAGCAGAGTGAACGAAACGTGATATAGGATAAGTGAGTCCCACAGGAAGCGCAGTGGTGAGGTGGTTAGCGCTGGTGCCTTAATTGAAGAACGATATGCATGATGGGATTCTTCTCTGTAGATGAGTCGCTTTAAGAATGGGATTATAAGCATTAGGGAGGGATTGACGGGACGAGCGGAAAGCTTATCTGTGTCATCTTTCTTTGGATTCAGCGTCTTGTACGTTGAGGAAAAGGAATCTGATGATTTTTGGAGATTTCTGTAAACTCTTCCGCTGATGTTCCTTGCTCTGTAGTGTTCCACAAAAAGACGTTTCTGGCATCTAAACATCTCCACACCTGGTGCGCCGTGAAAACAGAAAGCAAATTTCTTGCACATTTAGAATCAAGGCTCTCGTTTGAAGCTGTGCTGTGATCATTATGCATCCTATGATGTGCTCAGTTATGCAGGGTGAATGTTTAATCTCAGTTGTTTTGTAGTTTTTCTCTGAGGGTAATTTTTTTTTATTCTTTTGAAATGAAGGCCCATGTAAAGCAGGACGTGTTGCTTCATTAAAATGCATTGCTGCATCTGAAGACATCACCTTCACGTCTCTCTGACAGACAACATCACAGGTGCCAATATGGGTGCTGCCGTTTGAGAAGCCAATCATTAATCACTTTGCATTTTTTCTGTCGGTGTCAGTGTCGTGATGTATCATCATCTTAGCATCACCGAGTCTTCAGAGTCTTCAGCAGTCGAAGAGTCTTGTGCACTCTTCTTAATGTTATCTGCTACAGTTTCTAAACCTTCACCTGTAGGAGGAGCTATCAATAACATATAGGACGTAGCCTTACCTTGGGGTGTCTGCTAATCTTGCCCAACCAATAATAATATACTTTGTAAGTATTTGTAGAAATCTGTAAATATGCAGAATACTAATAGAATAGAGATAGATAAGAAGAAAAATATATAGCAGCCAATACTTCCAATACTGCCCTGATAAATCAGTGCCAGTTTGTAATGGATAATATATATATACAGTATATATATATGTGTATGTACCATAAATGGTAATATTTTCTTATCTATCTGTATTCTATTAGTATTCTGCATCTTTCGTATTGGATTCTCAGAATGTCTTCCCATCAAAACACAAGAAGTGGCAAAAATATAGAATTAGTCTGTTTTCACTTCACCAAATACATACTGTAGTCCAAGTAGACAGGCAGTTGATGGTAAGGTGCTACCCATAGGCTGGCAATATTTAATGTTGACCAGCCCTGGGATGCCCAAACCTTTTTACATTAAATACAATTACATCTCTAGTTTTTATGGCTTTTATTTTATTCACGATCTACCATGACTCAGTACTATCTCACTAGAGATAACACTGGTAAATCCCAATCTACCTATTGGGCACCCCTGGGGGACGTATTGACTGACTACCATATTGACATCTTATTGTTGTCTTTGAGATGTGACTGTAGTTGGTAGTCTGTCCTCCCCATATAGTCTGATGGTCCACCCACTCTCTCCATTCAGTCAGTGGACATCACAGGAAGTCAACCTCTTCAGGTCATTGTAGGCTACCATAGACTAGACTAGGAGACCAATGGCTATGATTGCACGCTGCATAGGATTACAAAATTAAGCAGTATTAACCGGTGACCATTTGTTTAGTGTTTCTGTTTGGTAAAAATAAAATAAAAATAATAATAAAAATATATATATATATATATATTTACAGTATACTGTATATATACATGTAATGTTTCTGGATTCGTTTTTGTTACAAAAGGTTTTTGGTTCCCTTGTTCCCTTGAAGGCTGCCCACATCATAATGATGTTGACATTACATGGCAACATTTGATTATAGCTCTTTGGTTTTTATTATAAATAAAGTGATGCTGCTGGTCACTTTTACCCAAAAACAAATCAATTTGGACATGAACAACTTAAAAAAAAAACAACATTTAAGAAATGTTATATCTTTCTTTTATTTTCCACCTGTCACATATTAATGCCTCTGTGGCTGCACAATAGACCATTTTCTGCACCTGCATCTGTTTTGGTAGAAGAATACTGAAACCAAAGCCAGAGGTTAAACGACACAGTGAGTTCAAAGAGTGCACTGAAGTCTTTAAACTCTGCAGAGAGCTCTAGCTGAGGGAGGACATTTAGTCCAGTGTTGAAACCTGATCACTCAGATTATTACATTATTTCTGCTCTCAGCAGGACACAATTATGTCTTTTTCATTATTGGCTCCTGTACAGATACATCCAGGATAGACACTATGTCCTACCTCAGATCTGATTCAGACCTTGAATCTTAAAAACAGTGTCTTTTTTTAATAATCTTTGACGTTGATAAGGAGCAGCTGGAAGAAAACACAGAGTGACAGGAAGACTGATTGATTCCTATATAGGGGCTGTCAGCAGCAGTCAAGGAAGGAATTCACTTTTATTAAAATCAGAAATGATTTATTCCATTCATCAATCTGGAAACATTTCCACCAGTTGAAGAAAAGCTAAAGCTGTGGATACATCTGCGTGATTTTCATGAATGACTTTAGATTTGCCTTCACGTGAACATACTGCTTCTGGTTCTATGCCTAGAACAACAAAAGCGTTGTTTGATACTATATTTATTTGGTACTAATAATGTGTCCCTTTTTCAGGGGTTGCCACAGTGAGTCAAAATTTTCCATCTCCTGTCCTCTGTATCTTCTACTTTGACTCCATCTACCTCCATGTCCTCCCTCACTCCCAACCGTCCTGTAAATGTTTCCCATTCACCTTGTCATTCCGGGCGCTCCCTTCCATCTGTGCCCTCCTGCCTCGAAGGAAAAAAAGAAATTATTCGATATTTGAGGATACAGGAGCCAATCAGCGTGAGGAACAAGGATGCATGCTCAGTTAGCCAATAGTACACAAAGTATGAGTTCTAAAATGATGTGTAAGATCTTGTCTTGGTAAAAAAAAGCTGCCATTCATAAATGCCCTTAATTCAGAATAGTGAACAATTTTGTTTTGATAGATTTTGCAAAACCGACCTTCACATAAATTATACCCAGGTTTAAAATCAAAATACTGGCAGGGAAATGAGCCATTGTCTTCACACGTGATGGACATGCGGAAGCAGATACAGTGAAGAGCCAGGTCTAAATTTGAGACGCACTTGCAGCCTTCCAGAGGATAAGTGCAGGCGGCACAGCCGTTCAATGTTATGCTAATCATGCCCGGTTATAAATAGGATCCCAACTCATCAGACAAGAAACAGGAAGTAACCTACATGTACACTGGTGCAATCAGACGACAGCGCCTGAGTGTTTGTCAGCAGTCTGACGCCAGCTGCCTGCTGCTCTTGTTCAGCTACGGCGTCCTTGAATGTCTCATTCTCATACCAGGTTTTATCGCCGGACTCAAAATGATTATGTCATGGTGGTGGTTGAGAAACAGGTGAAGGACAGCAGTTCCTCTCCCCAGGGCATGCTGGGAGATTATTGAGTGGAGGAAAGCAGAGCGTGGTTGACAAGTGATGGCATCAATTCTCCTGCTGGTTTTTGTAAAATTTTCCGCATTAAAATCCAATCACGGCGACATAACGTCTACCCCGAAGTAGGAGGTTAATTTTCCCCCTGCCTGTCGTTGTTTACTGTGTACAGCTGTGTGTACTCGCGACACGGACTCACAGCGTGTGATCTTCACGTTCCGGCAACAAGTGCAGGAACAGGTGATTGGAATTGATTCTCTCAGCTGAGAAGCTGCAAGAGAGTGGTTGTTCCATCTGTCTGTCTTTTTCAATGTCAAGACAAAAACAGGAAATGCCAAGAATGTAAACTCCTGGCTATCTCTTCTGCTGTCATACTGCTGTGAAGATTACGCTGCAGGTTTGAGCTTTGATTGCTACTTGGCCTAGAAAAGGTTGAAATGTGGTGCTATGGTTTAGCGGTTAGCATGCCTGCATTGGACGCAGAGTGTCTAACATTTGGTTCCTTAGGGATCTATTAGCTTGATGATATTAATCTTTTTCTGTAAAAAAAAAAAGTCTGCTAAATGGATGAGTGGAAATGAAAAGACAGTACTGTGGATTGAAGTTGTGATCTTAATGATAGGCCCTGTGTGTGTTGGTGAAATCAGTTTGTCCTTATTTAAATTAGTGAATTATTTTTTATATATATTTTTTTATTTTTAGAACTCTGGAGTATCTTCGGTAAATTATGCCTCTGCATTTAACCCATCACCGTACTGACCGTAGTGCCCAGGGAGCAGTGTGTGGGGGACCATGCTCAGGGCACCTCAGCGGTAACTTGGCGGCAGGGGGATTGATTTGAACCGGGGGCCTTACAGACCTAAAATCCGCTTCCTTAACCACTAGGCCACCAACTGCCCCAATTACTAACTTCTAGTAGGCTCACCACCCACAGGAAGGCTGAGAGTATGAAGCAGTGGGATTTGGGTGGCAGTGGTGGAGACTGCTGCCCTGTCAAAATCAACTTCTTTACTTGTCTCTGGTCCTGAGACAGTCCTGAAGATTAGGCTAATGTGAAAGGGTTGAACTCTAATCACTCCAGAGTACTGGTTCTTAACCTGGGTTTGATCGAACCCCTGGGGTTCGGTGAGTCGGTCTCAGGGGTTTGGCGGAGCCTCTGCCACAGAGGTCAAGACACACCGTCTCACCCTCGGTGAATGCGAACATGAAACTGGTGGGGTTTGGTAGCTCCAACAAGGTTAAGAACCACTGCTCCAGAGGTTGGAGTTTAAATTAGCGTCCAAGTTGTTGTTCAAACAGGATTAATGTTTTATCAACAGTTTAGTGTTGACTAATATATACATAAAATGATTTTCCTTTTTCTGTATTAGTGAGTTTTGATAATGCAATGCAGCATTTTTTTTGCGTGTTTTTACTTTATAATTGTTCAATCATCTTCATCATCTTATGCTTTGCCACCCAAATCACACTACCCCACGTTGTTAGCCTTCCTGTGGACTGTGGACTGAATGCTACACTGCTAGTCTAGACTTTAAGCTTGTCCAAAAATGGATAAAATTTGGTACTGTTACTGTTTTTTTTTTTACTTACAGTGATTTTCTACATGACGCAACGACAATAGTGTCTGAGGGCTCTGGTAACTCTTCATTTTTATTACATTGGTCAGTGAGTCTGTATTATACAAGGTAGATGTAGCTTAGTTTCAAACAGGTTGGTGACTACTGCTCTATACTATAAACCAGGCGTTTCAAACATACAGCTTGTGGGCCATAACTTGCCCGTTTTGGGTTTCAATTCAGGCCACTTGGTGATTGAAAATAAAAGATATACAGAGCCTTATGTTCGTACAATGTTTTGTGAATTTTATTTCCCTTAATGTGAGGATTATACAATTATTTTCTTGAAAACTAAGGGTGAGAGGACAGGCTGGTAGATCATTAAACAGTGTTTATTATTAGAAAATGATATGTATATAATATAAAAAAAATCTCTAGTGTGCAGTAGAGCCCTCAATAAACTTAAACCTATTTATGAAGCTGTAGGTAAATCATTTGTGTAGTAGTTTTTGAAATGTCCTGATGTAAACCTTTAAGACAACCCTACACATGTTAAGCTCCTAACTTTTGTCAAGAGTTTTCTTCATTATCTATAGTTATGAGTTTGGCGAACCCCTGCTTTACTTTATTACTGCTGAGATTTTCTGGGATTTGATACAGTCTGTCTGCAACTCTGAAAAAAAAAAACATTTTGACCAGAAAGTTGTTGGAAAAGGATTTCCTGGGAAATGTGATTCTTTTTACAAAATTATTATTTTTTTTGAAAAGGATGGAAATGACAAATAAGAGAGGGCTTTTGTTAGAGATCTTAGATTCAGTCTTGGAATTATGCCTCTTTTTTATCACAGACAGGGAACTTCGTTATTTGATTTATTTTTGCTGTGGATAAGCTGCATCAGTTTTCCCTGTATGTCCAAAGAGACGTCTTCTCCTGCAGTGTTACGGTGTGATTGATTGTAAAGTCCTTTCTGACATCCCTTAGTGTTTACAACCAATGCCAAGGTCTATCAATTCAGATTAGTTTTGTTTAAGTTGACAACACTATTGGTCAATAATCCTCCAAAAATAACCTGTTGTTTCCTCAAGAATGTGTGTCCAGAGAACTCTCTATTGAGACTGACAGATGTTGAGACTCAAAGTTTGTCCTTTTCGCACTTGAATTTTCCAAACCATGAACCTTGTTGTGAGTTCATCTGATTTCTTTTATTGGTAACATGATGACAGTCATCGTTGCTATGAGAACAACTGAGGCAGCAGCTTTTTAAGATCAAATATCTGCAAGAGAAACAAAAAAAAAAACATTGTCTAATCTTCATGATGGTAAAGCTGTCTTATCGACATTGTTTCACACCCTGAATATGTTAGGCAAGAAAGATGCTTGTTGGCTGGAAATAACCAACAATTACTCAGCAATCAATACTGTGATTATTGATTTAAGAGTTTGTGTCTTCGTCACCTGACACGTTTCTTCTTTAGTGAGAAATATTTTGTTGAATTCTCAGTTCCTGCAGTCAAACATCAACTATGAACCAACTAAGGCCAAATACAAGGAGGGAAAAAAGAAGTTTCTCTGTTTCTCTCTAACACCAACCAACCCTGTATATCCAAATACTGTCATATTAGCACTTTTATTAGGGAAGTCCTATATTATTGGCAGTTTTGGGGGCAAATGGCGGCATTTATCAGTTTCGGAGAATTCCTCTGTATCCACTGTCCTGTTGTCTTCAGTCAGCTACTGGATTGGTCTAGAACAGGCCTGGGATTTGAGTCACGGGCCAGGTCAGGATCAGAAAGATTGAGTATGTGCTGGAACTAAGATAAACGATGAGAAAAGTATTGAATAAAGGCAAAGGTTTAAATGTTCAAATGCTTTTAGCCTTTTAGAAATGCTGGCTCTGCAGGGGAAAGGCAGAAGGATAACGATAATATAAATTAAAAGTATTATTTGGACAAGTTGGGCGGGTTGGATTGAAAAGCCAAACAAGATGCATCCAGCCCCGGGCCTCAATTTACCCTGGTTTGGTCTAGAACAGTGGTTCCTAACCTTGTTGGAGCTACCAAACCCCACCAGTTTCATATGCACATCCACCAAAACCTACTTTAGTAGGATGAGTCGGTGTGTCGTGACCTTCGCAGTGTCTTGACCTCCACGGCAATGGCTCCACTGAACCCCTGAGACCGACTCCCCGAACCCCTAGGGTTTGATGGAACCCAGGTTGAGAACCATTGGTCAAGAAGGATTATGTGTTCAACTGGGCTACTGCTCGCAACCCTCAATTTCATTATTTCTTCCTAAAGAAGCTAGACAGTATTTTTAGCCAAACCCCTTTGTTAATCGTTACCCGTTATCTTGCACTGAACATAACCTAAATTTTCTTTAAACCTGGGGCTTTAGATATTTTTTGTTTCCGGAAAAACTATTTTCGTCTTTGGACTAATGGCAGGAGAATTGGAAAAAAAGCTGACATTACCATCTGGTCTAAATCCTTGTTTTGTTTTGAGGTACACATTAAGTGTTTTGGTGTACATTTCCAAAAAATGATTCTGGGTCACAGAGTAGCTCTCTCCTTTCTCTGCCTCATCTTCTCTTGTCGTACGTTTCACTTACATATGGCAAAATTGTGACTTGATTTCCAGAAGGAAAAAGCAGTTGAGATGAAAGTGGGGAGTGAATGACGGGCCTCCACTTTCATGTGGTCTGGAGCCGAGGGGCAGCTGTGGCTCAGGAGATAGAGTGGGTCGTTCCACTGATCGTAAAGCCCTCGGCTGAAATCCCTTCCCTGCAGTCCACATTTTCAAAGTGTCCTTGGGCAAAAACTACGAGTCCCAAATTACCCCTGATTTGCTATTTACTTTGATGGTGCTGCACATCCAACGTAGCCTTTCTGAATGTGAATCCTCTTCTAAATTGGTTTTTGGACTTTAGAATTTTAGTGGAACCATACCACAGAGTGTGACATACTGCACTATAGGGTTACACAATCAGCCCAAAGGCACATGTTTCATTTGGAGCAGAGCAAGTCCCTCAAGGAAGATTTAATTGCACCTTCGGACGAGATCTTGTTTCACTCTCACTAGACCTCATTTTACCCCGAAAACAAAACGTCGACATCGCAGTAGGATGGGAAGGTTAAACGCCGAGTGCGGTCCTTATTTCACCTCCAGGAGAGGAAACCATGGAACAGCAGAGCACAGGGCTGTCGCTGACAGGAAGTAATTAAAACATTCTTACAGATACATCGTGTGTGTGTGTAGCAGGGGATAATGTTGGTATGCGTATGTGTGTACCTGAGAGTGGTCTGGGAGCAGAGACAGTACATGGATAAGCGACCAGTAATCCAGTCATTCTCTCTCTCTCCATTCCTCCAGTTCTTGAGGCAGAATAGCCGATGATACAAACACTTCGGAATTCCGAGATAAAATATTTGCAATATTGCAACAAATCCTGATTTTTTTTTTCACCACTGTGATATCAACCATTAACTGGTAATGGAAATTTGTTCAAAATTACAATGGTAGCTGGTAGGGGTGCGCAAATTAATTGTTTTGGATCAGTTTGGATCAAACTGAACCGAATCGGATCTAATATTTTTTATGAATCATTCCTGAATCGGATTGTAGCGAATCGAGATATGAATCGGATTTGTTATAATTGTCACACGCCTAATATACACTATATATATATATATATATCGATCCAAAACCGATCAGTTTGGATATATATAAATATATATTAGGAGTGTGCAAATTAATAATTTTGGATCGGTTAGGATTGAACTGAACCGAATCGGATCAAACTTGATCGATAGTTTAACATTTTTTTTGAATCATCCCTGAATCGGATCGTAACCTGTGAATGGAGATATGAATCGGATCGTTATGTGAGTGAATCGTCACACCCCGGTAGCTAGAGTTACTGCCAATTCTTAATCTAGACTTGGGTGAACTGAGGTCACAGGGTCTGATGCAGCCTTCAGCTTTGCAAACTCTCATTGTTCTCACATGTTTAATTTGTTAAACCTCTGTCTTTGTTTGGAAAGTTTTCCTGCAGATGATGTAGATAAGGCTGAAAGCATTTTATTATTTTAGCTTTTATGCACAAGTTTTACATATAAGGGCAGTGTTGGCTTAGTTGTTAAGGGAAGATTTGGGTCTTGACAGTTTCAGGTTTGAGTCCACTGGCAGCCAAGTTACCACGAAGGTGTTCTGAGCATGGCACTGTCCCCACCTGTGCGTGGAAATCTGCCCACTGATTACTTTGATGGTTTGATGGTTTAAATGGAGTTTGTGTGTGGTGGTGTGGATAACAACCTCACAATGACAGGCAGTTTGTTTTTCTCCTTGATCTTAGCCCACTGGAATACTCCATATATTTGCTCCTTGTGTTCCATAGTTACTCCACTAGTTACACATTTCCTACTTGTAAAGCAGTGGCATCAAACCCATTTCTGCCATGGGCCAAATTAGCATTACAGTTCACCTTGAAGGGCCAGTTGTATGTAACACTGTACAGGTTTCGGGTGCCAAACCACCGGTTTGTGGACCAGTAACCATACATAGGTTGCTTGGTACAGGACCGCAGTGCGCCGCAGTGAAAAAATGCACTTCATTCTCTAAATTACTGCATTCACAGAAAGTAAAAAATAGAAAATGTAATAAAACCTTTTATTTTTTCCAGGGGAAATATATTGCATATTATCCTCCTGTTTTTTCTCTGCAATGGCAGCGTTTCCCCAATAGATGGCTTTTAAACAGCTAAAAGCATTGTTAGCATTTTATTCAAGGCTTTTTCATTTGTCTTAGTTCACACAAATTCTCAATTTATCTGCTGTGGTGTCCTAGTGGTTCATGGAGTGGACTTAGGTCCGCAAGGCTTTTAGGTTTGAATCTACTTACTGCCTCTGATCATAGCATCAACCAGACCCACATTACCTTGGGGGTTCACCACCAAGAGCAAGGCTCACAAATGGTGAAATACTGTATGTTTTGGGTGGAGCAACCTGGCAATGGACAAGCAGATGAAGATGAAGGAATGATGTGAATGTGTTTGTAAATATAGACTGTCAGCAAAAACTAAGGAAGGAACAGAAGAGGACAGAAGAATAACCTAAAGTAGGAATCTTGCTACCTGGACTTTATGCCCACCACACCCTTTTAATATTCCATCTTAAGGTCTCATAAAATCCATATTGTGCACAGCACACACATAGCAGCAACACAGGGGAAGAGTGTGTCATTAAAGTGTAATTAACTCTTAATGCCACCACTACATCCATAAAGTCCTCCAGGGTCTCATCCAGGTCGGAGCCATGAGCCTTCTCAAACCTTTAACTATCACACGAAATAATTACTAATGTATTTTAATGCATTAAAAATGGTGTCCAATATGTCCATAACGACCCCGCCAATGCGCCAGAGTGGAAACAGTTGGATGGAGTCATCGTCAACACTTTTTTCATTCACGTCTGACTGATCTTTGAGGCTCAGAGTTTGGGCCTGGATGCAAATAAAGTCATAAAAAAAAAAATATGAGTTTTGTTTAACAGCCTGCTGTTGTTCAGAGTTCAGGACGGTCCTCGGACATTGAATTTGGATATTGTATTTTGCTGGTGTTTATGCATTATATTTCGTATTGTTTACGTTCCATGTAGATATGGTGATTGAGGGGTCAGGGAATCCTAAAAATGAAGTACTAACTTTCTATATACACATATATATATATATATATATATATATATATGTACATGCAGGCTCAAACCATGAAGACCATTTTCAACAATTCAGTAATGAAAATTATTATTAAGTTATATTTGTCTTAATCTGTTGGTGATATACAAAAAAGTAAATGGTAAACTAGGGCTTGGGGGCCTGATGTGGCCCATTCAACGTTGTAACGTTGCAGTCCCCCTCCTTATCTTGGGGACCATGAACTGTTTGGACTGTTGTCATTTAGATCTGCTTTGTGCATGGAATGAGCTGAAGGCCATTCATACATCTTCATCCTCTTATCCATTGCTGGGTCCCAGGTGCATCAGTTTCCACCACTGCAACTCAAATTTCACTGCTCCATACTGTGACCCTACCTGTGGGTGGTGGTGAGCCCACTGGAAGTCATGTGGGTCTGGACAGCGCCAAGCTCAGATCACCTCAGTGGAAACTTGGCAGCTGGGGGGATTAGAACCTGAATCCACTAGTTAACAGCCCGGTCACCACTGTTGCTTATTATCTTAATTTAATTTTCCTAAATTAAACATGAATAAGGCGAAAGATAAAGTTGTGCTAGGTGGCTGTGGTCATGTTTATGCAGGGTATGCTGAAAGGTGAACCTTATAGCTTCATGTTGCTTCCACATCTCTACATGAACTCAAGAACTACATGATCTTGAGTTCATCGAGAAGAATGGATTCTGTTAATTTTATGACCAAATGTTTGTCACACAAATCCATGTTTAATGGCAAAGCATTTTATGCAGAACTAGCTTCTTCTGGGTTTTGGTTCGCAAGTGGTGGCAGTGTTTGATATGTGATCATGATAGTCAACCAGCGGGGGGCCTTCATTTCAACCTTAGGCCTTCAGTGACATCAAAGCTTTGTGATGTCAAATTAATACGTCCCGTAATGGCATCAGTATGACACCCGGACTCGAGAATCCACGCATATACATTATATCACCCTAAATATGGACTTATCAAGCAACACTGGACAGGCTGTGTCCATTCACTTACAGTGGGGAGAGCCCCCACAGCTAACTAGCTAGCTGAAATATGATTGGATAAAAAGTTTTATTTATTTTTTTAAATGTGTAAACATTTTTAAAAGTATTTTTAGATGAAAACAAATAAATAATAAAACATATGAATAAATGAGTTTTTCTGAGTATGTTTAGGCCAGCAGAGAAGGCTTTGCTGGCTCATGGATTCTAAACAAAACTATAAAACTACTTATGCTGGAATGAGTTTAAACTAAGAATTATGCCAAACTAACAATACTGACACTGATATATCGGAAATCTGCGATAAGGACTTTATGGTCAGCATCTTTTTTCCTTTGGCCTATAAGTAAAAAAAAAATTGGTTGATTGTTTACTAACTGATTTGATGACAATCTCTGATTTACTAAGCAACTGTTTGGTAAAGACGGTTTTTAAATGTCAGTTGAATGGACAGGATTGTGTCGCAAATTTATATGGACCTGTTTTTATTTCCCCCCTCAATGCATTCTGTCCCTTTAAGTGAAGCCCAAGGCCTGAGTCATGGTGAGGTAAACTGAGAGGGCGGAGCCACACATCAATAATTGAAAAGTGAGAGAGAGAGAAACACAAAGAGTGTGTCTTCTGAATGTCTCTCACCCCCGCTGTCATTAGGAACAATAAGATGCTGAAGCTGAAGAGTGAGGCAGGGATTCCCTCCCTCTGTCTCTCTCTCTCTGTGCCTTTGTCTCCAACTAACACACACTGCAAGTGACAAGAACAGTAGCAGATGGGTGTGTGGAATGAAAAGTGTGTGTGTGTGTGTGTGTGTGTGTGTGTGTGTGTGTGTTGGGGGGGTGACAGACAGGAACAGAGAGGAGAGAGCAAAAAGAGAGGCCATGGAGAAACAGCTTAAGTGGATTAAAGCTTATTACCCACCAGGGAACAAATGAAACGAAGGGGGAGAGACAAAGAGAGGGACAGAGAGAGAGGAGGATGAAGGAGTACTGAACAGATAGATACAAAGAAAGGATTTCCTCTCCTCCTTCTACTTCTTTTGTTTCCTTCTTCCTTCAGCAGCGTCCTCGTCCTGCACACAGCTGCAGCCATATGCTGGGTGTGTTTGTTAGTGTAATGATCAACCCTTTGAACAGTTTTTGATCACACAGATATGTTACAGATGTGAGGACCCTGTGTCTGTGTCAGTCCTGGCTCACAGACACTGATGTGATTGACTGCTG
This sequence comes from Paraplagusia blochii, assembly GCA_016785265.1. Classification (NCBI taxonomy): domain Eukaryota; kingdom Metazoa; phylum Chordata; class Actinopteri; order Pleuronectiformes; family Cynoglossidae; genus Paraplagusia; species Paraplagusia blochii. Next base: position 89,458 of record JAFBJS010000317.1, on the reverse strand, counting down.
TGGGCAGGTGATTGTCTTTGTCTCTGTGCATGTTGGTCTAAGAGAGACACACACACACACAGGATGCTTTTATCCTGATTGTTAAAAGCTGTTAAGAGCCACAGGCTCTCAGGATTGGCTCAGACTAAGTGGAAATAATATAATTATTGTTATTATCCCCATGACGTGAACTGTTTCAATTGGGTTAGTTTTGGATTGGAATAAAAAAAAAAAAAAGTTGAATATATTGTCTTTTTAAGATGCTGAGCGGAATAAAAATTGAAACTTGTCAACAATGACTACAATAAACATTGAGAGATTTAATTCTGTTGTTTGTATCTGCTGTCGTCAACAAATAGAATTAAATCTCGTATTTTTTCCTGTTTAATTTTTTTCAGCAAAACTATTTGGCTAGCCCTTTAATGCATTATTTCTCAAATAGAGGGGAAAAAATGAAAACAAACTTTTGCAAAATTAATAATAAAATATATGCAGGCTTACAATGCTAATGGTTCGGACTACTGGGTTGCAGGTTCTAATTCCCACTTGTGCTGGAATGAAGACAATGCATCCACCCGGCACCTCTAACCGGCAGCTCAAACAGCTTAGCTAGGTGTGGGCAAATTGTGGGTCCTCAAATTGACTCACCTGACGGGGCGTCAGGTCAGTCAAGAGCAGATAGATGGAATGTTCCTATGACCTAAGATAACAGAAATGTGGAGGTCATGAATAAAGGCTAAATGCTAAGATGTTTTTAGCTTCCCTTATGATTCCCACAAGGAAAACTTTGGGGATTGCAGGGAAAAGGTAGATATCGCAACACAAACCATTAACCTCTTTTGGAGAGGTTTTGAATTACAGAGCTGAATGGGCCTCATCTGGCCCCCGGGCCTTGGTTTGTTCATGCGTGGTTTAGGGTCAGTGCACCTTAGTGGTCACTTGTGGATTCTAACGAAAAACCTACCAGACCCAGGTCCCCTCCATTGAACCAAGTCAGAATCGGATATTTTAGGTGTACTACACTTGATCTGAATAACAGATGCAGGGCAGTATAGCTAGGACGGTCTGATTATTCAATAATCAGAGGTTTGTCTCTGTCTCTACTCACAAATGACCAGTAATCGTCCATCACAAAAGGACGTTTTCGTCAAACTCACTTGAAAGGTCTTCCTTGAGAGCATCAACGTGCTTGACCGTGAGTAATTACTTCCAATCCTCAAGCACACTGTGAGTGTGTATGTGTTGGGAGCTGACAGAAATGACTCCCCTGTGACGGGCTGAGCTGTCAGACAGCAGATAAGAGCGCTGAGAGTGACTCACTCAGACCTTTACGCTCGCTCCTCTCCCTTTTTTTTCTCCTATTGATTCCTTTTTCCTCCTCATAAGGCCCAACAACCACACGGACTGGTTTTGTGCTCGTCTTGTAAGGTTGTTTGTGCCGAAACAATTTTCACTTAATCGATTGGCGGACAAAGGGAAAACAACAGATTGGACTATTGATTTATCTTATTCTAATCAATGCCCTTCAACTGAAGCTTTTCCTTTATTTTCTCTGGTTTTCTGGTGCACAATCCTGCTCCAGGAATGAAATCCAACAACGGTCTTGCGCCCAACACATTTTAAAATAGTTTGCCACTTTGGTTTGGTGTACATTTTACTACCTTTCCCTCCATCCGTTTGTTGCACTCGGTAATTTGGCACTCTGTAATACACAGCAGTAAAACACTTTATTGGCTTTTTCTCAGTAAACAAGGAAACTACTGTGTTTACATATGGATGTGTAGGGGTAGCCAAGGGTTTAGTCTATTAAAAACATGTGTTCTTGGAACTTTCACCAGAGTGATTAGAGTTCTGGTCTCTACCAGGTCTGAGGTGGTCACATGCAAGAACCATTAGTGGACACTATCTTGTTTCATTTTAGCTAGAAAATATCTGTATCAATATTTTCAGACTGGATTTATCAGAAGTGGCAACGTAAAAAAATTGGAATATTGGTGGCCAAGATGTGACTTACGATAATGGAGCAATAGCTTCAATTCAGTCTTGAAATGGGATGAAACAGGAATATTGTGGCAGAGCATTACGTGAAAATTAAAATGCGGTCTCTACATCTTTTTGAAGGGAGCAATAGCTATAGCTAGCTACTAGCTATAGCTAGGAGAATAACAACAATGTTGGACGCTGGGCTACTTTTGATAGTGTTAAAGATCATTATTCCATGTTTGCCACTTCATGTTTAGTTGCAAGGATTTATAAGGATCACCATTTATCTGGTGTTAGAAAGGGGTTGACACAGCGCCCCGTACAGGCCTGGCTTATGTACTACAGGCATTCGGAATTATTGTTAGTTACTCTGATTAGACATGGACTTATCTTACACTGCATCTGTGTGAACGTTGCTAATGCAGTGGCTTCTTAGTTGCATCACAACTGTGTAAATAAGACCTTCGTTCGTCTGTGTGCCCATGCTTCTAGGCAAGATAGTTATCCACATCCTCACATGTGTTTGTGTGTTTAGTCCTGTCTCCAAATACTTTTTTTCCTCTACTTTTACCTGCCTTCTTTTAGGAACCGCCACCGTGGCTAAATTCTGTTATTTTATAATATGTTGGCAAGAAGGTTCAAGTTCACTTCTACTTTAATGGAGAATCTACACGGTGATCTTTGGAAGATTTTAATTTTGGACAAGTTTACTGCCCAGGGACATGGGATTAGCACAAAGCTGGATTCCATTCCAGTCCTGCGGGATGAAAGATTATTCCCAGCCTATCCAAAGCTCGGTGAATCATTTACCTAATCTTCTCGGACTCTAAGTGCTGTGAAACCATCGAGAGCACTTTCAAAGAGTTCAACAAATTTGTTGCCAGTTTCACTCTAAAGCGAGCATTGTTTCCAGAGAGCGTCTTGAAAAGAAACCCTCATCCGAAAGTGACAGTTGCAATTGCAAAGAAAAAAATAGTCTTGCCTGATGTGGTCTTGGAGTCTAGGACAAGTTCCCTTCCAAAGATATTATCCTTTCAGTCTGGTAATACTGGTGAGTAACAGTGCACAGAGTCAGAGCTAAGCCGCACCATTATGATGAAGACATGGCAACCACCAGAAGGGAACCACTGACTGATTGATGACCTGACTGACTGTTGCACTGATGTACAACTTTCTCTCTGACTTAGTGAAGTGAACACGTTGCTCGGAGGTCCGTTAACCTACTGTGTTCTTCCTGGTTTACTGCTGGATTATTGTCCTTAGTTTAACTGGAGTTTAAGCCTGGTAGGCTTTGAGACATCTCAGGCGTATGAAGATGGAGTACACTGTGGTTTTGGGCTTGACTCACACAACTTTTCATCCTGTGTGTATGTGTGTGCACGTGTGTCAGGGACGACTGGAATCGCATCCAGTCCAACCGCAAGTAGTTCTCTGCAGGAGAGTCGCTCAGACTGCACGTTGTATGCCGAGCAAAATCTTGAATTTCATTCATTTTGTTCATAGTTTCCATCCGTAGATGAATGTAGAAGTAAAGCAGCTGGATCCGATTCAGGAACCTCTTCTTCCGACCTTTTTGTTCTACGTGCCTCTTTGACAAAATCTGTTTCTTTGCATACATTTCTTTATTTCCTTCCTTCGGGGGAACGTCTGCCTTTTCCTGATCTCCTTTTTAATCTTTCCTCCTTTGAACCTAGCGCTAATTAAAGCTCATTGGTTGAAGAGACAGGAACCTTTTTTAGTTGTAGGCTATAATTGAGCAAACCAAACCTGTAGATTGGAATAGTGTAAAAAATCACAGTGTCATCGTTCTATCTATCTGTCTGTCTGTCTGTCTGTCTGTCTGTCTGTCTGTCTGTCTGTCTATAGTACCATATTTAAAATCTAAAAAAAATCTATCTATCTATCTATCTATCTATCTATCTATCTATCTATCTATCTATCTATCTATCTATCTATCTATCTATCTATCTATCTATCTACCTACCTGTCTATCTATCTAACTACCTACCCACCTACCTGTCTATCTATCTAACTACCTACCCACCTACCTGTCTATCTATCTACCTACCTACCTACCTGTCTATCTATCTACCTACCTACCTACCTACTTGTCTATCTATCTATCTATCTACCTACCTACCTACCTACTTGTCTATCTATCTATCTATCTATCTATCTACCTACCCACCTACCTACCTGTCTATCTATCTATCTATCTATCTATCTATCTATCTATCTATCTATCTATCTATCTATCTATCTATGTCATTCGATGTCAAAACAAACATCTGATCTACAGAGTTTTGCAAATAGTTTTGACAAATGGTCTTTTTACCGCTTTTCTCTGCATTATTTTCATGCATCAGAGTGAGTTATGAAGTTCAAACACGGATGGGAAGAGTCAGTGTGTGTCATTCTTCCGGCCGACAGCACTGTGTGATTATGTGCCATATTATCTGTTTGATTTGTGTTCCCATTCCTGGAATATGGCTGCATGAAATGCAGCAACGGACGAGGGTGAACCACCACAGAAACCACTTTTCACGACCTCCGCGTGCGTTTCTGAACCAACATGTATTTATTCAAAGTTTGATTACGTCACTGGGATTGTGACACTATTCATTTTTAGACAAACAAAACAGCAACCTCATAGGCTGCCTTTTCAGCCAAATGTATTTCGGCATTGGATCGAGTATTTATGCTGCTGCAATAAATGAAAAGTATCAGCGGATAATCTAAGTGGGATAAGGGCATTAACAGGGATCAGTGAGACAAGTCTTTTGAGGTGATAGGCTAACCCTTCAACACTGCAAGTGCTGCCAGCTGAATACTTATAGGCTTCTTCTTCTCCTGCTTATCCCATTTTTCAGGGGTTGCCACAGCGAGTCAACAATTTCCATCTCACACTGTCCTCTGTATCCTCAAGTCTAATTTCTAACAGAACCCTCTAGGTTAACAACACTGTTAGTGGCAGTTGTTTACCCTGACTGATCCGGTACAGAAATCATTTTGTCTTGCATCTTTGATTTGGCCAAACGCCGGATGCTCTTCCTGAGGCAACCCTCACCATTTATCCATTCTTGGGACCAGCACTAAAAAACAGTGATTGTGCTCCTAGTGGCTGTTGCCCGCTGTGGAATTGAGTTTAACTCTCCTGATCTACACGGTCCTCCCCATACATGAGGTGTTAGCAAATATTTGGTTCCAATAAGTCCTAATGCCAAAGGAGCCATTTCTGGCCTTCAGTTTGTAGTCGGTCATGAATGGTGTTGTGTTTATTGGGAACTTTTTTTGTCCTTGCAGGCTCAGTCAGACTTAGAGGAGTAAGGACAGATTCAAACATCATTCTTAATTTATGGATGCAGTTCCATCATCATCCACCAGTCCATTTTTCCCCCCATTGATGACACATTTTTCCACTCATCTAATCAAAGTTGCTAACGATGATTGTCTATGATATGGGTCGCGGCTCAGAAGTGTGATTGCCTCTACAGGGAATGTGGCGCCTCTAAGTACCACACTGTCACCAGCCTCTCAGCACATAAGAACACACACACACACACACACACACACACACACACACACACACAGGCATTCCATGTCTGACCACGCCGTCTTACTTTTTCCTCTGCGCCAACAGCTGCTGTCTGGAGAATGAAAGCTGATCCAGAAAGAGAGAGAGGGAGAGAGTGATAGAGAGACAAGGAGGCAGAGCGTGAGCTTCATCTGATATCTCCAACACGTGTTCCATGTTTTAACATTTGGTTCCTCTCCGTCCTTCGCTCCGTGTTTCCTTGAGGGGCGGCACCTCCGGCTTCCTTCTGACATCTGTCCTCTTTGGTTAATCAGGGTCGTGTGTGTGTGTGTGAGTGTGTGTGGGTTGAGATGCGATGAGGTGTGTACACAGGAAACAAAGGGTCTCTGAGTGGAGAGGTCTCACATTCCAGCAGGTTTTTACGAAACACAACCTACATTAGCCTAGAATTCATTCCACAGATGCCGTTTTAAGGCGAGAGCATCGGATAGACATGTTATGCTTTTTTTTTTTTTTTTTTTTTTCATTTTTGGACTTCTTGAAATCTTAATAAAATATTGGTGACAGGTTTTACAAGCAGATGGAAGTTACATTGAAATGATATCCATTAATGACCTAGAAATCTGCACAGCAGACAGTCATCCAGTCAGTTGGCAGTTCAGAATACAGTAGGAAAACTTGGAATTTGTTCTTTAATACACTGTTTCTCAAAGACCGGGTCTCGACCTATTATTGGTTTGCAAGAGTTCTTTGGGGGGGGGTCGTTTCTCATCATGTCTTATAGAAGTTCAGTAATACTGAATGTTTAGAGATCACTGGGTCAACAATATAATATCCTCATTTAGGTTCAACAATGGTCAATGATTAAGAAAAAATGTCTATTGACTTGGGCCTGGCCAATAAGTTTGTCTCACAGGCCACAGGTGGTACTAAATTATGAGTAACGGGCCAGATCAGGATCAGGCAGATTGAGTATTTTTGTGAAGTAATATAAATAATTAGATGATAAGTAAAGTATTGAAAAAGGGCAATAGTTTTAGCCTCTTTGAGACCATCTATTGGGGAAATGCTGGCTTTCGCAGGGTAAAGGTGGAAGGATAACGATAATATAAATTAAAATTGAAATTTGGACAAGTTGGACGGGCTGCATTAAAACGCCAAACGGACCGCATCTGGACCCGAGGCCTTAGTTTGCCCAGATCTGCTTTATAAGAACTCTAATTTTGTTCTTCCTGATGTAGGAATATGTGGGTCGGGTCGATGTTATGCTCAGAGCAGCTCAGTGTCAACCTGGCAGTTGGTGGATTAGAACCTGAAGCCTTTCTTAACGCGTCCTTAACTGTTAGGCCGCCACTGCAGCCTGTCCCAACAACTTACATTGGACTTTTCTAGTCCTTATGACCACCTAAAGACCAAACTTCATGCTTGGTCTTGGTCGACTTGGTCCAGATTTAATACACACCCTAAATAAATGGTGACTTTGACTGATGAAGACGAAGAAGAAGGGTTGTTCTGGGAGGATTACCGTTTTAATTTGCTGTTGCTTCTTTCAAAGTCGTGCTGTTTTGCAGCGTAAGCATTTGGATGTTGACGTTAAACTATATATGTGTGTGTAATTATTGTTTCTCTAAGCTTTAGGAACATATATTTTGTCATATATTTCTCCCTTTTTGCATCAGACGTCTGTAGAACCCCAGTCTGATTTTCATCATTTGGATGCAGCGATCCATTAAACCAGTCTGTTTCATGAAAACATTTTTCTGTCCAGTCTGCTTTTACACTGGCCAAAGAATAAAGGCTGGTGGTGTATCTACAACGGAGTGTGTTTATGTATGGTGCTGAGTCAGCTCCCTCCAGATGGCATCACTCCATGTGGCACGGCATCGTTGATGTCATCACCTACCACTGTAGAGCTTTCACCTGATTGGTTTCTGCTTAGTGACTCAGAGGGTGGAAATGGGCAGAAATGATGTGCATTTATTGTTATTTAAAAAAAAAATGCACACAATTCCCGAACAATACGTGTTTATTTTCACATGCAATTACATATAAATAATTCAAGGTCTTCCGGTGCTTCCTTAGTGGGTGACAGCTTTGTGTTTTTATGGCCTTCATCCAGATGTAGCAGCAGAAGCCTTGAGAAATAATGGGAGGAAAAGCTCATTGTTATCAGTGTGGAAAGAGTTTCTGGGAGATTCTCACAGTCAGTCAATTATCCAGAATTGAGTCTCAGAAATGCTGACATTTATATATTTCACCACTTCCCTCAGTTCACAAACTTGTGAACGTGTTGTGAACTATTTTTGTTGTGTGAACTCCCTGGCATATCTTGATATCTTACCTAAGATGCAGCTACATTTCCAGGATTCCCGCTTCTGTAGTCATCAAACTGGATTGGTCCATGTTTATGAAGGTTCTCAGTCTTTCTGGTCATAGTCAAGGTTGAAGGGATAAGTTAGGCAACTGGACATTGAGTTTTTTTTGGAAAATGTTTCACCTCTCAGGTCTTTGAAAAGACAAAATGAAGGGTTTTTTATAGGATCATGACAATATAATATAAGATCGGTCGGTTGAAGAATTTAATTTACTCCAAATCACGTGATATAAAATCCGGCATGGGCAAACTAAGGCTCTGGGACCAGATGTGGCCCGTTTAGCCTTGTAATCTGGCCCGCCAAATTATACATTTGGTTTGTATGTTGAGTATATTTCCACATTTTCCCTTCAGATGGTATAGAAAAAAAGCTGTGAAAAAAAAAAGTGTTACATGACATTTAGATGACAGAAACCCTCCATCTTTCTGCGCCTTACTTGCCCCTCATGTCCACTTCCAGGACCAAGTCAAAAAGGTTTGCCCCCCCGTCTTATATTCATTAAGAAGAACATGTTTAACTCGGCTAAGCGAAAAAAGTTAGTCCAGTAACTCTATGGCAAGTTTAAGACATGGTAATTTTTTCCAGATAAACCTTTTTTACGGCGTCATTGTTCTCCTGCAGCTTTATACATATGCTGGGATGAGTTGAAACAAAGACGTAAAGTGCGTCAAACTAATGCTGCTGACGCCGAAATATTGAGGAAAATTTATCGTGAAACTTTACTGTCAGTAATTTTGACAAGAAAATTCTAGATCGGTCGAGTTACCCTAAACAAACTTTCTTTTTTTTTATTCGACCGAATTGAGTTCACCCTAAGGTCTAAAAACCTGGGTGCAAAGAACATAAACTTAAAAAAAAACATTTCCTGACCAATCTCACTTTAGTATTTCATTTTATGGTGCCATCTCTCTCTCTATTTATCTGCGTGTTCCTCTAGTGTGAGTGTGTTTTTCTTGTCAAAGAGAGAGTGGTGTATTGTTTTATGCTGGGGTAGTGATGGATGTGGTTTTGCTCTGCAGTGGGAGCTGCATGTTACTCCACTAATCTGTGTTCTCATGCAGGCCTGGGAAACATGATGTAGTTCTAGGTCATATGGAGGCCATGGTACGTATAAATGTCAAATGTCACTGAACTGGTCACATATAAATACTAGTACATTCAATATTCTGTGGCCTTCACTTTGGCCCAGAGACAATGTCTCTGTCTTTGTTGGGAAACCCTGGAGATTCACCTCCTGGGCAAGTTCTAATCTCAGTAGGGACGGTTAACTTCCAGTGGGCTCACAACCTGCAGGAAGGTACAGTGTGATTTGGGTGGCAGTTGTGGAGACTGCCGCCACCGGTGACGCGGCAATAGGGGAGTCGATGAAAAACGGATGGATGGATGGCTAACTATTTTTTTGGATACTAATCCATTACCGTGCGATCGTCTCACGAGAGAGTAAATAGATTTCCAGCTACTTTCTTTGATGAAAATTAAATCTACAGAACGTAAAAAACCCGAAAATCACCAAGTAATTTAGAGCGTGATATAAACTTATCACTAATCACATCTTTGACGTCAATAGTGACAGTATATTAAGTCTTGGTAAGTTTGGAGAAGGTACAGGAAAAATAGGGATTTGATAGGGAACTTTCCTTCCCTATCAAAGTGAAAGGAACAGAAGATAATATTTAGTCACAGAGTTCCATGATGTTTTACGCATTTATAGAACAAAGACTGATTCTATCTTTAGCCAACTATTGCCTGGCAGAGCAATATTGGATTTAATCACATACATCACACAATGACTAAGCTTAAAGGCAACTGCCTGTTGTGTTTCCTTCGCCAGTTATTTCATTAGTGTTGCTTTTAATTTTGTCATGTCTCCCAACTAAGGTGGATCATTTAACTGTCATATTTTACCATTAATTTATTTGTTCTGTTTTACAGAACCTCTTAAACAGACACCATCTATGATTTACTTTTAATTTTTAGCCATTCTGCTAGCCCATGTACGGCTACAACTTCTTCACACTTTTGTTGTGTTTAAAGTTGTATATTTTTTGGTCTCTTGGAAACTTTGTTCACTATTGGTGGCGTTTGTGTTTGTCTCATCGTCCTACCCAACCATATGAAAACTCCAAGCTTGTTAAGATAGGTTCTGTTAGTGCTGCTTTAGTTTAATCTGGTTTATTTTTATTTAGCTTACATGCTAAAGACACACAATAAAATTCCAAAAAAACACCCCACTTTTTTTGCAAACAGTGCACTTTGCCGTGAGGAGCTTTAAAGTTTCCGTCCGGAGTTTATTTTTGCCTCCAGTATCACTGCGGGGCCGCGTCTTTATGACGGACGGTCGCCTGTTACGTCTGTCGTAGACACACAAGCAACACAATCACCTGGGGAATGAAGAGCACTCTGCACATTTACAGTATTGTACTGATCAGCAGTTTGTTAGGACAGACTATGTGTCGGCTCAGCAGGAAACTTCCGACAGGCATATAAATACAGGGCAGTCAACAATGTAAATATTGAAATAATTAGATTTGAAAATGCAGTCTGAGTGAAGGGATGCATTTGGGATCTGTGTAATCATGATAAATGTAAACTAATCTAGTCTTTCTGGGCATTAGATCAGATGGACAGGGTCGTTGACAATGGATGTTTGTGGAGTGATGCTTCTCAAGCAAGAAACTCCTGGCCTGGGGCCCACTTCTGGACCATAAAAAAACTAATCTCTGGCCTGTTGTGAGTTGTTGATAACATCTTAAATAGCCATAGAAATAAGCTATCAAAACACCTTTGTTGATCATTTAAGAATCTTTTTTTTTTCCGGGTGTCCTTTATTTAGTGAGTTCCACAGCCAATCGACATTTTCCATTTCAAACTGTTGTCTGTGTCCTCTACTCCAGCTCCAACTACCTCCATGATGTCCCTCACTGCATCCATAAATCTCTTCCTGGGCCTTAACCAATCTCCCTTTTTTTTACTTCTTTGTCTTGTCTCGTACTCTGATTTCAATTTCCCCCGCACCGTTGGTGCGTATTGTTGACCTGGGTCCTGACCAATCTGGTAAAGAAATAGTTTTTGTTGCTCCGCATCATTGTTTTGGCCAAAGATTTACATCGGATGCCCTTTCTGATGCAACCCTCACCAGGCTTGGGACTAGCATTAGGGCTTGTGCCCCCTAGTGTCTGGTTTGCTGATCTTTGGATGATGGAGAGAAATACTTGCTCACTGTTTTCATCTGGGTTGACAATATATATTTTGTTTACAGGGTGCATACAACCTTAGATGTTAAGTGGGCCAGACCAGAATACGAAAACAAGGCATAACCTAAATAACTACTGTATATTGCTTCATCCATCCATCCATCCATCCATCCACCTATTGGTGCATGACTGTTTTTGTTCCATGGCTTTTGCTTGATATTGCATGCTAACATGGGTCTAGTTGATGTTTTTCCCATGACCACTCTGTCTTGTTTTAATTTAGAGTTTCAGAACAGCTCTTTTGAGAGTTGAGGACATGTGTCCAGCAGCAGGCCTCAATGGCTTGTCCATGTGTGCTGGTAGTGCTGTATCAGTATGTGCTGTTTATTGTGAGACTAAGACCACAACATCTGGTGGCAAAGGTCTGTGATGTCACTAGTCTGTTCCACCCTGATAAGACCTGAAACTGCTGAGTTTAGAAATGACGTTTGTCGAGGATGTTGGGGCCACAGCCTCAACTTTCTACCCTGAAAGAGGTTGACTGTCAGAATGGGTGTGGGGGAAATAAATCTGGTCCACAGTGGGGGTTTTTTTAGTTGTCCCACAAGATCATATAATATTTGGACTCGAGTTGGTGCAACCCTACATACAGTCATTGAAAAAATGATTAGACCACTCTGCTGTTTTCTTCAATTCCTTGTTCATCTTAATGCCTTGTTTTACTAAAGGTTTATCACCTGGGGGAAACAATGGACACAAAACCATACAATGACTAAAAGCACTGTATTTGTCAGTACAATGTACTGTACTTATTGCTAGTGATGTAGTAACGGAAGTTATTTTTGTCACTGTTAATAAAACCATGCAAAATGGTCAGAAATCTGCTCTGAAATTAAACTTAATTATGAGCCTTTTTTGTTCTTATTATATTTGTCCAGATTAATGTAGATTAAGTGGAAGCAGACTTTTAAATGGACAAGAAATTAAAGAAAGAGTTGTCTAATCGTTTTTCCATGACTGTAGGAGCAGGATTTGTAGCATTAGCAGTGTATGGGCTATGGGTATAACACATTTACATTTAAACTTAGTTTTTACTAAAAGTACTTTTTTTCAAGAACTCTGAAAAGGTTTACCCAGCAGACTGATTGATTTTAGATTTTCTATCTGTTTGGCCTTAGGATCTTATTTTTATGTAAAAGATACATTTTATGCACAACACCTTAGAGGAGTTGGTCAAATATATCCTTGTAGAGGTAAACAAACAAATTTCAAACCAAGATGAGCTCAGTATCAACTGAAGCAAGTGTAGTAATAGATACAAACAGCTGCTGCAACCCAATCCTGACACATGCTTATGAGTTTTGACAACCAGCCTTTCTTTGATCAGGTCCTTCACCGTCACTGATCTATGACTGGTCAGCAACTCAGCTCAAGTTGCATGGAATTAGATGGAGTCAGACGGCAAATCCTGGACAATTGTTCAGTGTCAATTTAAAATTCTCTTTAGATGTAACTGGAGCGACGTCAAGCAACGGTACCAGCGTCACTAAACCCCCATCTCCGCGGTAACACATGAGGACCAGCAGCCGCTTGTTGAAGCAGCTGTTGGTGGAGAAGAAGCCGGTGTCACCTGTTGGTCGAGCCACTCACACAAACACAAATATACAGTAGGACCAATGCGTTTGTATGTCTCTGTGCTATTAACTTTTTAAAAAAAAAAATGTCTACATCACTTATCTACTATAACCTGAATACCTATAATACATTTAGTAGTATTAGTGTGCAGAACGTTAGCCTCCCAGTAGAAACCTATACCATATTCTCCAGACCATAAGTCTGTCCTGAGTACAAGTCACATTGTCCAGTTAGAATGCCCTCTAGTGGAGGTCAGTGTGAAATGGACAAACAGGTACATTTTATACAAATAACATTCATTCATTCACTTCTCTTTGTCCTCAATTACTAAGTCTTAGGGGCAGCAGTCTCTACCACTGCCACCCAAATCCAACTGCTCCCATACACCTCAGTGGTAACCTGGCAGCTGGTGGATTTGAACCATAGACCCTGCAGACTGAGGTCCAGCCGCTTTGGATTAAAGCCCTCATGTCAATGATATTCTTCTTCATTTACTTGCTAACCCCCAAGTTGTCTTTTGATACCATTTGCACAATTTCAAATGTTTTGCATTTTTATTTACCGTAATTTCCAGACTATAAGCCGCACCCAATACATTTTTTAATGGAAAGAACATTTTGTACATACATAACTATAAGTCACATGTGCCGCATTCTGTTTGCACATTCCATGATGAGTGTCAGTTCATGCTAATTTTATTCATGTACGAAGCGAGTTACCGTATGTTAAACCGTACGTTAAACTAAAGTTGCGACTTATAGTCCGGAAATTACGGTACTCTCTAGCTATTTTAGTTAAAATTTATTACTTTTAAGTAATTTCTTGCTTGGCAACCATAAGAAACCATAACCATAAACCTTACCATAACTTATGAACCATAAGTATCAACGACTGGCACCTGAATTGTACTGCACCATATTAACCCCTTATGAACCTTCCTGCAGGTAGTGAACCTATTGAAAGGTGCCAACTGCCGTATCCAGGTCCTATCCAGGACGTGAACCCTGGTTATTTACACCAATGGCCAAGAGCCACCATAAGCATTATTTTGGCCTTCAATAATGAGAAACAAATGTTTTTTTTTTTTTTATGAAATGGATACTAATTGATAAACACATGGTTATTTCTGAAGGCAGTTAACTTCTCTCTTTTTGAAATTTCATCATGGTCTTCATACAACACTGTGCCTCAAGTCCCCTTTGAATCTGTACCCGATAAATGAACGCAGACAGACTTTCATTACCAGCTACATAGCACTCCTGTGACTTTTCCCAAAAAAAAAATTGGCCGCCGTTGTGTAAGTCTGGGAAGCGAGCCTTCCCTATTCCTGCGCCACAGACTCATTTGCCAGAATGCTGTGTCTGTTGCAAATTTTACAGCTTTAATAAGTGTAACGGATGTCAGCTGGTTATCCAAGTACCATCAGTGTCACCTTCATGCTTTAATGAAAAGCTCATATCTCTCATGGGTTGTTGTTATGCGAAGAGAACTTTAACACTAGAACCAGACGACCTGCTTACTGTAGGATCTTTCTAGTGGGCTCACCACCAGCAGGAAGTTCATGAGGGACTGGTATGATGCACTGTGATTTGGGTGGCAGTAATGGAGACTGCTACCCCTGCTTCCCAGTAATAGACTAAGATGGATCGGGGGGGATGGATAATCAATCATGAACGGCTAAATGGACAAGATGTATATTTTTCGTAAAAATAACCTTGGATTAGTTGAGTCGAGACTGTGTTGGTACGTTCAGATGATGTAAGCAGTTCTCTCTGTGTGTCTTCAACCAATGCTTGTGAGAAAGTGGAGCTTACTGCGTGGTTTCAGCCGAACCATAGGTTGACCCACAAAACGTAAACGTCTAGAAACACAGCTTTACATTCGTACAGTCATGGAAAAAATTATTAGACCACTCTTTCTTTAATTTCTTGTCCATTTAAAAGTCTGCCTCCACTTAATCTTCATTAATTAACAACAGCAATTAACAAATATAATATCAACAAAAAAGGCTCATAATTAAGTTTAATTTCAGAGCTGATTTCTGTCCATTTTGCATGGTTTTATTGACAGTGACAAAAATCACTTCCGTTCCTACATCACTAGCAATAACATTGTACTGACAAATACAGTGCTTTTAGTCATTGTATAATTTTGTGTTCATTGTTTCCCCCAGGTGATAAACCTTTAGTGGAACAAGGCATTAGGATGAACAAGGAATTGAAGAAAACAGCAGAGTGGACTAATCATTTTTTCAATGATTGTATAGTTGAGTGTTTCACATAGAAAAGTATAGATTTTGTTCAATTTTGAGAAACTGTTAGAAAATAGAATACACACATTGAAGAAATCCCTTTTATATGTACTTTTTTTTAACACTTAATGACATTAACATACAACTGTAGTTAAACTGTTGCAAGAGGAAATTTCCAAGGAGGTGGCACTGTTTTATAAAGGGAAACCTTTAGATGTAATCTGTTTTTGGGTAGAATGATTTAATATGTCAAGGACTTTACTTTTTTTACATCAGCTGGACATTTCTAGGTTGCAGTGTTTTGTTTTTTTTTAAATCGGGAGGACATGCGTGGTGTGTGGAAGGACACTCTAGAGGACAACTATTTGTATAGCCTGCCTGGTAAGGAATTTACTCAATTGCTAAAACAAATATAATTTGTGAGAATATTCTAAAGTTCAGAAATAATAATCCATCATGATTATAAGTCAGTGTCTCTGTCAGGGTTCACCTACTGGGCAAGATAGAATCCTTGGAAAGACAGGTTCATGAGGAGCTGGTGTGGTGTAGTGAGATTTGGGTGGCAGTGACGGAGACTAACGCCCCTGCGTCCCAGTAATGGATATGTGCACTAAGATGCATCAGGGGATGGATAATCAATCGTGAACGGCTTAATGGACAAGATGTATATTTTTCGTAAATATAGCCTTGGATTAGATGAGATGAAGGATTGATTTGGAAGTTAGTTATTAGATGTTTGGAAGATTGTAGTTGATGAAGATGATCTTTAAATAGCTTTGTCCAGTTGTTACCATGTTTTCTTCTGAAGACCAATGTATCTTCACTTTAGTACAGATGGAATTGTCTTTGGAATCACTTTGCTGGTAAAAGAGTTGGGGTCCATTATACGGTTCGACACCACTATGGACCCAAAACATGCTGGAACCATTAGGAATCCTCCATCACTTCTGGGAAAACCTCAGGATCCCACAAGTGCAGCTGGAAAGTGTTGCTTGTCCCGTGTGACTGTGGGAGACACATTTACACCCACATGCATTTAGCTAATACCGTTACCATTGAGCACTTATGCTAGTCAGTGCTCAGGCTGCGGCTAAAACTGTCACTGGCAGAGGAAACGTTCCATACAGACAGGGTGCAAACCAGTGAACCGCCGGTGCCAACTTTATTACTAAAACACACTCAAATGTAATGGAATATTTCTTTTATATTTATATTTAGCTTTATTATTCTGCAGTTATTCCGTTTTAATAGTACAGCCGGCTGCCGGAGCTCCTGAACCGTGTCCGCCTTTCTGGACTCCCCGTATTATTTCTTCAGCCTCGACGGAGAGGGTGGTTACCAAGACAACCAGCTGGATACAAGCATCAAACAAATGGGATAGGTCATTGATCTTAGACAGACGCACACTTGCACACAAAGTACAGAGGAACCAAAACATTAGAGCCACTCTACTTCCCACTACTAAATGAAAAAAACATGTAGGCACTCTGAGAGACTTCTGAAGACTGTGTGTGTGTGTGTGTGTGTGTGTGTGTGTGTGTGTGGGGGCAGGCATGCGTGCTTGTGTTCCTTTGTTCCTTTTTATCCTTTGGTAGATACTAAATCAATAATGGTTCATGAAGACGTTGGGTTTTGTCTTTCAAACTTGAGGTTTAAAGGTTGATTCAAACATTAACACCATGCTGTTAGGTACCTTGGACCTTCCTTTTTTGGGGGGTTTTGCATCCAGATGAGGGCGCTGTAACAATTTCACTACTTGGCGTTCTCTGATTTTTTTTTTCTTTGCTTTCACCAATTGCATTAGCCTCTCAAAGTCGCATCATAAAAGCCAAAAAATCCTGTTTCCATTAACCTAACAAATATCAAAATTGCTGACAATTTTAATATTTTTTATTTTTTTTGGCTGATTCTGGTGAGTTTCCTATTTTTTAGAGGTGTAGTGTCGTCCAATCACGTGTCAAAACATGCTAATGCTAACAAACCAAAATCCTATTACACCTAATGCAGCCTATTACACATTTTTAAGCCTTGCCATAAAGATTGAACTTTTTTTTTTTTGCAACGCCTTTTGTTCAGTCCTTAAAATAACTAATTTTTTGATGCCAAAAACAAGATTTGCATTGTTTACATTTTTTTAATAAAAAAATATAGATAATATAGACTGTTGGAGGCCCTATAGGATTAGCTAACTGACTTAACTGCCTCTGTCTGCTTGACAAACACAACAGACGATCTCATAAAAATGGGCATCATATTGGGATTCTTTTCCAACACTGAAAACTCAACCTTTTCTATTTATCGGCTTAATGCTAACAAAGCAGATGTTGTCATCTCCTCACTTTAGATCCATTTGGCTGCTGACATGATGTAAAGCAGAATCCCAGTCTTCTGGAATCAAACCAGAGACATATGGGATGTAATGATCTCCAGGGGGCATAAAATCGAGCCACTGTCTCGGGCGTCTGAGAGGTCTATTATTTGAAGTTATGCTGATGGGAAAGCTTTAATTATCTGGAACTCGTCTACGTCACTTCGGAGATAAAAGACTTTGTTTTGTCAGTCGTTATCTTTTATGGAGATGCAATTATTACATTATGCTGTAAATCCATAGTAATTGTGTAGCCGACTGTGGGAATGACAGCCTCTGTAAAGTGAACACTGAATGTATATATTATAGTAGCAATGATTTATTAGAGCAGAACCTGGTTCATCGTCATCCATTTCTTCTACATGGTATGAATATAAAGCAAAGAAAACTCCACACAGTTTTAAATTAGTCAAACTTTGTTTTAATATTGATTTCTGGATATTAAAACATATATCTACTTTTTCCGTTGCTTTTCACAAACTCTGGCAAACTTCAGCAGTTGATTTATAGGACTTTTGAAGAGGTCCAAAAAGGGTCTTAATGTGTTGATCAAACTTGGCTACGCAGCTAGCTAACAGGTGGTTTCACTGTTGCAAATAATTGGATAAAGACACAAAGCACAAAGTTTTGTCTTCCCATCTGTTGTTGTGAGGCATTTCATAAAGCAAAGACAAAAACATGAGTTTGAGTGTACCATCAGGAGCAGAGGGCATCACCAAAAGATGAGTCTTCTTCATCTTCATCTTGTCCCTTTTGTCTTGGGTTTACAGAATTAATCAATGTTTTCTATCTCCCCCTATCCCCTGTATCCTCGACTCTAACTCCAACTACCTCCATGTCCTCCCTCACTGCATCCATCAATCTCCTATTTGTCTCCTACCTGGTAGCTCCATCTCAAGGATCATTCTTCTACCAATGTATCCACTGTCCCTCCTCTGAACTTGCCTTGTAGGTCCACAAGCTAAAAATAGGTACTTAAATCATAACCTTATTCTACAGTAGTTCCCATTTGAAAAGATATCCCAAACTGTTTTGCTTGCTGCATGCAAGTGTTTTCAAACTTATTTTTTTGAGTAAACATTATTCCTAAATAATTGACACTAATGAGGATATTTTATTGTTGAGTGATAGCTGAGGAATGAGTATAACTCCAGTTATAAAAAAAAAATAGACATCTAGGAAATGTGCCTAACAGTTAAAGACTTCAGGTTCTAATCCAGAAGCTGCCACAAATTATTGCTCAGAATAATCCCTTATTTTCATTCCACTTTAAGAAAAAAAAAAAAAAAAAAACATGCAAAGAAACACATGCGTCATAATAGCTTTTTAATTGGACTCCGTCTATGACTGACCACTGGGACCACCTAGCAGACGTCTGTCTTAAAACAACATCTCTAAACATCTGGGTTCAAAATGCTGATGTGGTTTTAACCCAGAGGCTTAAAAAAAATGCCATTGTTTTTCAGCTTAATGACTACGTCCATATCTTCTGTATTGTCTATGGTCACGGTCTGTTTAGTCTACATTGCCATTGACTGGTGCATTGATTCCACTGGGGGTGGTTTTCAACCTCCCCCTTCCTCTCGTTTTGCTCTTTTACTGTTGCAACCTTTTATTTAGATTTTTGTAATTTGTTTTTTGACGAATCTCCCTTTCCCCCGATCTTATTCCTACCCCAAAGGCTCGGGGAGAATGAAGCAGCACTTCCCGCTCTCTGTCCTGCCCCTCAGCCACGAGGCTCTGTGCTGTGTGGCGAGTGAAGCAGACTTAATTTGAATTTATTGTCCTGTTGCTCGTAGCATGTAAATGAAGCCCGAGCCACTTATTCTGATCACTCACTCATTCATGGATATTATCCCAGCTTATACACTTAGAGCGTTTTGTGCTAACAAGGCGATACACGGCGACCGGCGCAGCCTGCTGTTTCTTCTGTGTGCTTAGCAACTGTTGCTGCGTTGTGGAGCATTTAAAAAACAGAGAATTTACTGGCTGGGTTTCTTCTTCCTGATGTTATTCATTCCTACATTTTGGATTGACTTAAAACAAACAGAAGCTTTGTTGGCAATTCTTTTCAATTATTCAACTAGACGAGTTGTTTTCCCCCAGGAGCAATACTTTATATCTGTAGTTAATGTCTTTCGTTAAAGCCTATTGTTGTTTTTTTCATTTTGCTGTTAGCAAGAAAAAAAAATCTGGGCATACATCTACAAAAACAGCAGCACAGGCAATTTTTTAATACTTCTTTTTTTTTTTTTTTTTTTTTTTTTTCTTTTTGTCATTGTGACGTTGTGATTCACACAACGCACGAATTTCGCCTCTGCATTTAACCCATCATCAAAGTGAGCAGTGGGCAGCTAATGAGTGCCCGGGGAGCAGTGTGTAGAGACGATACCATGCTCAGAGCATCTAGTGGCAGTGGTGGCCTAGTGGTCAAGGAAGTGGACTTGGGTCTGCAAGTTCTGCTACTGAAATATCTGGATTTAATACATTCTATTTAATTTATTTTAGATCCCAAAAACCTGTCCTAGAAGAACGTCATTATCTTATCCGTTACCGGGTCTCTGGGGCAGCAGTCTCCATAACTGCCTCCCAAATCCCACTGCTCCATACTGTCAGCATTCCTGTGGGTGGTTAGTCTGCTGGAAGTTATGTGGGTCGGGATGGTTAGAGCACTTCAGTGGCAACCTAGCAGCTGGTGGATTCGAACCTGAAGCCTGGAGAAACCCAAGTCAACTACCTTAACCATTAGGCCAACACTGCCACTGTAGACACATACAACAATCCAATACCTAGAACACAGAGGGCCGAAAATTTGCCCGAACAAATATATATTTTTCCTTAAATATTGTCAGTAACTGTGTTCCATCATCTACTTATAAAAACATTCCAGACTCCAGGGAGATAGTGATATTTTTCTGCAGTTACTAAAAGCAGCTGATGTGAAAGTGCTTTCAATCTAAGGTTGTGACATTCACCGTGTTAACAGGTGCTTGTCATCCCCTCCTGTTCCCAGTACGGTATTTGGCATTCTCCTTTTCACACAAGCTTCCTCATGTTCCAAAGTCGGCAACTCCACTCTTTATTTTAGAGATGTTTCACTCTACCCAAGGACATCATCATTGCTGAAGTGCTCAGGGTGAATGACCTACCCTACAGACTCCATTTTCTTTTTTTCTCTGTAGCTACAGTAGAAAAGAAGAATGTTTTCTCTCTTGTGTATTAGCGTTTGATGAAGCACTGACTGATGTGGTACCACCACTATGTTCTCAACCTTCTCATGAATAACTAATATCTGTTGTCTTCAGTTTGATAACCTTTGCAGTCACACTGCCCTTGTCTTGTGCAAGATTGAAAGTTTTTTTTTTTTTTTCCAGCCGTAAAGTCAGTGTTTCCTAACTGTTTTTGTGCAGTGGCCCAAATTTTAATTTAAATTTGGAGGTGGATTAGTTAACGCGCATTAGTTGAGGGGCGAATGTGCGTTAGTTTGTAATGTGAACGCAAACAGGGAGCGAAACTGGTTTCGCTTCGCAGCGAATAACGAAGTGCCAGTAAGTACTGATAAAATGTGTATGAAAACATTATGATACGTATGAGTTTAAATTAAAATGTTATTCCTCAAAATGATGGCCTATTTAGTTGAAGACAACACCAATAGACTCACAGGAATTGAAGAAAGATCTTCAACAGCTTTGATACTCATTCTTTAAGTTCTCACGGCTATTTGCTGCCACCTAGTGAAAGGGTATTAACTGGTTCTCCATGCAATAATAAACAAAGATTAATTTTTGCAACATTTATTTAAAGTGATCACTAAAAAGCTTGCATGGTTTTCCGCAACACACCTGAAGATCTCTCACGGTACCGTGGTTGAGAATCACTGCTCCAGGTGGCGCTGGTAGCCCAAGTGATTATAAATCACTACTACAGAGGACAATTTTTTTTTTATCCTGAAATTCCATCAGTGCAGTGTCACACATGATTCATCATGGAACCAGAATCACTTTCCTCAATGTCACATAAAGTGTAGGAAAAGGTGACATTTTACATTGAAATTAGGAGAAAGGGATTGAACCAGAGAGTTTGGCTGACGTACTGCATGTCAGGTCAATTCAATGGCCCCAAGTTATTTAGTCCCCTGTGCTTTTACAGCCATATGCTACGGCCATCACTGCTGCACTGCTACTGTATTGTACATGTGTGTATTCAATGAAAGTCCCTGATGAAGAAAACTTATGTTGGATCAAAGTTATGTGAGCGAGCAAGCCAGAGAGAGAGAGAGAGAGAGCAAGGATAAGATGACTGAAAATGAGAACAAAACATTCTGGGCTGATATTTCAATACCAGAGCCTCAGCACACATTCAGAGGCTTTGACCACACGCTTTTTTCATGTTATGCTAATGAAATGTTTTATTAAGAGAGAGGCAGAATGGCAGAAATGGCAGCGCAGACAAAATGTTCTCTCTTCTCACACACTGACTCTCCAGCCGACTTTAGGGAGACTCTTAGACTCTTAGGGTCTTTTGATGCGAAAAAAAGGTCTATTTCAAAATAAAACAAATGGCAAAAAACCAAAGAGATAGCAATTTGGGCTTTTATATGGGTTCATCAAACACAGCAGTGGTCCTCAGTAAGAAAACATTATCGACTTCCTGCTGTGCTTTAAATGCACTAGAAAGCTCAGCTTTTCTTCATGTTGGCAGTAAAACAACATTTTATACAAATATTTAATATAAAGTTCACAAGACAGTTGTGAGACCAGTCATTGTGGACTGGAGACACTAGGAATAGGCAGAAGACAGGAGAGAGAGCTGTAGGTGGAGGAGTTAAAGATGCTGAAATTCTCTTTAGGAGAGACAAGGATGGACAGAATCAGGAATGAGGTGATTAGAGGACCAACACAGGCAGGAAGGTTTGGAGAAAAAGCTAGAGAAGACAGATTGAGATGGTTTGGACATGTTCAGAGGAGGGACAGTGGATATATTGGTAGAAGAATCAGCCTAAAGATGGAGCTACCAGGTAGGAGACAAAGAGGAGATTGGTGGATGGAGTGAGGGAAGACATGGAGTGGCCCAGTCTACAGTAAACTGTCCTTCCAGGACACTGTAGACTGGGGCCAATATTTGGCTCGTGGGCCACAATTGACCCTAAAATTTGACACAGGGTCTGGATGAAGAGCAGATAAAGAAAGCATTCGTGTAATAAGATAAAATGAATGTAAAAGTCATGCATTAAAGGGTAACATGCTTGTAGGCTTTCAATGCTATATATTGTGGAAATCCGGGGAATTGCAGGGATAACACAGACGTATAATTACAATACAAGCCAGTTACATCCTTTTGAGAAGTTTGGCCCACCATATTAAAACGCAGAATGGGCCACATCAGGGCCCCGGGCCTTAGTTTGCCCAGGTTTGTTCTTCTGAACAGAGTGGTAACTACTTAAGGCATTCATTTGTCTTCATCCTCTTATCCATAACCAGGCCTCAGGGTCAGTAGTCTCCACGGCTGCCACCCAAATCTTGTCCACCATACTGTTAGCCTCCCTGTGGGTGGTGAGTGCACTAGAAGTTATGTGGGTCTGGATGGTGCTATGCTCAGTGGCAACTGGTGAAGCCTTGAGGACCCAAGTCTGCTTCCTTAACTGCTCGGCCACCAATGCTTACGGCCTCATTTGGACTCATTGGATTGTACATTTGAACTTTGACAATCCTGTTAAAGTGAAGTAGTGACGTGAATGTCATTTTCTTTAATTGCTGCGTATAGATCACTGCTAAAAACAGAAACGTTACTGTACCCAATTTGAGCCTCGTAAAGGGATCACTGCAGACCCAAATTAAACTTCTGAAATACTGCCTCTGTGTCTGACCTTAGAGCATTCCAACTGGCCTTGTGGTACACCCATTATCCAATCAGAGTTTTCTCAGGATGGAATTAAGGCTACGATTCCTCCATATATGTGGAAAACCTGAAAAGGACTGCAGCGAGAGCGGATTTGAGTACTTAGCAACTTCGAATCCAGTCCTTTAGATATCAGATATCATGCCATATGGCAACGAGGACAGTTCGGTTTGGGTAAAATACAACTGTGTGTCATAAAAAGATATATTTCCACAACACATGTTCAAGAATGTTTTGTGAAAAAAAAACTTTTCTTTCTTAAATGTGTCTTTTGATGCGCTGGCTGTGGAAGGTGTCGGATTTGAACCAAAGTTGTCAGTGGATGAAGACTTTTTTGAGGGAAGTGTGAGAAGAGAAAAGTTGGAGCCAATTTCAGGGCAGACTTTGAAGGATTTGTTGTAGATTGCTGTGGTGTTAGGAAGACATTCTTGTGGCTTCTTTTGGGGGGAAAGTTGAAAGACGCTGAGAGAAAAAAAAAAAAGGGAGCTTTCCATTGTTTGAACCGTACAACATTCCTCAAACCAGAAGATACAGTTCATAGTGTGGCAGAAAATAAATAGTACTGACAAATAAAAATATTTCCAGATTATTTCCCTATATAAACTCGTGAAATACTTATATTTGAGACGCATAACATGAGTGCAACTCGACATCTCATCCTGATGCTGCTGCTCTACATGTAACTTTGGTCGCTGCTTCCCAAGATTTGGGGCACAGGAATTTTTTTGGGCGGGATAAATCCGTGAAATAACTACCCCCCTGCCAAAGGGTGACTGACAGATCCGTCCATAAACACCATGTCAGGGTACATAATGAAGTGAAATAAACTACAAATCAGCCTGACTCTGACTTTTTATGAAGAAACCACAGAGCAGCAGCTGTGATCAGAGCTCAGCAGCAGAAGGAAGACGAAAGACTTTTCTTTTCCTTTATGTTTTCCAATCTCCAAACTTCAGTCATGCATGTTTAATTTGTCTTATTGATTTTTGCACCTTTTATCTTATTAACCAGAGGTGTCAAGTAAAAACACTTCATTTTCGTAACATTTTTAACAGCATTTTTCATTTAATACGCTGATTATCCAACTTACAAACATTCTACTTTTTACTTTATTTGCATGATACATCTGGAAAAAAGGAAGCAAGAGGATCTGGTCATGCGAGGATGGGGAGCAAAATTTTAACACTTTATTTATCGCGATCTGTTTTTATGCAGTGAAGTAAAGCAAAACGAAACGGACTCAGTGAATCGACAACAACGCAGCTGTTTCTCAAAGAGTCACTGTCAATTAGAATAAAGAACAACCAATAGCAAACGAGATCAGACAAAATCCATGAAGTATATCGTCCTGTAGGACCAACCGATCTCTCATGGTCAAGACGCCAGATTTACTAAACATGTGGACTTTCTCCAGCCGTGCTACGACATGACAGATCGTATTTATACGTTTCTCAGACATTTGCCAGCGAACCACAGAAGATGTTTCTATCTGTGTGTCTTTTATTTATTTGCCTATTGTTGTGAGGACTGAATGAGCCCAGTTCATAAAGTTAATGATCGTTTTTGATAAGGTATTTTGTCCAAAACGAAACAGTATTGAATGCTGCACAAAGAATCATAGGACGGTTTCAGAAAAATGGAAAACAATAAATGTGTAATTTTTTATATACTTAGATTGAAGTTTATGTTTATGTTGTACACAGTTATTTATAGAATGCCTTTAGTCTGGTATCACACTAATTCAGGAGACATCAACTTAATATCGGTATCGGAAATTAGGTGTATTACACGGTAATATCGGACATCCCTAGTTACCGTTAATGACGGGTGAGATTGGAGTGAACCGCCCTGATGGGTAAAAATCAGGGTTACATTTGTTGCCGGGTCAAACGAAAATGTTGTTGTATGGAATTCTTGGAGTGTTTTCCAATCAAAACACAAGAAATGGCAACAATATATAGATCTTTGTTTACACTGGAGGCTCATGGAGGCTGCTTTCCAATCAGACCCAATAATGGATAAGGTGAAAATGGATGAATGTTGACCAGTCCATCATTAACATGGACAAATATAATAATATCATGTCTGAAACTAACATTTTCCACATTGACAGACTCCAATATTGACCTGTTATTGTTGTCTTTGAGATGTGACAGTAGTTGGTAGTCAGTC
Source organism: Paraplagusia blochii (assembly GCA_016785265.1). Lineage (NCBI taxonomy): Eukaryota > Metazoa > Chordata > Actinopteri > Pleuronectiformes > Cynoglossidae > Paraplagusia > Paraplagusia blochii. The sequence continues at coordinate 64,068 of JAFBJS010000317.1, read as the reverse complement.
CTCCCCATATAGTCTGATGGTCCACCCACTCTCTCCATTTAGTCAGTGAACGTCACAGGAAGTCAACCTCATCAGGTCATTGTAG
>JAFBJS010000317.1:7196-62336 GCA_016785265.1 Paraplagusia blochii | reverse complement strand
AGACAAACAGATACTGTATTGAAATATAATTTCTGTTTTTCCTCTTTTTATTTTCAGCAACATTGAGCACTTAGTAATTAAATTGTCATATCATATTAAATCGTACTAAACCGAACAATTCCATATCGGTTAATATTCTTATAAAACGTCCTTGAATGAGATCGGAACTTCTGAATCGAGAATGTAATCCTATGTCTTCCTTTGTTGTTGTGAACAACATCTTAATCTCACTTCTATTGAAAAAAAAAATCAAACCTTGACTGATTTACAAGCATGTAGTGTCTCCATTGAGAAAAACATTTGTTACAGACAATATTCCAACACCGATGAGCTAATGTCAGCAGCAGCTGTGTCCCTCCACTGGGTCTCTGCAGCAGACGAAGAGAGCAGAAAGACGTGGGGGACTGGGTGGTGGGACGCTGCTTAGTTGCGGTGATCGAGGAACGACTGTAGCTTGTCAGTGAGGGGTTAAACAAAATTATACACAGCTGCGGCGCTCAGAGTTTAGCCTGAATTAATGTAGTGGAAACATTGATGTTGTTTTAGTCTATTGGACATTTCACGAGACATTACTCAGCAGAAATTGGACGGAGACAAAAGTCAAAAAGAATGTCTCCTTTTTGAACTTATAAGGGGATAAAGACAAAGACAAAGTCCATTTTACCAGAAACACTTTTTTTATTTGCCCTGATTTGAACAATACTAAGTCATTCATTCCACTTGCACCTTGTAGTATATCATCCTGACACCCTCGTCTTATCAACCGTCTCTTGTCCTCCCTTGGTGCACCCATAAAACTGCTCAGTAAATCACTCTCTTCTCCCTCTGCTTAGACAGCTCCATCTGTAACATCCTTTGTCCACATGTCCACACCATATAAACAATGTCTGTAGCTCAAACCTGTTCAATCTTTTGGGTTGAAAATTTTAAAAACTGAGATTAAGATGTGGTGCAAACTTAACATTAATTTAATCAATTCTGAGTCTCCACAACTGCCACCCAAATCACACTGCTCCATACTGTGTGCCTTCCTGTGATTGGTGATTGGTGGGTTGAGACGGTGCAATGATCAGAGCACCTCAGTGGCAACCTGGCAGCTGGTGGATTAGAACCTGAAGCCTTGAGGACCCTTCCTAAACCACTGGGCCACCACTGTTGTCCCCAAATTTAACATTCAATGAGAAATGTATTGGAATTGTGCAGGTTGTCCCCTTTTTCCAATGCTGTGTTTTTTGCTATGTGTGTTTTTTCCAATGCTGTGTGTTTGTTAGTGAAATGTATTGGGAGTTTTACCTTTTATTGTCTCTGTACCACTTAAACTCCGGGGTGGGCACAGCGGTGGCCTCACACTGCAGCGTCCCTATATGTCCCAGCGGTGTCTCGGAGCTCTGGGTTCTCTTTATTGTGGAAGGGTCTGCAGAGTCACACAGAGTTGATATGTTGTGTCAAAAAAAAGGACAGTGAGGGCAGTCGGTGATTTTACCATAACTGGTGAAATTGACTCTCTGTTTTATTGTTTCGTGTCACAACATCAGAACAAAATGATTCCACGTCCAATTTTACACAACAAGTTCTTAAAAATCCCATAAGTTACAGATGATGAACTTTTCGCAATAAATAACTAAATATTCTGACTCCACAAACAAGGAATAAGTCCTTAAAATATAATTAAAATGTGCAACAAAATGCAATTATATTATTACTGACTGTGTGTTTAAAATATTTTTCACACAATCCAGTGTGTTCTGATGGCAGAACTACATCACTTGATGATGATGGTGATGGTTTTTTTTTTCATTTTCTGTTCAGTTTTCAACAATCTTTAGTTTGACTTTGATACGGTGAAGAAGTTACATGTTGAAACTGTCAATTTATTGTTGTAGTCATTTTCTGTAAACAATGAATAAAAAAATATATTTAATTTTGAACTTAAATAACACTGTGAAACTTGATATGATTTCGTGGGCCAAATAAAATTACAAAGTGGACGAAATTTGGCCCCCGGGCCTGAGTTTGTCACCTGCAATGTATGGTCTCCAAACCATAAATCATAGCAGGTCTTGTTGGCTTTTTAACATCACTGATATTTTCCACTCGTGTGATTCCTGAGTTAGTTGGAGTGGAAAAGTTGAGAAGATCTCCAAACTTTGTTTCTGGGCTGGGCTCAGTTTTATCACAGTTCCACTCAGAGACCTGTGAAGTGGAATTTTGTCTCAGGAAGAGGTTGCGTTTCACTTGAAGGACTTTATGGTTTTTCACAGGAACCGAGGCTGTGTTGGTGAAGCACTGATCAGAGCCAGGGCCAGCTCTGACTCACCGTCACTTTCCTGTCAAAGACAGGACGTAAATCAGATTTGTGAGTGAGTGTGTTCAGAACAACGCCTTCCTGTGTGCGTTTGCCCAGAAATCACAAAGGCTGTTTCCTTCTTTAAACACTAATGAACAAATTACAGTCCGCAGAAGAAGAAAACACTGTGATGTGTTGGTGGCTCCTTTGTTCTTGCTCTTTCTTTTCAATTTCTCAGCAGAAAATGAACATTTTCCACACTGTAAATGTGCACAAATGACTAAAAATGCCTCTGCAGGAATATTCATTCCAAACAGGATGTAGTACAACATATTGACATTGTTGGACTCTGGCATGACAGAACCAGATGGCGGTGTTGAGTCAGCCTGTGTTGAGACTCAGGTCCTCAGTGTGTCGTCTGAACTACAACACAAATATAAGTGAAGGCCAGATCTGATCATGGGACACCGGAGGACATGTTTACTGCTGCCCTATTTGGAAAAGTACTGGATGGGTTGTTGGTTGATGGGTTGAGTCGGTTAAAATATAGATACAAATTGGCAAAAACGGGAAAAAAATTTTTTCGTTATAATCCTTACAAGGCAGCAGTGGTTGCCTAACAGTTAAGGAAGCAGACTTGGGTCTGCAAAACTTCAGGTTCTGATTCACCAGGAACCATCCCGACCTACATAACTTCCAGTGGGGTCACCACCCACTGTAAGACTCACAGTATGGAGCAGTGTGATTTGGGTGCCAGTTGTGGAGACTGATACCCCTGAGACCTGGAAACGGATAAGAGGACAAAGATGAATGAGGGAATGAATAATCTAAACTAAACTTTTGATTTGGGCCAATAAAAAAAAAGTGTTATCAGTGACACGACTGACTGAGAATTCCCTTGTCAAAATTGCTGACAGTTAGGTTTTTATCACAAGTTTCCCTACTTTAGTATAAGCAGTGTTAGTTTGCCATCATTCCTAAAAGAGGGAGATTTTTTCTGTATCGATAACATTCAGTAAAACCATGGAGGCAGCCATGTTGATGGACTGTTGTCATCATTCCGCTACAGGATTGGTCTAAAACAATCACCTGTTTAACATAACATGGGAAAACGGCTGAAATTATGGTGTTATTTACAGTTAAGAAACAAAATAAGAAAAAAAAAACCTTTTCTAAATGACTCATCTTATACCATGTTTTTATGTTTCACCACAAATTTTATTCATTTTCTTAACTCTCTTATAGTAGCAAAATAGAGATACAACATTCATTATATTTTTACAATTATATTGTCCCTTTACATTCCAATTCCAAGCATCAATTATTGTGAAAAAAAAAGTATTTTGTATTTTTTTTTTTTTTTTTTTACAATTTTTCAATGTTTTTAGCTATTGTCATTAAATGTCAAATATTTCAGATACATGGGTGAAAAAAAGGTTGATCAGTGATGAAGGGATAAAAATAGGCCAGAAACATATATTATTAGAGCAGAAATGTTGAATGGAAAAAAAAACTAATGTCTCACTCTGTTGTGTTTAATCAGTAAACTGCTTTCTCATTCCTCCAACTATCATTACACCAGCCCTTTAAAAATGCATTATCTCAATTGCTTCATCTGCGGCGTCCAACTAATCAACTGCGTCTCCATCCATACGGAAAGAGTCTTTTGAAAAAAAAAACTGCAGCTGAGGCAGCATCTTGCTTTTTTTTTTCTTTTTTTGGTGTCTATTCTGTTAACATTATTAGTCAAATTGAGCTGAAGGAAGATAACGAGAGTGTGTTTCCAGATAGAGTGGAACACAGCAGCTCTGTGTTGAATTAAAACAGTCCAGGAGTGGAAGGGAAGTTAAAGTCAGTTCAGCCTTGTGGAGCAAATTATCAGAGGGATGTCAGAGTATGTTCTGGAAATCAAAATGTTGGGTTTTTGTTTCCTACCGAAAATTTGATTTATTTAAAATTAGATTTATTTAAAATTTTATAAAATTTGATATTTATAAAAAACCGGCATGTCAAAGTAAAGGGTGACAGTGGTGGCTTCGTGGTTAAGGAAGCAGACTTGGGTCCTCAATGCTTCGGGTTCTAATCCACCAGCTGCCATGTTACCACTGGGGTGCACTAATCATAGTACTTCCCCAACCCACATAACTTCCAGTGGAAAGTCTTCCATAACTCACCACCCACAGGAAGGCTCACTGTATGGAGCAGTGTGATTTGGGTGGTAGTGGTGGAGACTATTGCCTCTGAGGCCTGGTAATGAATAAGTGGATGACGATGAATGAATGAATGAATGAATGAATCAAAGTAAGGCTAGTGGGTTTCATAGTCCGTGGTTCGATGCCCAATCTGCTGTTAATTTCCGAAATATTTGACCAATAAGGTTAATCTTACTTACTGTTTTGGTATAAAAAGCCTGAGCATGAATTTAAGCGAGAAAAGTGAGCTGAAAATGGTGTATAAGAAAGAAATAAAAAATGTTTTCTAAGATGGCAAAATAAAGTGACATCATTGATGAAAGTGATAATCATAAATCATTGATTTTCAGATAATTAGCCATACAATTGAGATTAGTCACAATGCTAAACATGTTAAAGCTAAAAATAGCTTAAAAAATAATTAGGAAAATATAAGAAAAATGTGCCATAAAACAGCAAGAGCTGGTGATGTTTTACTTTATATGTAGTGAGTGATAAGTAGCTGATGATGGATATATTAAAAAAAAAAAACACACTGACTGCTGCCCCCCTGTGGTGAGGCAGGGACAATATCAATCCTCTGAGGGTTTATCTTTAATCTTAAATCTTTAAGTTTTATCCTTGGTAAAGATTAATGATTAAAATTCTGAATAAGTAAGCTAATATCTGAAAGTTTATGTCGTCAGAAAGTTTGAATGGAAACTTGTCGTCATAGAAATAGTCAAAGTGACTCAAGGGGAAATCTATGCTGCTTCTTTGCTTCAGGTACATTTTCCGTCTTTGGGATACAGTAGCCGTCTGACATTAAACCAGCCATAAACCATCACCTGATTGGATTTTAATGACTGGATGACAAAACTGATTAAAATGACAAATAGACCAAATGCAAACACCACATGTCGTGACTCCCACATTCGCCGACTTGATTTTAGACAAAGTTAAAACCACAATAACCAGAATCTGGGTGTTTGTTTGGATAAGGTTTGGATATTGAAATATTATTCTTGGAGATCTTGGCTTCAGGCTGCCTGGGTGGAATAACACACTGTGTTTTGATGCTGTTTGAAACTGATCAGAATCAAACAGACTGCAGTGAGTTCAAAGAAACCATTTTATTCAATCATCGCCACAAGGAGAAAAAAAAAAGGAACATTCAACACACACACGGCACAAGGTTTTAATCAAACCTACATCTAGACATCAGTGACACGCTGTTGGAAAACCAATATAAACGGATGCATAGGGACATTAACCTTGAGCTCAGTCTGCCAGGACCCTGACATCTAGACACCGGAGTGTCACCAACAGCCTCTCATGTGACGCGTGAACTGTTCTCATCAGACCTTGTCCTGCTGGACTCAGGTTTCCTGTCTGGAGCTCAGGGATTGACAGTACAAATTAGATTATACCCTTTATCCATCTATTCTTTCATATCTCTTCATCCTCTCATCCATCAACGGTTCACAAGGGCAACAGTCTCCACAACTGCCACCCAAATCACACTGCGCCATACTGTGAGCCTGAGGTTATTAAGGTGGGGACAGTCTTCCTTTTGTCCATTGTAAGACATAAAGCATTGTTTCCCAAACACCGAGTAAATACTATTTTTCAATAGTTAAAACTTGAGTCTTGAGGGTAGTTGGTGGCCTAGTGGTTAAGGAAGTGGACTTGGGTCCACAAGGCCCCCGGTTCGAATATTGCATTGGTGATGGGTTTGTCACCTTTAACTAAGTGTTCAGATGTCACTTGGTCAATAATAAAATATCAGCATTGGTTGCATAGCGGTTAAGGTAGTGGACTTCGGGATAAAGTTTCAGGTGCCAGGTTGCCACTGAGGTGCACTGATCATAGCACTGCCCCAACCCACATAGGGCTCACAGTATGGAGCAGTGTGATTTGGGTGGCAGTCCTGGAGACTGCTGCCCCTGAGACATTGTAAAGAAAAGTTATACTTATACTTTATAGATTCAAATTTGAGAAATTATTCTGTTAACAGCAGCAATTGTTTCAACCATTGTCAAAAGGCTGTCCAAGTCAAACCTCAAACCTTGTGGTTCATCTGGGAGTAGAACCCAAGACTCTCAGCTATCTCTGTTTCAGAGGCAGACATGCCATCCAATGGATGGGACTTGGTACTTGATGAAGATGAATGAATAATTGATCAATAAAATGTCCTTATTAATGTTGAACATTGGCCAATGATTTTGAAATAATGTCTATTGTCTTGGAAGTTTTGGAACTTTATAAATATAGGACACTGCTATAAGAGGCAGTGGTAAAATAGTGGTTCAGGAACCCGACTTGGGTCCGGAAGGGTTCCAGGTACAAATTCACCAACTGCCAGGTTACCTCTGAGCATGACACTGTCCCCACTAACTCTTGGTGCTCAAAGCTTTTCACTGTTTACTTTGGTGATGGGTTTAATACAGACATCACATTTAAGGAGTTTCCCTTCCTTCCTTTTAAAGTTGATATGCTGTTTAGCTGTCAGCAAGCAAGACACTGTTTCAAAGGCACGGGCAAACTAAGGCCTGGAGGCCAGAAACGATCCATTCAGCTTCATCCATCTGCTTCGCCAAACTTGTCCAAACTTATAGAACTGGTTCTATAATAGATTTCGATAGAAATGTGTTCTCTTTAATCTAAAACTTCCCATGTAGACTTGAACCTGACGTTTTATTGTTGACCTGCACCACTCGTTTCGTTGCCTTGTTATTATGGTATTTTATCCAACACTACTGTAGAGACACTAGAAATAGGTAGAAGACAAGAGACAGAGCTGGAGTTAAAGGCAGAGTTAAAGATGCTGAGGTTCTCTTTGTGGGGTGACAAGGATGGACAGGATCAGGAACGAGGTGATTAGAGGGACAACATAGACAGGAAGGTTTGGAGAAAAAGGTGGAGAAGACAGACTGAGATGGTTTGGACATGTTCAGAGAAGGGACAGTGATTATATTAGGAGAAGAATGCTAGACATGGAGCTACCAGGTAAGAGACGAAGAGAAAGGCCAAAGAGGAGATTTATGGATGCAGTGAGGGAGGACATGGAGGTGGTTGGAGTTGGAGTTGAGGATGTGGAGGACAGGATGAGATGGAAAAGAAAGAAGAAGAAGACTGTCCCTATAGCTGTCCTGCTGCAGAGATGTTGGCTTGGGTTCAGTGCTTCAGTTTTTCTCTCTCTCCCTCATGCGGTGATGGATTTTATCAGTTTATCATTATTACCTTGGAAGTATCCTGGAAATTGTGACTGTGTGTTTGTGTGTGTGTTTATCGCAGTGATCTGGCTTCAGGCAAACACACAGAATGACAAACACATACACAGGGCAGGACATGGACACTTAGGGCATGTTGTCATCAGGAACAGGGGAGTATTGTGCTCTGGTTATGTTACTGGTTTTGGATGGTTTCTGGCATATTTTCACATTGATTTTTTTTTTTTTCAGGATATGTATTCCTAATTGGGACAAAACCAGAATAGCATCAGGAACAGAATGTATCATTAAAGTACCTCCCTGAAACAAAGACTGTTTGATAACGTGATTGACGATGTTTAAACCAAATTTCGAAGTTATTTCTCTAAAAGTGTTGTATTTGTAGTAGGCAACAAAACAAAAACTTTAAAAATCAATATATGACAGAAAAACACAGTATAAACAACATTTTTGCGATGAGTTTTCGGTGCAAGCTGTTAATAAACAGTATTTTTTAGTCCAAGTCTTACATTTTGTCAAAGAAAATAAGTCTTTATTACTTTCCTTCCGTTTTCTCATTCTCGTTTGCTGCTGTAATAATTAAAATCCAATCTTTGAACTCCAGAACTTTCTAAATGCATTCATTCTGTTTGTTGGTGTGTATGTTCCTTCCTACAGGAATGTAGGAACGTGCTAATAATGGGAGTTATGGTTAAAGCTGACTCTTTTTTGTTTTTCTGCCTCTTCCTCCCTCTGTGCTGCAGGATCCACGAGGACTGAAGGCATCAGGGCATCTGACGTCCTTCCTGTGTTGAAGGAAAAAGTCGCCTTCGTTTCAGGTGAGCGTCATTCATTTCGGTCAAGATTATGTTCAGCTTTGATTCTTTTATGGATAGATAGATAGATAGATAGATAGATAGATAGATATATACAGAGATACATAGATACCTAGATAGATAGATACATAGATCAGGTTGCCAAGGGGGCTAGACCAGTTTGCTCACTAGGCTCACAGCAAGTCATAGTTATAAAAACACCAATTAAAGGACATTAAAATGTTACCACAAAAATAATTTGTGGTAACATTTGATCTGGTCTAAAAAATGGCCTATAATAATCTTATGTTAGTGAGGCAGCGGTGGCCTAGTGGCGAAGGAAGCAATTTTGGGTTTGCAAGGCTCCAGGTTGCCACTGAGGCACTGCGATCATAGCACTGTCCCAACCCACATATCTTCCAGTGGACCCACACTATGGGGCAGTGGGATTTGGGTAGCAGTCACAGAGACTGTTGCCCCTGAGACCAAGTAATGGATGAGAGGATGCAATGCACCTCTGTAGGAACATGGCAGCTTGTGGATTGCTTCCTTAACCACTAGGCCACCACTGTGGATATTTTATTGTAGACCCAGTGATATCTGAACAATTAATATTGCATTAAGTTTTACACTGAAAAACACTAACTGAACCAGTAAAAATGACTTTGAACGCCGGTATGTTCCCCATTTGGAGGAAATGTGTTGCAAATCGACCTTTAACAAAACTTTTGCGACCCAGTCACAATGCCTTATATCTTAAAATGGTCAAAAGGAGCCCTGTTCTGACCCACATAACTTCAAGTGGGCTCCCTTTTTTTTATCAGATACAGCAGAAGTTTGACATTTAACTAGCAAATCAAAAATCTGCGATGTGGAAATAAAACTCTCAAGTTGGTGTTTTATTTTTCATTTGTTTGTTTTACTTGCGCTTGTAATTTCAAGTTTGTTCTTAAAAGTACTACCACGGCCCAACACTGGACTCATAAATAATGTTTGAGGTTTTTATATATCACCGTATCAATTACAGCGTTGAACTTTTACGCACAGACTTCTCCTTTCTTCTTCTTTGGTTTTTCTTGCCCAAGCAAACAGTAGTGTAGATGTTGGGGATTTAGAACAGAAACATTCTAACAGTAATCTCCACCTCCCAACCAAAATAAACCTCATTTAGATCATGATTTTAGGAAAGACAAGAAAGGGTTCGGAATAGAGTATTGGACGGAATATTGGCGAGAACTGCTGCAACAGGCAGTGCAACCTGCAGAAGGAATCCATGCTCGAGGAATTACTCACCTCCAGAGTCACAACCACAGGCCGGGAAAACCATCACACCCTGAACATCACTCATGTGAACTGTTCTCCTCTCCGGTGGAAGTTTCTCATCGCTTAAGGCCAAAACAGGCAGCAGGAAATACACACAGACAGACACTTGAACATGTTCAGTCCTCTCACTAACACTCAGTCATGTAATGTGTTTTGAATCTGGACAAACAAGACGTAAGCTGTCACATTACCTCAGAAGATGAACAACCAGAGAGACCGCAGCTACGGAGGGAGAAGTTCAAACACGGGTCAGAGACATAACGGGGACAAATATAACGAAATGTGCGCGTATTCTGAAGACAGAAGAGTAAGACCCCCTTGAACAGGTGTGTCGGGGGTAGGGAATCGCAATGGTGATCACTACGCAGCTTACGTCTCCTGCCCTCGCGCTGTACGATCCGATTATTTCAATATCACACACGACATGTCTGATTCCTGCAGCCAGAACAATTGGCTTCCACAAGTAGCTGCCAAATGTATTGTAATGTAATGTGACGTAAAGAAAAGATGAGGAGGAGGAAGATGAGGAAGCCAGCAGTGGGAGATGCGTGGACGCTCCCAGTTTCTCTATCTCATCTCTAGACAGGATGAGAAATTCCCTGGGAATTCCTGTCATTCTGTGAACTGACACGGAAAAGAAAAGGTGACAACAACGACGTGTATGGACCAGGAAATGTATTAGCCAGTGACGTGCATTGAGGTTCATGCCTGGTGAGGCGATGACATCATCACAGTTATATTTACAAATATATGAACCGAGCAGTTTATTTGGTTGGCAACATTTAATGTGTTATGTTATAAAACATCAGCATTGTTTATATATACAAACTGTAACTTAGAAAAAACTTTTAAAAACTGTTATTAATGTCTTACCATTACTTTTATATGAAGATCATGCGCCGCTCCTTCAGAATAAAAGCATCGACGACTTGTCTGTAAAAGTCCTCCTTAATTTCTTTAGTTTTACAAGTCTCTCTGTTTCAGTGGCGATCAGTGCAAGAGAAGACTGTCGTCCCTGGTCTGTCTTATTCCGAGAATGACCGCGGAGAAATAATTACATGTAATTCATATGGTATAAGTGTTGAAACGGCTGAACGGTCTCCCTCATGTAGACTGTGCCTGCACCGTGCCTCACGGGGATTGTGCAATCCCCATGAGGCACGGTGCAGTCTCAGCCTCAGCGCTCGTCTCCTCAGTATAAGAACGGTAAAGGTGAAAATTCAGCGATTTTTTTTTTTTTTTTTTTTTTAAACTATTCCAAAAATGGTCTAGTTATGAAATTAAACCAGGAGGCTTCATGTTGTGGACTTCGTAACTCCTCCGTATCTATGTTTGCAGATATGCAGTGCGGCATGATGGGGGGAAAGGTGGTTAAGATTTCAAACGTGTTTTAACGTGAAAAAAAATGGTTTTCGTGATTTTCACACTGTCGATCATGAGGTCGTCAAGAGGTGATTGTTTGCTTGTCGTTTCGCTCAATTGAGCCAAAAATTGGGCCTGATTTCTTGTCACATGACTTAAAAATCGTAGCAAAATCCCACAATCCCACTTGATCCCACAATCAAGTCCTCATTGAACGAAAGTGCACTTTGTGTTTTTGTATTTTATTTATTTATTTTTTTTAATTTTTCAGCAGACCAGTAGGCTGGTTTATTATTATTTCACGCACACATAAGAAGGCTGAAGTTTAGCATTTTAGTTTGAATTTTATTCTATTTTATATTGTGCACTGATAGAATGTTAAAAGTAAATATGTTCATAGTTTTTATATCACATTTATTCATCAAATGCAGTGCCTTGATTTCATTAAGTTTGCAGTTATGAATATATTTGTTCTTATATTGGACAAAATATTTTATTTTTTTGTCTTATTTTTATCATTGTGGTTTCTGTTTTGGTACGATTTTTTTTCGTGGTTCATCTTCAACTGTATGAGAGAAGGCTACACAGTGAAAAGCACTATTTGTAGTGCAATAATAATATGCCACAATTCTTAACATTCATCTTCATCAGACTTGGGCAAAATAAGGCCCGGGGGCCAGATGCAGCCCGCTCTGCTTTGTATTCTGGACCGCCAACTTCTCAAAATGATATAATTGGTTTGTATTGTGATTATAGGTCTACCTTATCCCAGTAATACCAGAATTTCCCTAGTGTTTAGCCTTTAATGCATAACTTTAACATGATTTTAGTTCAAATGCTTCCTCTGTCTGCTCCTGACTCAGCCCGTGTCAAATTTATGGACCAAATTTGGTCCGTGCATCAAAATTCTGCCCACGCCTGATCTTCACAATGTAGAGGTTAAACTGGCTCACAAACGTTGGCTTCTTTTCCATTTTTTTTAATCTTTCAGTTTTAAACTCGTCAGTTTTATTAGTATCTTCATTGATGTCCCCTCAGGATCCTGCCACAAGTTGACTTACAAAATATAAAGCAGGGAAAGAGAGGAAGAGAAAGGGAGGAAGTAGAGGAGGAAATGTTAAGGGCTGAGAGCCAACAACAATCCATGAGTGAGATTTCTTCTTAGAGGACAACAGTGCACTTCCTATATTATTTCACATGTGCTTTGTTATTGACAACCATGTTGTGTTTATTACACATTTCCCTTCATATTTCAGTGTCAATTGTGTTAGTTTGTCATAATTCTTGGTTTCAACTCAGTCCAGCATGTGCATATCGCTCTAGAACATAGGTGTCAAACTCTGGCCCGGGGACCAAACCTGGCCCGCAGTGTAATTATATTTGACCCGCGAGATAAAATCAAATGTATGCTACACTTGCCCCACCAGTATGTAGACCTTATATACTGTCAGAACTTGTTATACTTATAATGCATGGCTTTTGTTTTAGCATAAAGCTTTACATTGAAAATGATCTGAAAAGACAACAAAGAGACACAATAAGAAACAAATACCAATAAAGTGTGAGTTTTTTTCTATTACAATTTCTCATGTGTTGATATTAATAAGCTTTGGCTTTTCCAGATTCAGTTTATCTACATGAAAAACACTATATCATATCCAGAGAGAAGGGAACACTTGCACGTTTATAGTTCATTTCTCAATATATACAGTATATAGAGAGTTTGGCCTCTGACTTCATGCCGGTGTTCTGGCCTGCTGTGAAATTGAGTGTGACACCCCAGATCTAGAAGCTCTAGAAGCCTTAGAGTCCATTTGGTCCAATGTAGAAGACTGCAGGGAGAATTCCTCTGCATCAGTAACGTTCAGTAAAACCATGGAGGCAGCCATGTTGTCATCAATCAGCTCCTGGATTGGTCTAGAAAGATCATGGGTTAAAATCTGCCAACGAACTTAGGACTGTGTAGTCAAAGACCTCAGAGCAAGACGAGACAATTATAGGGATCACCTCACAGCCTACCCTGCAGAAACATGGCCGCAACTTCCTCGCAGACAACATAACTCAAACTCTCTTTTTTTATCTTGCTAACCTGTATTATTCTTTTACGTCACACAAACTGATTTTTTTGTCCAATTGTTACTATTTGTTCCAACACAGGTGGGCGAGACAAACGTGGAGGACCAATTCTGACGTTTCCTGCCAGGAGTAATCATGACCGGATAAAACAAGAAGACCTAAGAAGGCTGGTCACCTACCTGTCCACTGTCCCCAGGTTGGAACACTCCCTTTAAACACACTCATACAATCAAGTAGCAATTATTTTAGCAACCCTCTGTGTTCAAACTGACTGAGACAGGGACTACATGGACTACGTGGTGACAGGATGCAGTGCCTGTGGAGTGCTTCAGTGCTGCCCACAGCACGGAATCAAACGCTCCTTTCATCTTCAGCGCGGTGTCAGATGGAGAGCAGCGTTTGATTTGCATCAGCATGAAAGCTGCAGTGTCTGCATCCAAGAGCGGCCAATCTGTTGCACTTAGATACAGATCTGTCAAGTCCTGCAGGGCTACACGGTCAGGAAGCAACAAGATGGAGCAGAAATAAAGCGTCCCTTGATGTCTTTTTTTTCCCGCTCTCTTTCTCAGTGCTTCATGTCAAAATGATGCAGTCTCCATGACAGCCACCCAAATCACACTTTACCTAGTTATGTAGGTTGAGAATGGTGCCTTAACCATTACACTATAAACCCTTTTTTTTCTTCGTCTTCTCTTAGCCTGTCCCTTATTTAGGAGTTGCCACACAAATCAATGTTTTCCATCTCCCCGTTCTCTGTATCTTCTACTCCAACTACATCCACCAATCTCCTTTTTGTCTCCTACCCGGTAGCTCCATCTCTAGGATCATTTTTGTACCGATGTATCCACTGTCCCTCCTCTGAACATGTCCAAACCATCTCTCTAGCTTGTATCTAAACTCCTCCACCTTCACCACCTCTTACCATTCTATGCTATGGCTGACCTTCATTCCTCTTCTCAGTCCAAACTTCCACCTCTGTAGGTTCTCTTCTAGTTGTTGCCTGTTCTCACTACAAATGACAATTTCATCTTCAAACATCATGGTCCATGGAAACTCCTGTCTGACCTCATCTGTGAATCTGTCCATCACTAAAGCAACAACAAGGGGCTCAGGGCTGATCCTTGATGAAGTCCCTCCTCCACCTTAAAGTTTTCTGTCCTTCCAACAGCACACCTCACCACTGTTGTACTGTTCTCATACATATCCTGCACCAGTCTAACATACTTATCTGCCACTCCTGACTTCCTCATACAAAACCACAATTCGTCCCTTGTCTCCCTGTCATAGGCCTTTTCTAAATCTACAAAAACACAATGCAGCTCCTTCTGACCTTCTCTGTACTTCTCCATCAACATCCTCAAGGCAGATATTTCATCTGTGGTACTCTTTCTAACTCTTTCTGGGCGTAAAACCTTACTGTAATCCACAAATGTCTTCCTCCTTCCTTTACCTAGCCGCAATTTTTCTTTCCCAAACGCTACTTTAATCCAAATAAAAAGAAACTGGTGCTTTTTCTTGCTTAGAGGACCTTGAACAAAGCACTTAAGTTCAGTTTATCTTCCCTGCTGTAGTTCTTGGAAAGCATTTACTTTGATAAGAGAGGACTTTCTGTAATTCTGAAGCAGTAAAAAGATAAGAAATAGCAATATTGCATACTATTTATTGCAGACATTACTCAGAAATAAAAGCATTAAATGAGAATTTCTTAAGTTTCTATAAGTTTAGGCAGGTCCAGCTGTCCATTCATATAGAGTTCAACCTGTATTTCAACAGATTTTTTTTTACATCTATTGATATTTCATTTCCTGGTTCACAGTAGATATTGTTAAAGGATGCAGTTTTTCTACTAGCCGACTTGTGTTTGAAAGAATTATAATTTTCTTCTGTGATATCCTATTGCAATCTGCTTGGTTGAAACCTAATATTCCTGGAAATAGCCTTTCAAATAACATATGTCAGTAGATAATAATGCCTTTGTCTCTGGCATTGTTTTTTTTACAGCTGCTACTGCTATTAAAATCTTCCTGGTGTGTATATTGTTGGTTAAAAACCAGAAAAAAATATTTTCCCCTTGATGGGTTTGTTTAGGCCACACTGACATCAGTTTTTTTAGGATAAACTGAGTTTCCCTAGAGACAATATTTGCCCAGTCTCTTCTGCTTTTGTGATTCATTGGGACACATTATTACATTAAAAAAGGACAACTGTGAATGATGCAGGACATTAGGACCAGAAATTGGAGAATAACAGAAAAAAATGCAAAACAAAATTTGTTAAATCAAGAGATCTAATCAGATCAATGGGATAACGAAGCAAAATAGCTGCGGAAAAACGTGCTTAATATTTCTGGTAGATGTTTAGTAACCACATAAACAGACTAAATACCGAGTGTCCTTGAACGCAGCATCTGTTTGTTTGCATTTGAGCAGCTGACAGTGATTGATTCGTCAAATTAGCGCATCTGCGACAATGAAAATCCAAATATGTACTTGGGAATGTTTTCCAATCAGCCCCTGTTTAGTCTTCAAAACACTCATCATCAACCAGCTGTTGCCATGGTAACGGGGGGGAGTCAGCGCCTCCCTCAGGCTGCTTATAATGGATGTGCTGTAGTGGAGGTTTATATTAATAGCTGCCGTGCGAGACGGTGTGTGTGGAAGGTGAGGTCACCCCGGTGTATTTTTACTCGTCCAATCAGCAGCGGCTGAGTTTAGTGGAGATGTTTATGGGCGTATCAGTGATGCAGGATGATTCCATACTGTTCCTGCTACAGCACAGCAGCACCAGCTCTGACAGTTTAAAAGGTTGGCTGATAACCCACACGGACGCTTCGGCGCTGATTTATATGTCCCACTTACCTGTAGGGGGAGAAAGGGAGGGGTTTCTGTAATGACTGCAGAAAGTTTAAAACACAAATTGGACCAGAATCAAAAAAGAATGGATCACAACTTGACTTTGTTGATGTGAGCAGTTACAGGATCGAATCTAATTCCTTTCTGGTCTAATTAGAAAAACATAGAGTTGACGAACAACTGGAAATAACCTTAGGTCAACAAACGATATGTCTCACTAATGGTTGCTAAGAGGTTTTTTTAATATTTAGTACTGAGAGGGAAAAATGCAGTTAAGGATTGTGAGGTTTTTTTTTTTTGCGTTGCCAGGATCAACAATCCCCTCATTCTTTTCTCCTCTTATAAACTACGTGGGCACAAAGACACGAACATGAACTTTGTCGTTTACGGAAAGCAACCAGTAGCTTCTGTTTTATTGAGCTATTCTTGTACTCACTGCTACTTTTCTGCACTTTAACAAAAAGTATCTTGAGGAAAACCACTGATCTACAAAACATCAAATTCTCTTGGAGAGTCTTGGAGACTGAACGAGACAAAGGAGTGCGATAGAGTGTGTGTGGTCTGATCATCGACCATCCCAACCCACATAACATCCAGTGGACTCACCACCCACAGAAGGGCTGACATTATGGAGGAGTGTGATTTGGGTGGCAATGGTGGAGACTAGGGCTGGGTTAAAAAAATCGATTCATCGTTTTCAATCGATTTTTTTGTTAATAGGACGATATTGATTCATAAATCCAAAGATCGATCTTTTTTTCCTTCTTTTCCCAACAACTTTACGTGAGCTCATGCACCACAGGTGATGGCGTATTTACGTGGTTACGTGCGTGTTAACACACTCGCACGTAAAACAAATGTAAAAACAACATGGCACTAAAATCTAAAACTAGAGTCTGCCTTGTAATTTTGGGTCAAGTCATGTTAAATAAAAAAAGCATGATGGATTAACAATATGGCACTAAAATCTAAAACTAGAGTCTGCCTTGTAATTTTGGGTCGAGTGTTAAATAAAAAATGCATGATGGATTAATATGACTGCCTTGAGTAAATTTGTGATGGAAATAAATGTAAAAAAAAAAAATACATTTTTTATTAGCAAATTGATTAAGTTTCATTTTTAGCTTTGATTCTTCTGAGAATAATGTTGGTAACTATAATTGATATGACAAAAACTGAATCGAAAACCGAAGCGAATCGTGAATTGAATCGAATCGAACCCTCGTGAATCGAATCGATTTAGAAAATTTGAATCAATAGACAGCCCTTGTGGAGACTGCTGGCCCCTAAGGCCCAGTTACAGATAAGATTGGACTGACTAGGGTTTCCAAACTACTGGTTGCCAAAAGTTGCCAAATTATAAACCTACTCATGATACCTTCACAGATGAGAGATAATCATTTAAATTTGTCACGATATAGTCCAAATAACTAAATTACACAGAATTGTGTATTTGTACACATTTAGCAATTCACAATATCGTAGTGCCAACAGCCACAGCGTGTCCACTGCTGGGGAAGACGTACTGTTGCTGCAGCAGAATAATGAGAAAGGAGACTCCTCCTCTGAAAGCGCTTTGTTTCATGCAGGTTCTGATAGAGCTCTAAGACTTGGACAAACATGATGGTCAATATATTTCAAAGACAATAATCTATTGACAACAAAGATATAAAGGTGTAATCTATGTCGCTATAATGGTCATATTGCATGTTGGCATAAAACAACCATTTTGGTTACGTTCCAGAGTTAAACTTTGTCAATCGACTCACTCAGAGAGTAAGACAAAGGACGGTGCTTGCGGCTGACGTGGGACCAGGCAGATAGCTTGCATGAGTAGCTGTAGCTCGATGATTGCTTGTATGACAAATAAAATCCAGCAATAGTTGCTTACTTTTAATTTGGAAAACTTGGGTTTAAAGCTCATATCCTGAAGCCTTGCTGTATATAGCACAGCACAGTTCTTCTTGAAGGGCTGGATGTTTCAGCAAATTATTATTATTATTCAATTACTCTTCATTGTTGTGTAATAAAAAAAAGAAAATCAACCTTATGGACTTTATTAAATGCTTTTCCAAGCTTCGACTGGCCGTACAAAGAGACCTGTCGTGCCACGTTTGGTCTCCGGGCCTTGAGTTTGGCACATTATCTAGCTCATGCTGTTTAGTTGACTTTGGTTGTGGTTCGGTTTGGCTAAAAAAAACTTACACTGAATGTTAACTAACTTCCTCCTCCTTTACCCCCTCAGTGAGGACGTGTGTAAACGTGGCTTCACCGTGATCATCGACATGCGTGGGTCCAAGTGGGAGCTGATCAAACCTCTGCTGAAGACCCTGCAGGAGTTTTTCCCGGCGGAGATTTGTGTGGCGCTCATCATCAAACCCGACAACTTCTGGCAGAAACAGAAAACGAATTTTGGCAGCGCAAAATTTTCTTTTGAGGTCAGTGGTCTTCCTTTGAGTTGGAAAGTTGACTTTCTGTCATAGATTATTAGACTGTCCTGAACCGGGGACTGCCAGATTATAAGGATTTAATCTGTATGTTTAAGTACTGAGATAATGAACAGATGATGTTGTCCTCATATCTCACGAGTTCTCGTCTCTATGGTTCAGACCAGCATGGTGTCAGTGGAAGGTCTGGCCAAACTGGTAGATCCATCCCAGCTGACTGATGACTTTGAGGGCTCCTTGGACTACAATCATGAGGAGTGGATGGACTTAAGAGTCTCCCTCGAGGAGTTCATGTCCAGTGCTGTCCATCTGCTGTCCAAACTAGAAGACCTGCAGGTTAAGAAATCCTCTGAAACTTTAAAAGAATGGTCGGAGACGGAGATGTATGTTTTCCTCTAAAGAACTCTTACTGTGTCTTCCAGGAGGTTTTGTCCAAAAAGGAATTTCCTGCAGATGTGGAGGGGTCTCGAAGGCTGATAGAGGAACACACCCAGCTGAAAAAGAAGGTGCAGAGGAAAGATGCCAGACTTCTGGTTTTAAGATTTCGATTTTGTACATTTTTTAAGACAGATTTACGCAAAGTTTTACCATCGGAGTGATGGAGTACTTTCTCTCCTCTGGTTTTTGAAGGTGCTGAAGGCTCCAGTGGAGGAGTTGGACCGAGAAGGCCAAAGGTTGCTGCAGTGCATTCGATCCAGTGATGGTTTTTCAGGGAGAAACTGCATCTCTGGCTCTGCTGACTTTCAGAGTCTGGTGCCAAAGGTAATTCGTTCGTCATGGCAGCTGCAAGAAAAACAAATAAAATAGGGGGGAAAAAAAAGTCACGAACAGATTAAATTTAAGCCAAAATAACTAAAGGGAAACATATTTTATGGAAGCAAATGACCACCATTTCAACAAATCTGCTGAATAAACTATCTGTAAATTCTTTTAATGACCTTAAGAAGGACAGCACTGGTGGCAGTGTGGTTTAAGAGGCTCTGCAAGGCTTCAGGTTCTAATCCACCAGCTGCCTGGTTGCCACTCAGGTGTTCTGACCAAAGCACAATCCAGACCCGCAGTATGTCCAGTGGATTCACCACCCACAAGAATGCTCACAGGATGAAGCAGTGTGATTTATCACAGATAAGAAACATGATAACATGGGAAAGCCCACTTAAAACATAATTTATGATTAGCCGTCAAACTAACTAGATAGATAGACAGACAGACAGATAGAACTTTATTAATCCCTCAGGAGTATCCCTCGGGAAATTACGGTTTCAGCAGCAGAACAGCAACGAAACAACAGTTGGATACAAGAAGTACAAAAAAACCCCACACAATAGGAACAATATGGGTGGGGTTGAGATATGTGCAACCAGAACAGTTAATAGTAGATGTTAGTAGGTAATGTTAGTAGTATACCCACACATGAAAGTAGGAAGGTTAATACTAGTAGTGTTAGTAGCTTAAGTGCTAGTCAATGCTGTTGAGTCACAATCTCAATTGTTATTGTTCTTATATTTCATTATGACAATATAATGTTATTATGGAATTCTATTAACATCATTATTTTGTGTTTGTGTTTGTGTATGTGTATACCTGCACACACATGTACATATATATCTACATACAAACACACCCAGATGTACATATGCCTGCGCATATACACACACCTATACACATGTATAGGCACATATATGTCCAAACGGTTTGTTGGTTATTCACATACATGTACACACAAATACATACACATGTTACCTAAGCCAAATATATATAAATAAATATATATATATACACATATATATATACTGTATATATATATATATATATATATATATATATGTATAGATATATATATATATACAGTATATATATTTACACCACCTTGTAGCATATGCCCAGTAAGTGAACCCTGGAATTTTATACCACAGAAACATAGCCCCTGGCCCAAAGTGAAGGCCGAAATATCATTTTTATTTCATCAATTTACACATCACTCATAGTTGCTGGGCCTCAGGGGGCGCTGCTCCCACCCAAAAACCCAAAGTGGGTTCTGTGGGTGGTATGCTCAGAGCACCTGAATGGCAGCTGAGGTGGATCTGAACTGAGAAACTTCATCAGTGTCTGGTTGAGAAACCAGATAAAATAATTTCTAGTCACTATTTTTTACATGTCCAAATGTGAATCGGAGTCGTTGTGTTTGGTTGGTCCAGATGGCTTCCCTCAGTCCTCTCTCAAACCCCCTGTCCTCCTTGTCCAGTGGTGAAGGTGGGGTCTAGAGGAATAGAACTACTGGAGTTCCCTCTGACATTAACCAGAAACGGATGAAGTTCCTCAGATGATGAAAGATGTTTCATTCCTCAACAGTTTCTGGTTAATGTCAGAGGGAACATTAGAAGTTCTACTCCTCTAGACCACTCCCTTCACCACTGGACAAAGGTGTGAAGACTCTTCACACAACGACATCTCTTCACGCGACACTGGTGTGAAGAGTTATTTTGGTCACACCTTATTGAAATAGAGACTGACCTTGATGGTGATGAGCAGTTAGTCACATGTCAAAGTGTGAATGGGAGTTTTGGTCACACTACTACTACTATATCAGTGTTCCCCTAGTGCTGTGACTATTCTAGCTATTCCCCAAGTATAGAGTATGGAGCCAAAATAGTCTCAAAAAGAATACAAACACGAGCACGAATCAACATATATGAGGAGTTCACAAACTTTAGTTTGAGGAATTCACTAATGTATTTTGAAGAATTTACAGATGCATTTTGGTTTGTGAATCCCTGTTTGTGTATTTATTGTCTACATTTGTGAAGTCATCAAAATAGATTTGTGAGTTTGCGCTCATGCTTTTATTCTGAAAGTGCATTCGTTAATTTCTCAAAATGTGTGTGTGTATTCTTTTTGAGACTATTCCGGCTCCATACTACTAAACTTTTTGGATATCATGAATGTGAATCTTCCCAGATTGATGTTGGTATGGGCAGATATGAAGTATTACTTCTGGAAATAAAAACATACTCAGGACTACTGCAGCTGAACCTTCTCTCCCGACACCGTACCTGTCTTTCCTCAACAGCACCAACATAAAACATAGGTAGAACGTCCAGTACTTGATTCCCACACGTGTCCTCCTTTCTACCCTGACTTCACCACAGTCCAGAACCTACAGTTCTTAACAACAGCTAATAAGCAGCAGCAGTGACTACATGTCGTCTCATTAACTGCTGTTTCTCTCCAAGGAGACTTAGTGGGAAACACAATCAGGTTTATTACACCACCTATTTACCCCGAGTCCATACACTGCACATTACACACACACACAGGAAAACATCTAACTTAATATTCAGTACTTGATCCGCAACAAGCAGCACTAAGTTAAACATGATGTGTGGATTTTTTTTTTCATAGATTGTTATTGAAGTTTTGTTTTTCTGTTACACACAAAACACTACTCATTATTTTTTTTTAATCGTGGTATTGCAGCTTTATACTTTTTTTTTTTATTTGTTCCAGGTGGCCAGCCTGCTGGACAAGCTTCACTCCACCAGACAGCACCTCCATCAGATGTGGCACGTCAGGAAACTGAAGCTGGACCAGTGTTTCCAGCTGCGCCTCTTCGAACAAGACGCAGAGAAGGTAAGTTGAAGCTGAACGTTGAGTTTGACAGACGAGCGGTAGTCATGACTACAGCTGGGCGACTGTGCGCTAAAAAATATATATATACAAAATGTAGTTATTTGCATTATTTTGAAACACTGAAATAGGGTTGCCATTAACTGGTGCTATGTTACTAAATCAGGTATTATGTAATTGAAAATAATCATAGGGCTGTGGTTAGCCTGACTTTGAACAGAGGCTAAATATAATTGTCCTCTGTATCCCCTGCTCTGACTCCAACTACTTCCATGTCCTCCCTCACTACATCCATCAATCTCCTCTTTGTCTCCTACCTGGTAGGAGTCGTTCTTCTACCAATGTATCCACTGTCCCTCCTCTGAACATGTCCAAACTATCCCAGTCTGTCTTCTCTAGCTTTTTCTCCAAACCTTCCTGTCTGTGTTGTCCCTCTAATCCCCTTATTCCTGATCCTGTCCACCCTTGTCTCTCCTAAAGAGAATCTCAGCATCTTTAACTCCTCCACCTCCAGCTCTTTCTCCTGTCTTCTATCTATTCCTAGTGTCTCTAATCCATCCATCATGGCTGGTCTCACAACTGTCCTGTAAACCTTTCCCTTCACCTTAGCTGACTCTCTTCTATCACAGACTCACTCCTGTCTCTTGTCTCCAGTTGTTCCATCCTGCCTGTACTCTATTCTTCTCCTCTCTTCCACAGTCTCCACTGTTCTGGATAGTTGCTCTTAAGTATCTAAACTCCTCCGCCTTCTCCACCTCCTTCTCCTCCTTGTAATCTCACCATTGCACTGTTCTCTCGTTCGTTCACACACACATACTCTGTATTGCTACGACTGACCTTCATTCCTCTTCTCTCTAGTCCAAACCTCCACCTCTCTAGGTTCTCCTCTAGCTGCTGCCTACTCTCACTATCTCTGCAAACATCATGGTCCATGGAGACTCCTTGTCTGACATCATCTGTTGATCTGTTGCATATAAATAGCCTCAGTAAAAACTAATAGTTACCAAAACAACGGAAAAATCAGAGCTTCTTAGCCGTGATTTCTAACCTTATTATGTTGCTATTATGGGAGACTCCTCGGAACTCAATCCTGCTTCACATTTCGCTCAGTGCATCACCACTGTATGGAAAATAGATACAACTTTGATAATCCTTCGGGAGTATCTTATGAATTTGCATGTCATATTAAGAATTAACAACAGCTTTCTTAAAAGATCCTGCTCAATGCCAGACCAGCAGGTGGCGTTATAGTTCATAGGTTATTCACTTAAAAGGCAGGGGACATAGTTGAAGTAAACAAGCTTCAGAGTTGAACAAACCATTGCTCCCAGTTGTCCAACAGCCGTCTGTTAACTGAGTCATTACGCCGCGAGTGCGAAGCTAAAACTTCGCTCGGAGGCTGCAGAGGTCGAAAACGTAACGTTGTCCAACAGCTTGACGGTAAAATAACAATCTGTGGTTCAATTAAATATAATGATCTTTAGTTTAAATTACAGGGCAGAGGTGGAGACATTACTCTGCTGCTAAAGCTTCATAATAAACAGTTTTTCCTGCCCCTGGGAGGGGCATTTTTTTTTTTTTCTCATCTGCAGCAGAGGAGCAGAGGATTTAGGGGTTATTGTGGTAGAAAGTCAAGCAGTGTCTTTAGATCTGTGGGATTAAAGCCTGGTGTGACATCACACAAAAACATTTTGGATTTAATCAAGAAATTGTATTTGAAGCTACGCTGGCACAGCAATATGTCTCCATGCACAACTGTTAGTGATTAATACAGCTGACCAGAAAGCAGTTCCACACCACCAAGTGTTGAATGTCAGCTGACTTTGTTTGTGTTCGTCAGCCTACACACAAATCCACATGCAGGAGCAGCAAATATTTACCCTGGAATAAACAGAGAGGATTTTTCATTTACATAAAATCAGTTTTGTCCACATTAGTGACGAGCATCTGTAGGGCTTCACGTGGGCGAGTTTACACTTCACCAGTCCAGCCAGAGAAAACAGCCAGACCTGACGCCTGTTCCTTGTTCCTCTGTGGTTGAATCAAAACACAATCGTCTGTGTAGACGGCGTTGTTGTAGCCGCACTGAGGACAAATGATAAATCAACCAGCGTGATGGAAGACTTAAAATGACTCTTCACTTGATTTCAGAGGCAGTTTAACAAAATGCACATTGGAATTGAGCACAAATATCAATTTCTGTTTTAATATTGTTTTATTTATTGTTTTAATTAGGAAAAAAACAATGTGTTTTTTCTTCGGAAAAAGAAGCCATTAGGGAAGTGGTCTGCTCGGCTCCAGGTTTGTATCCACCAGCTCTGGATATAGCGCTGTCCAGACCCACGTAGCTATCAGCGGGCTCACCACCTACAGCATACGTGTCAAACTCAAGGCCGGGGGGCCATAAGCGGCCCGCAACGTCATTTTGTCTGGCCCACGGGAACTAACCAAGCATTTGATAATAATCGTTTCCTAGCTTAAAATGTTTTATCGCACAGCATTTAAGAATATAAGTTATGTAAATAATTAATAATAAACTGCAGTTACATGTATTTCTATGTTGTGTAGTAAGATCTATAATCTTCCATCTACAATCGGCCCTTCGAGGAAATTGTGTTGTTGATGTGGCCTTTCGGTAAAAACTAGTTTGACACCCTGATCTTCTTAAAATCTAAATGAAAATAGAAAATAGCTCACTACTGGACTTTAGATGCAGTTGAAAAAACGGAATAGAAAATGGAATAGAAACCCTACCAATGGGCAGGAGGCAGAGGAGGGACATGGGGGGACATTAGGGGGACAACATGGACATGGAGGTTTGGAGAAAAAGCTAAAGAATTAAATGGTTTGGACATGTTCAGAGGAGGGACAGTGGATACATTGGTAGAAGAATGATCCTAGAGATGGAGCTACCAGGTAGGAGACAAAGAAGAGATTGATGGGTGCAGTGAGGGAGGACATGGAGGTAGTTGGAGTCAGATGAGAAGATACAGAAAACGTTGATCCCCGAGGAGAGGAGAAAATGAAGAAGCAGGAAAATTGGAATTATGAAAAAAAACAAATGATTTTGCCAAAAAGCTTTCTTAATGACAGTGAACCTGATGTGTGGCAACGGTAACTAGGCTAAAACAACCTGCCCACTTCTGCAGTGACGTACCATCAGCAGAGGCAGTGTTTCACCATTAAACATAAGATAATACTTTTTTAAAAAATCCACTGAACTGTGTCGAAGATGCATTTTAATATTCATTGAAATAAAGATAAATAATTTACTTTGTATCTGCGCAGATGTTTGACTGGATCAGTCACAACAAAGAGGTCTTCCTGCAGAGCCACACAGAGATTGGCCGAGGATACCAACACGCTGTCGAGCTGCAGACGCAACACAACCACTTTGCCATGAACTCCATGGTAAATGTTGTCCTCCACATTGAAACCATAGAGGTGTCAATTTTTTTATTTTTTTATTTTTCTAATGCCTCTCCATGTCCTTCCAGAATGCCTACGTCAACATCAACAGAATCATGTCTGTGGCGAGTCGACTGGCCGAGGCCGGACACTACGCTTCCACTCAGATAAAGCAGATCTCAGGTCAGTTAGATCAGGACTGGAAGAGCTTTGCGGCTGCGTTGGACGAGCGCTCCACCATCCTGGCCATGTCGTCTGTCTTTCACCAAAAGGCTGAACAGGTGGGATTGGTCTGTCCTGACACAGTGAGACAAATAACTGTTGTTTTCTCATGTTGTGGCTTGTTGACAAACTATACTGTTGTGTAACCACCTCCATGATTCTTCCTCAGTTGTTGTATTTTTAATGATGACCCCTTAATACAGCATCTATACATCTGACCCTCCCTCCACCCAACTCCCATCATCCATCCACCTGTCAGTCTGTCTTGCCTTCACTCCTCTCCCTTTCTTGTTTCATTTGCCCGAAAAGATCGAATATTCTTACTTTTTAGAAATTAATAATTATATATTAGATAATTAAATAATAATAAAGTCTTCTTTTTGTCCATCTGTCTATCCATTTGTCTATTCTTTTTCTTGTATGTCTGTCTGTCTATCTATCTGTCTGTCTGTCACTGATCTGTCTGTCGATCTGTGTATTAATCTGTGAATCTGTTTGTAGATAAGTCTGTTGATCTGTCTGTCTGTCTGTCTGTGTGTTTGTTTGCCCGTCTATCTGTCTGTTGATCTGTCTGTCTGCCCATCCTTTTTCTTCTATGTATGACTGTTTATCTGTCTGTCTGTCTGTCTGTCCGACCATCGTTGATCTGTCTGTCTATTTGTTTGTACCTAGGTCTGTTGAACTGTCTGTCCGTCTGTCCTTCTGTTTGTTTGTCTTTCTATCTGTCTGTTGATCTGTCTGTCTGTCCATGCTCTTTCTTGTATGTATGTCTGTTTATCTGTCTGTCTGTCTGGCTGTTGTTGATTTGTCTGTCAATCTGTTTGTACATTGGTCTGTTGATCTGTCTGTCTGTCATTCTTTTTTCTTGTATGTATGTCTGCCTGTCTGACCATCGTTGAGCTGTCTATCTATCTATCTATCTATCTATCTATCTATCTATCTATCTATCCATCCATCTGTCTGTCTATCTGTCTATCTGCCTGTCTGTCTTACGTATTATAATTAATATCCCAGTTGGGTTAATAGTAATAACCCAATTAATAACCCATTGATTTCTTCATCGATGTAATGATAATAATGTTGATGAAAAAATTGCCATAATAGACTATTGGACATGTGCCTGTTGTTTGGTGATGATGAAGATGATGAAGTCTTCTATCGTTTGTATGCTGCTGTTGCTGCACTTGTTGGCAGCTGCTTTGAGCTAGCACTTGTTGGTTTAGAATGCAAAGTATAAACGGTACTATTATTTCTCTTCTCTCCTGTCTGCGTTAAATAAATCAAACCCACTCTGCAGCACTAATTCTTGGAGGGTTGACATGGCAACAGATGGGACATGTTTCAGCCCTGCTGGGCCTTCGACATCAGCCACAGTGAACATTTGAGAGAGAGCAAAGGGAAAGGCACAGAGAGGAGGAGAGGAGGCTTGGATGAGGATGAGGGAGGAAAAACACAACAACAGAAATGTGTCACGTTAAAATATGAAACTACTTGTGGGAAAAGCAGACAAGAAAAAAGGCAATAATACAGTGCAACACAGAGGGAACGCCAGGCGTTTCAACAAGAAGAAAAAAAAACACTCATAAAGGGTAGTAATGTTCCAGTAACACAGTGATGTCGATACAGATTAGAATAATTACAATTCTTTGCACAATGATGATGAATGGTTTCAGCAGACGTCATGGCAACAACGACATTCTGGATTTTCTTTGGACCAGGGCTCGGAAAAAACGGAACATTTCACACAGAGAAGAACAGAAGGCTGTTCCCCATCGTACAGAGCAGACGAGGCTGAGGGCAACAATAACATGAATAGTCTTGGTTTAATGTCTTCCTTTTACAATGGATTTTTTTACTCATAAACATTTCCAACGTATTTTTCAAATTCCATTAATTATTGGATAAAAAGACACAAATATGTCAGGTAATGCCAACATGTTTTTGGGTAGTGTGTGATGTAATCAAAAGGTAGTAATAGTTGTAGATTAAATTAAGTCATAAATGTTAACAATCTGTGGTAAAATCAACATAATTGCTTTAAGGTTGTTGCAAATCTTTGTATTTTTGGTAAGATAATAAATACTGAAGGTCTAAGGGGCTTTGGGGGCTAAGCTAATAACGCAGAGCTCTACATCATTGCATTTCCTGTTTGAATAGATAGATAGTTAGATAAATGGATAGATGGATGTATAGGTAGGTAAGTAGATAGATATATAGATGGGATGATGGATGGATGGGTGGGTAGGTAGGTAGACAGATGGACAGACAGATAGATAGATAGATACAACAAGTATATATACATATATATATATATCTATTTCACTATGACAATGACAATATTATGTCTGGGTTACTGAGTTAAATTATATTGTACTATATTGTGGTATATCTAGTGTGTGTGTGTGTATATATATATATATATACATATATATGACAATACACGCATGCATTTGTCCATATATATGGACATACATACACGAATTATGAATTTTCAGTATATTGGTTATCCATATATATAAAATCAAGCAACATATCATGTGAATACACATATACATATGCATACATGGATACCTGCATGCATATTTATATATTCAGTTGAACGTGCGTCGTGTGGCACATACAGTATCAGTCAGATATAAAATATGCTTTAGATCTTGTTTTCAGGACAGGTGAGATACGCAGGCTTTAAGAATACCAGACAGCAGGAAGAGAACACAGCTTCACTCTCTTTGCTGAGTCATCAGACCCGGACGTCCAAGTATATACAGTATACTTGTTAAAGATTGTCTCAGAAAGTCAAAGGGTGAAAGCTCTGTTGTGATTTTGTTCTGAAGCTTTTTAACTTACACGGATCACGACGACCTTTATTTGACAGTAGTGTTTCCATATGTGTGTGTTTCTCTTCCAGTTCCTGTCAGAGGTGGAGGCCTGGTGTAAAGTCTGCAGTGAAGGAGGTCTGCCCTCTGAGATGCAGGAGCTGGAGCTGGCCATCCACCGTCACCAAAGTCTGTATGAGCAGGTCACCCAGGCCTACACTGAGGTAGGCAGGTTAGGTGTTGGTGGTGTTGACGTTTATGTAACACCGAGCATTTCTGTTAAGGCAGTGACTGTGACTCAGGTCTTTACATCAGGAATCCATGTTTTATTAACTTAGCCCTGCGAAAAAGACTGAATTATTAGAGAAAGTATTTTATTAAAGAGGGTGTATACAATAAATAGCCTTAATAATATCAAAACATATTTAGTAAACAAAAAAATCCTTCTTTAATTTTAAAACAAAAAGGTTTTAGTGAGCAAAAATAACAATAACCATAATAATAATTATAATAATAATTATGATTATTATTATACAGTGTTGCCCTTTAAATCATTGTTTATTGAGACCAATGTTGATTTTTTTTTGTGTTTTTATTACCATCCAGTGGTATGAAGTTATTATACTATGCAGAAAAGTATCAAATTTAACTCAGTTAACCTATTTAGATTTTTTTTCAATTATTTACTGACAGCAGATAGCCATAAAAAAATAAAAAGGAAATTTAATTTATTTTATGCCTGTGATGTTCAACTAAACAGGCTAAGGTTCACAATGACTCAGTGATATTTTTGGTGACATCAGTAAATGTTTCGGGAAAAAAAATTGCCACCAATTAACATAATGCATTTTGGCAGATGAGTTTCCAGTATGTGATGTGATGACATGTCAAGGACAGGTGTGGGCATGAATCTCAGGCCCCTATTGGTCCTAAAATTGGACACCAGAGGATAACATTTTTAGGTATATCCAAAGACTAAAATGCTAAAAATTTATTTAGCTTTCTGTATGCCATCTTTAGGAGATTCATGGGTATTGCAGGGAAAAGTCAGAAATATAATCATTTTAAAAACAATTTGGAGAAGTTTGGTGGGCCTGGTTATGAATGTGAATGGGCCACACCCAGCCCCGGAGCCTTATTTTACCCATGCCTGGGTTAGGGCGTACCCCAATCTCACACCTAACACACTAATGCATAAGTGATAGCTGAGAATTCCAGGCCTACTCAGACTGAAGTTATCATTTAAGTTGAGATGCTGGCAGTTATCACAGATTTATGGGAGTAGATCCTGGTGTGAACCAGCAGCTCATTTTATTTTGGCTAAAAGAGCAAAAATAAAACCTAAACAATCATTAGAGTCCATGCTTAACCACCATTCCTCAACTTATTACAAGACTTCCTGTCTGTGTGAGGTAGTTTTAGCTGTGGGAATCCACCTATAATTAAGCAATTAGGAAGTGGAGGCAACATGCTAATTTGGAAAATGTATGTTTTGTAGAGAACACAGGGGAGAAGAGAAAGCCAGTCGGCTTGTTCTCCCCTTTCCTGCCTTTCTGTCAGTAAACTTAATGTAAATAGAATATCAGCGTATGACCTTCATCTGTGCTTCCAGGTCAGTCAGGATGGTAAAGCCCTGCTGGACGTCCTCCAAAGACCTCTGAGTCCTGGCAATTCGGAATCGCTGACAGCCACTGCCAATTACTCTAAAGCGGTGAGTGCATTTGCAGTTATGACACGGGGTATTCTACGAAGCACAAAGGGGAATCAAAAAGTTTTGAGAAAAATCTCAGAATACTCTTTAAACTGTTTTATTAGGTGTCAAAGAAAACACAAAGCTTGTGTCTAAACTAGATTTAGAAAATTTATTTTCCCATGTTTTAATGAAACAAGCAACAATGGTGCCTTAGCGGTTAAGGAAGCGGCCTTGTGCCTTCAAGGTTGGAGGTTCGTATCCATCTAGTTGCCACTCTTAGCATAGCACTGTCCGGATCCACTTAACATCTAAGTGGGATCATCAACCACAGGAAGACTCACAGTATGGAGCAGTGTGATTTGGGTGGCAGTGATGGAGACTGCTGCACCTAAGACCTGGGAACAGATAAGAAGATGGGGATAAATTAATGTATCCCAAATGTCTAAAGTAGTAAACTATATATCCAGTAGAGGGAACTCTTACAGATAATTGGAATCCTCTTTGCCTATCATTAAAACAAAGTAGATATTATATTATAAACTCCAATATATCTTTATCCATTACTCCAGATATTATTACTGTTGTATAATATGTTCTTAACAAGTGAAAGTGTAGGCGAATTAGCTAACTTTGTCTTTTCTAGCATATAGAAAACATTGCGGGAAGGACAAATGTTATCTCTTTGTTGAATGACATTTCTTCAGTTTTATTTCCTTTGTTGGAAACACTTTGTCGCAGCATAAGAATAAAAGTCCGAAGTGTTACAGAGGAAGCTGAAGTCAGGGTGACAAGAAAGAACCTTTTGTCTGAGCTGTCATCTCTCGCCTAGTCTCTTAACAAAACATTTCATTAGCATAAATGTTTTGTATTAACATAAGAAATGTGTGGTTAAAGCCTCCAAATGTGTGCTAAGGGTTCTAATCCAACAGCTGTCAGGTTACCACTGAGGTTCTCTGCGCTTAGAACCGTCCTGAACCTCATAACCTCCAGGAAAGCTCACAGTATGGAGCAGTGTGATTTGGGTGGCAGTTGTGGAGACTGCTGCCTTTATCCGGGTTATGAATAAAATGATGAACTAAAGAAACGATATCATCATGGATTTAAGAACAGGTTGTCATTTTGCGAAAAAAATGTTTTTGTTTTTTGATTTTATAAATTATTTCTATAAATCACGCATTCATTTGTCTTGGTATCTGAAATTCATCATATAAATTTCCCTTGTAAAACAAGACTTCTTACTCTTTTCAGTCCCATCAAACGGAACCGATCTGATTCCTAACTTAAACCTTGATACTGTTGAAAATATAAATTAGTATAGAAAAACCTCCAAAAGTCTAAAGAACTGCAAAGCACTGCAGAAAAGGGTTGCATTTCTCTATTGTGTTTCTCAAACCATAATTAAAGTACAAAGTGCTTTCCTTACAGGATTGAGTGAAAGAGAAGGAGCATTGTGAGAATACTCTGTTGTGTGTCACCGGATGATTGATGTTTGTGTTGTTTCTATAGGTTCACTGCATCCTGGACGTGGTTCATGAAGTTCTGCACCACCAACGGCGTCTGGAGAATATTTGGCAGCACCGGAAGGTCCGACTGCACCAGAGGCTGCAGCTGTGTGTTTTCCAGCAAGATGTCCAACAGGTGCGTGTGCACACACTCTCAATTGGACACATGGCTTTCACAGCTATTTTTGTGAATACACTGCTGGAATGCCAGTATTGCATGTTAGATGTTGACCTTAAGCTGATGTCTTTAATAAGTCAAAAGTCTGAGACCGGGTTTTAGTTGTTATTAATGGTTTGAAGACGCTCCAACCCTGCATGTCAGGATGACAGAGCGCTCAAGGTTTCAACGTTCCTGTGAATGAGACATCTGGTCTCCCAATGGAGGCGTGGGTTTGAATCCCACTTCTGACAGGACCATTTTGCGCCATAATTTCCTGATACGCCAGAGAGATTAATAAAGTTTTACCTATTTATCTATCAAACCTCACATTCGATTGAGTGAAAATCAAATATACCGTATTTCCACGACCATAAGACACACCGTACTAAAAGGCGCAATCTCAGTTTTGTGTGTCATTTCTATGTTTAACACACACATAAGGCGCAACTGATCATAGGGCGCAGGTTTTATATACAATCCACGCCCACACTTCCCCCTTTAAAGTTCTCATGGTGTCCTCTACTACAAGACCTGGGCAAACTAAGGCCCGGGGGCCGGATGCGGCCCGTTTGGCGTTTTAATCCGGCCCGCTAAACTTGTCCAAATAAAACTGTTAATTTATTTTATTGTTATCCTTCTACCTTTTCCCTGCAAAGCATGAATTTCTCCAATAGATGGTCTCAAAGAGGCTTAAAACATTTTGCCTTTATTCAGTACTTTACTTATCATATATCTTAGTTCACGCAAATACTTAATATGTCTGATTCTGATCTGGCCCCTGACTCAGATTGTAGTACCACCTGTGGCCTGCAAGTCAAAATAATTGCCTGGGCCTGCTCTATGTCCGCACAACAACACACACACTAGCATACAAGTGTGTGTATTTGAAATAGAGCGGGAGCAAAATAACGCCCACACTTGCCCCTTTAACGTTCTCATGGTGTTCTCTACTACGTCCGCCTTACGACAACAACACACACAGGGCGCAGTGCACTATAGGGCGCGCCGCACATTTTTGAAGAAAATCTATGACTTTTATCTACGCCTTATAGTCGTGGAAATACGGTAATGGACATGTGCACCGTTGAAGCTGTCTCAGGAGCCAATTTACCGATACACAGGGCAGTGGCCTAGTGGTTAAGGAAGCGGATTTGGGACTGCAAGGTCCCCGGTTCGAATCCCACTATCCCCAAGTTACCACTGAGATGTCCTGAGCATGGTATCGTCTCCACACACTGCTCCCCAGGCGCTCATTAGCTGCCCACTGCTCACTTTGATGATGAGTTAAACGCCGAGGCCAAATTTTGTTGTGCGCTGTGTCACAATGACAAAAAAATAAATTTCTTTCTTTCTTCTTCTTTCTTACATCTGATTTATCTCAACCTGAATATAGAGACATAGGAGGACTAAGTAAAATAAATTGTAAAAAGGCCCACAGTGTATGCCCCGTGTGCACATACAAGCCACCTTACAGTAAAAGTGACCTACTGTTTTTCTCTTACAACCAAAAAGGCCTTGATGAGTCACTGGTAGAGCTTGCTCCATTTTCCCATGTCATCCAGCTCGGTACGATTTACAAAAATACCCTTTAACATCTTCAACACTAAAAACAGCCCAGAAACAAAGCAGTTTTTTGTAGTGAGTTCAGACAGACCGCAGAGCAGCATGTAATCTTGTGTGTGAGCATGTAATCACGTGCACAGACGGCAGTCATGTGTGCACGGTGACCTTTGCCTGTCGTTGCACATGAGAATCATCAAGGCATCGGCCGTTCATCTCCTCCCTGTCAGCTGTGCAGTGAGTTACTTCAAAAAAAAAAAAAAAAAAAATCCTCAGATAAAAAACAGAAAAAAAAAAAAAAAAAAAACGTGCTCAGAGTGGATCTGTGCCCCACTGGTACCACGGCTCATATTTCACCCAGGAGAACGCGGCCTCTGCATTTTGTGGATGTTGTTGAGCAGTGTTGAAGCTGTCATGTTTCCACCACTGCTGCAGTGTGTTTTTTTGTGAACAGCACTGAGTTATAGCCATGTGGGAGGAAGTGGGATTGTGTATAATTTTATTACCTTGTATGTGAATGGAGGTCTTGTAGTAATGCAGCAGGAATGAAGTACAGCTAAATGCCTCTAGTATTACTCCAAAACCTGGCATCTCCTCTACAGACAGATACTACAAACGCTGTGTAAGTCATGGAGTCATCGGTTTACGAACTTTCTGGAGCTTACAGCTTTTCGTGGTTATGTGGATATTTCCCAAACATTCATTAAGAAAGTATTTTTCCATCATTTCAGCAGACAGCGTCGAAACGCATTCTGCGTGGAAACTCGCTGGCAAGCGAGGAGGCAGACGTGGGTCTGCAAGTCTTTAGGTTCTAATCCACCAGCTGCCGGGTTGCCATTTAAGGTGTTCTGAGCGTAGCACTGTCCCGACCCTCATAACTTCCTGTGGGGCTCACCACCCACAGGAAGGCAGTGTGATTTGGGTGACAGTCATGGAGACTGCCAACAGATAAGAGGATGAAGATGAATATGAATGAATGACTATGATCATCATATACCATATGTAGAAATATTTAACTTTTTTAATTTTCTTTACCCTTTTTGCTGTCCCTAACCCTAAGTCTTACTTATTGAACTTATTGAACTATGGAACTTCACTAGCATAGTAGCATAGTGTTCCCAATAAGTAGGTAAGTTTAATATAAGTAATAATAAGTAATAAAAGTAATAATAAGTAATAAGTTTTAGGCATATGTCCTCAGTTTTTTCTGTCCTAGATCAGATGTTGTTTTTTTTACAACACTTTTCTTAAAATCTTAATTTAAATAGAAAATGGCTGATTACTGGAGTAGGAAAAGTGATGTATGGAATAGAAACCCTATCAATAGACAGGAGACAGAACTGGAGGTGGAGGTGTTAAAGATGCTGAGATTCTCTTTAGGAGAGACAAGGATGGACAGGATCGGGAATGAGGTGATTAGAGGGACAACACAGACAGGAAGGTTAGAGAAGCCAAATTGAGATGGTTTGGACATGTTCAGAGGAGGGACAGTGGATACATTTGAGGAAGAAAGATCCTAGAGATGGAGCTACCAGGGAGGAGACAAAGAGGAGATTGATGGATGCAGTGAGGGAGGACATGGAAGTAGTTGGAGTTAGAGGGGAAGATATAGGGAATTTGCTGCTGGCAACCCTTTAAAAAGTGACAATCTGAAAGGAGAATAGGATCAAGCATGGGGAGTCAGTGACCCAAGTCTGCTTGCTGAATGATCTTAGCTGCCACACCGGCCAACATGGATATTTACCAGTGATATTAACTGAAGATTAATACTACTACCTTATTACCTTTTAGGAAATCAAACTCCTTGTCATTGTGACATCGGGATTCACACCACTGCACACAAATGTGACCTCTGTATTTAACCCATCACCAAAGTGAACAGTGGGCAGCTATGAGCGCCAGGGGAGCTGTGAGTGGGGACTGTGCCATGCTCAGTGGACCTCAATGGCAACTTAGCGGTTTGGGGATTCAATGAATTTCCTAGGATTACTTGGAAAAGGTCTAAGTGTCTCAGAATACAAAAACAGAACAAAGAACATGGCAAAACAGACGGACAAATGGGTTAGGGTTAGGGCAGTGCTTCTCAATTATTTTCTGTTACGCCCCCCCCAGCAAGAAGAAAACAATCTGCGCCCCCCCAGGTGGGGCACACCACTATTTGAGAAGCACTGGGTTAGGGTGAAACCTCTGTATTTAACCAATCACCTAAGTGTACAGTTGGCAGCTTTGATCACCCAGGGAGCAGTGAGTGGGGACTGTGCCATGCTCAGTGGACATCAGTGGAACCCTCCTTACCCCAGTCTAGTTTCTTAACCACTACTTCAGTCACCACTACCCTGGATAAAAGAATGAAAAATGGGACAAAAGGAATTGAAAATACAACAGGACAGAAAACTGAAAGCCCGGCACAGCGGGGATAAACAAAGCGATTCATACAGTATGTAAGTCTTCTTATTTGCATTGGTCTATAGCTAATGACTCAGAGAGACAAAACAAGGGTCCATAAAGTTGCAATAGTGTGATGACTTGGCAGCGTTGACATCAGCAGACGCGGGTGAAAACGAGAAGAAGAGTCGCAAACATGAAAATACGACCCAGGAGAGAAAGTGAGTGAAGAAGAGTTCATACGACCGGGTTATAAATTCATCGAAGGCAGAGTGTTGCCAGCTGTACAAGTCCGACAAAAGTTTCTACGAGCCCCGGGGGAGACACAGACCCGCAGTGGGTGAGAGACGTACAGAGGAAGAGGAGAGGAGAAAGAGTGAGAGAGTACACACGTCGTAATAGCCCATAAATCAAAGAAAAACAGGGCCGTTCCAAGCAATAGTGCTAATGTTATGGGATAAATGTGACCCCAGAGAGGAAGAGGGGGAGATGAGGGGGCAAGGGCCGAAGGAGAACGTATTGGGTGTGTGGTTTTATTTGGCAGTTTTAGCCGCGCATTCAAACAAAGGGAGTCCAGCTGCGGTCAACGTGTTCTCAGTTTGCGTTCGCTCTGACCTCACGCTGACCACGATGAAGGCTCCACCTGGACGGGCTGCGACTGAGTTATGGAACATTGGGGTTCAGAAATTGCAGTTTTCAGATGTGGTGAGGTGTTAATGTGCCGGGCTGGGACCGTGGGTCACTGTCCAGAAGGAGTCGCCTTTCAAAGATGAAGTTTGATCCTTGTTATTGCTGTGGAGTCTGGTTTCTGCAGGTAAAGGTTAGACGGAAAATATGGGCTCATGTTTTTATTGATTTGGCTGGCATAGACAACAGAAAAGAACGTCAACAACCTGAAACACAAATTACAAGTGCAGAACCAAAAAAATCAAGTCTGAAAACTGTTTATGGCGCAACTAAGGCTGAAACCCAAAATTCAAGAAAACAAGGCCAATAACCGTAAATGAAAAAATCTAATTCCAAAAAACTGAAAATGAGGCAAATGAAAATAAGGGAAATAAGAAAACCAAGGCCGAGAACCGAAAATGAGGAAACCAAAACGGAAATGAAGAAACCTAAGATTGAAAACTGTGAAATGAGGCTACTGAGGCTGAAAACTTAAAATAAAGGAACCTAGGCGAGAAGAGAAGAGAAAAATTACCAAGACACAAAAAAAAAAAAAAAAAAAAAAAACAAATAAGGGACCCAAGGCTGAAAATAAAGATTAAAACCAAAATGAGGAAACCAAGACTGAAAACCAAAAAATAGGAATCAAGACAGAAAATTGAAAGTGAGAAAACCACGGAAATAAGGGAAATAAGAAAACCAAGGCCGAGAACCGAAAATGAGGAAACCAAAACGGAAATGAAGAAACCTAAGATTGAAAACTGTGAAATGAGGCTACTGAGGCTGAAAACTTAAAATAAAGGAACCTAGGCGAGAAGAGAAGAGAAATTACCAAGACACAAAACTAAAAAAAAAAAAAAAAAACAAATAAGGGACCCAAGGCTGAAAATAAAGATAAAAACCAAAATGAGGAAACCAAGACTGAAAACCAAAAAATAGGAATCAAGACAGAAAATTGAAAGTGAGAAAACCACGGCCAAAA
Organism: Paraplagusia blochii; assembly: GCA_016785265.1. Classification (NCBI taxonomy): domain Eukaryota; kingdom Metazoa; phylum Chordata; class Actinopteri; order Pleuronectiformes; family Cynoglossidae; genus Paraplagusia; species Paraplagusia blochii. The sequence goes on along the minus strand of JAFBJS010000317.1, from coordinate 24,770 downwards.
ATTAAAAAAAATAATAAACACAGGGTCGAAAAATAAAAAAGGTTGACATTTCGGAAACCAAGGTTGAAAAATAAAACATCAGAAAAATATTATAACAATTATTAGTAATAACTCTTTCATTTGAAGCCATGATTGTGACCTAAATGAAGAAACTCGATAAAATCAAGAAAATGCTGGTTTAAACAAACTCTGTTTCACATCATTAACTCATTTACAATATTCATTGGTTGGAGTTCAATGACCACAAGAATTAATTTCATTCCTATTGTTTCATCATTACCTAATGTTATGCTTCCTGAACTCTGTATTGATCTTGTTCTATGGTGCATAGTAAACACAAACACACCTCTATATACAGTGACATTGAAGTTCAATTCTATTCTATTCTACTCTAATATGTAAAGTTCTCCGGATTTTAAGTAGTGCTGTAGATTTTTGAGAAAATTGGATGATATTAAGTGTGCCTTAAATTCTAAAATTAAGGTATGTAAATTTGAGAGTTAATTGAAAACACTCTTTGTCTCCTTCTTCTTCTCCCTTCTCAAGGGTTGACACAGTGAGTCATAGTTTTCCATCTCCCCCTGTCCTCTGTATCTTCAACTCCAACTACCTCCATGTTCTCCCTCACTGCATCCATCAATCTCCTCTTTGTCTCCTACCTGGTAGCTCCATCTCTAGGTTCACTCTTCTACCAATGTATCCACTCTCCCTCCTCTGAACATGTCCAAACCAACTCAATCTGTCTTCTCTAGCTTTTTTCTCCAAACCTTCCTGTCTGTGTTGTCCCTCTAATCACCTCATTCCTGATCATGTCCATCCTTGTCTCTCCTAAAGAGAATATCAGCATCTTTACCTCCTCCACCTCCAGCTCTGCCTCCTGTCTTCTGCCTATCCGTAGGGTTTCTATTCCATATGTATGTGTGTATAAATCCACCTTCCCTCCTCTGAACATGTCCAAACCATCTCAATCTAAGCAGATTGAGATTTTGAGAACCTACAAAATACACGCCTTTTATTGGCAACATGAATACTTACGTCTGAGGTTTGTAGCTCTCAGTCACATTTTCGTCAAGTACAATATTCCTTTGAAAATCTGAACAGAAGTTGGTTTAATTACCAGCTTTGGCTAAAAGCGTGATTTGTTGTCTTTTAAAAGATCTTTGTTGAAGATGTTGATTTACTTTTACTCTGTATGAATGAATGAATGATTGAATTTTATTTTGTAAAGAAAAAACCTCCGTGTTCAAAGATGTTTAATTATCCTCAATTGGATTGGTTTCTTTATGTGCAGTGATATGGCTATAAAACCATCACAGATGTTCTTATTGTTCACTTACAAAGGCAGTAATCACCTGTTTGAGAATAAAAGGAATGAATATGAAAAAGAACATCTACAGCTTTCATCTCTGTAAAACCAAATGAGACGGAGTCGGTGCGTATCCTCAGATGATGGAGTTTGTCCTGCAGTGGAAAATTAAATTTCTGCATCTTTATTCATCTCAGATGCAGTGACCTACTTTATCCTGTTCAGATCGTGAAGGTTTCATCAGATTCCATTTTTAATTCATTAGGACTGGGAGCGTTTTGTGCCGCTGTTATGTATGTTGAAGCACTGTCAGGAGGAGAAGAAGAGGAGGTGCATCTTTAGGAAAAGGAGGTTCAGCAGGTGATCTTTGATCCTGACTGCATGTTGGAACAGGCTGAGACAAGATAAAATTTGAGATGACAAATCAGTGTGACCCAGTTTGTGATATAAGTCAAGATCATCCTGATTGATATTAATGAGATTCATTATATATGTAGTGTTTACAATCTGGGACACAAACATAAACATCCACAGCTTTCTCTTTGTAGTTGGTTCTCATTTGTAAAGGTTTTACCATTTAATATTAAATTAGTCAGTTGTGACCTTGACTTACATTGGAGTTCCAATTCAATGGTGCAAACTCAGTTTTGCACAACGTTCCCCATGTCACTCACCTATGCCAACACAGTGGTGACATAACAATCTAGGTCATTGTTAAGTCCTGTGGTGGAGACTGTGGAGGAGTCGTGAAGAATAGAGTACAGTCAGGATGGAACAACTGGAGAACAGAGTCAGGAGTGATCTGTGATAGAAGAGAGTCAGCTAAGGTGAAGGGACAGGTTTACAGGACAGTTGTGAGACCAGCCATGATTAGATCAGGGCTGCCCAGTAGCTAGATCAGGATCTACCAGTAACTCTTGGAGTGCTGGTAGATCCTGAGCAACAACATAAAATAAAAATAGTAAGAAAAACTAGAAATCTAATTGTATTTCAAGAGGCTTATCACTGGCTGAAGGCTTTGGCCTAAAGCACTGGTTCTTAACCTGGGTTCAGTCGAACACTAGGGGTTCGGTGGGTCGGTCTTAAGGGTTCAGTGGAGCCTTTGCCGCAGAGGTCAAGACACCGCGGAGGCAAGACACACCAATTCACCCTACTATAGTACGGTTGGGTGAATGCGCATATGAAACTGGTGGGGTTTGGTAGCTCCAACAAGGTTAAGAACCACTGGCCGACAGTGACAGTAATATAGGTATTGAGTCATGTTCATGTAGAGAGTAAGATATCCAGTCTATATATGTAAATATATTTAGAGTTTTCAATCTAGGTAGATCATTTCAGCCTGTTCTTCTTTCAGCCTGAAAAGAAGCTCACAAGACAAAAAAGTGTGGACACCCCTGGATTAGAGATGCTAGTAACAGATTGAAGACGGAGCTGGAGGTGGAGGAGTTAAAGATGCTGAGATTCTCCTTAGGAGAGACAATGATGGACAGGATCAGGAATGAGGTGATTAGAGGGACAACGCAGACAGGAAGGTTTGGAGAAAAAGCTAGAGAAGGGGAAATTGTGGTTTATATTGGTAGAATAATGATCCTAGAGATGGAGCTACCAGGTAGGAGACAAAGAGGAGATTGATGGATGCAGTGAGGGAGGACATGGAGGTAGTTGGAGTTAGAGTAGAAGATACAGAGGACAGGGGAAAATGTTAAAGGTGGATTTGCTGTGATAAGACAATACCTGGGTTTTGCCAAATTACTGGGGTTATTGATATTGATATTGGGGGCAATCATTGTCGTATATCTGTATGAATTGATACCTGCATTGGAAACGTGTTGGAGTGGCGAACAATATTGGCTTAATATCTGACATCCCTTATAATTTATTTTAATCAATTTGATCCAAACTGATTAATCACCACCTTACCACCTTAACAACTTTAGTTACTGTGTTTCTTTGTTAAAAACTTGAATACTATTTATTGTTTGATCAACTCTTCATATAATCAAAATTCTTCATCAATTTTCAATAACGGTGCACGTTTTATGAATATTGCCAATAAAGTCAAAATAATGTCACCAAGGTTTGTGACTTTTAAATCGTCGGTGTCCACAAAAATAACTTTTGGAAACAGTACCTTAGATATGAAAAAAAAAAATATCTGAATTATGCCTGGAAGCCAAAATGAAGGGCATAGAAAGTGTGCAACAGACATACACAAAGCGGTCTTTTCTGTAGAGCATCATACGATGAAATTTGTATTTTCTGCTCACTAACAAAACTGCTAGCATTAATGCCTTATATCAGACGGAATAAACAAAACTTTCAAAATAGATTTTATTTTCTAGAATAGATATGGCAACGTGACAACAACAGTTTGAGGATGGCGTCAAGAAATTTTAAAAATTTGTTTGTTTTTTTTTCTCCCAGGTGATGGACTGGATAGAAAACCATGGCGAGGCGTTTCTCAGCAAACACACTGGCGTTGGGAAGTCTCTTCATCGAGCCAGGGCGCTTCAGAAGAGACACGACGATTTTGAGGACGTAGCTCAGGTGAGTGTGGCAGCATTTGGAGCAATCTGTGTTTGTCACATAAAGTTCAGTCCAAGTTTAAACCCATGAATGCACGCTTGAAATTAAAAGGATCTGTTTGTCCCAAAATAACCACGTTGGTTCTCCAATCTGAGCTCCAGGAGTCCATAACTTAAAGGCATCGTAACATCGTAACAAGAACTAAATCCTCTCCTACTATCAAACATTTTTTCCACCCGCTCTCCTTCTCTTTTCCTTTTTTTTTTTATCAAATGTTTGTCTGCTTGCCTCCTCAACCATCTGCTTGTAATCGGAGTTGATTAATCCCAAATTTTCAAAATCGCCGTGGCTGGTGGTGGCAGGAAACATGAAGACATATGCCTCGACATAACCATTTATGGTTACAAGCCTCCGCTGAACACATTCAGAAAAGATGTTACACATTCTTGATTTTAAGTGCTGCACTTTATCGAGTAGGAACCACAGGAACTGAGGTTTTTCTAGGACGTGATGCTGTAAACAAAACAAAGGACCAGTAGAAGGTTTTAGCGGAGGTATAGAAAACATGGCTGACGCTGTGGTCCTTCTGTAAAGGCGTAGGTAATAGGGCTGGGTTAAAAAAATCGATTAATCGATTTTTTTTTGTTAATAGGACGATATTGATTCATAAATCCAAAAATCAATCTTTTTTTCCTTCTTTTCCCAACAACTTTACATGAACTAATGCACCACAGGTGATTACGTAATTACATAAACAAACGTAAAAACAATATGGCACTAAAATCTAAAACTAGAGTCTGCCTTGTAATTTTGGGTCAAGTCATGTTAAATAAAAATACATGATGGATTAATATGACTGCCTTGAGTAAATTTGTGATGGAAATAAATGTAAAATAATACATTTTTTATTAGCAAATGGATTAAGTTTCAATTTTAGCTTTGATTCTTCTGAGAATAACATTGGTACCGAACTATAATTGATATGAAAAAAACTGAATCGAAAACCGAAGTGAATCGTGAATTGAATCGAATCGAACGCTTGTGAATCGAATCGAATCAAATCGATTTAGAAAATTTGAATCAATACCCAGCCCTAGTAGGTAAACGCTGAAACCTCCTGTTTCATTTCTACCTATGTTTTCTGGCAAATGGCAAAGCTTTCCTTAAAGTTCTGGGTTTTAGGGATGGCTTTTAAAATGTGATACCCTATTTCTCGGAGCCACCAGAGGCACAGTAGGTGACATTAGGTGAGACAACTCAGTCAGAATAACTCTCAACACAGTTGTAGCGGATAAAACACAGAACATCTTCAGGGCCTCAGTTTCACGATTGGATGATTTCAGTGTCCACCCTGCTCGATTCCATCATTTTCTGAGTCAGTCTGGTTGTTATTACTGAGTTGTTCAGTGATGATTGCAGCCTTGGGCCTGAAATCTGCTTCGTAGTCATGTCTCTTTGGCATTTTGGAGTTCTAAAGATTTGCATCTAGTAAATCATTGCAGTTTTCACATTTGTTCTTACAACGCATTTACTGCAATTGTATAGATTCAGTGTTTCACCCTTAGGATTTTAGAAGATTACAGAAGGAGATGTAGAACATATCTGTGTACGTTTTCAATCGTCATACGAATGATGAAAGCGAACTCCTTGTCCTTGTTTAGGAGGCGCATACAAACCAATTCATACAGTACGTTAGTCTTCTTACTTGAATTGGGGTTGGTGCCATGCTTAGTGGTAACAGCTGGTGGATTCAAACCTGGAACCCTTCAAACCCAAGCCCAATTCCTTAGCCAGCAGGCCACTTCTCCAGAAGGCAATTGTTTCGAAAATAGTTCCTCAGAGAGCAACTGGACATAATTGATTGGACTGTCATCCAAGAGTCTTTTTCAGTTCTAACCGACTACAGGGGAATTCTAGTATTCAACCTCAGCGAGGCTCAAACCTAAAGGAGGTTTGTTGCAGAAAACAAAAGGCTAAAGAGGGAGTTAGGGTTAGATGTTTGATGGATCACACCGTTCTTCTTCAACAGGTATGCAGCCTCTTTGAGGTTAACTACCAGCTGCTTTTGTAGCAACTTAATCCAGTGTGGTTAACTTCCCACTCAGCTGAACAGAAATGCTTTGAAAGACATAAACACGTCAACACATGTAAGACAGCGTAGAAATTGCGGTGCGAGAGCAACAAAGAGACAATCTCTTAATCAGAGCACGCCACAGTGTGTCGTTTAATTAGCTCGTCAGAACAACAACAACAATCTGCTAGAACGAAAACATACCCACAATACCCCCGACTCTTAAAGGGACAACGCCGTAATACCAGTAACAATACTATCAGTTGTATGATAGAACCAACTTATCACCGATGCAAGCATACTGAGTAAAGACACATGGAAATAACACTATGGTGAATTATGACCGCATAATATGTCCATCTCTGTCAATGTCCACTACAACAGTAAAATTTGTCAAAGCATCATTTTTCAGAGATCAATGTCTTTCTCAGCAACATGACAAAGCTTTAGTGCAGCTCTCTGATCTCTACTTTCTCCTTTTTATCTTCTTTCTCCCCTCCGTTTTGAATCTCATTTCTCCATCACGTCGTCCTTCCTCTCATGAACACAGCTGAACATCTTCTCATTAGCTGTCTTCAGCACATTTACACGTTCTCAGTCAAGGCCTTTCCTCTGAGTTGCCAAAAATGTTTTCTGTAACATCTGGTTCTTCCTTCCATAAAACACAGTGAAACAAGCTTCACTGGAATCATTTCCCTTTCTCAGTCCTCAGTGGTTTCTCAGTGTAGAAATAATCCTATAAAAGAGTCAGGTTTAATCCTATAAAAAAAAGGATGTACTGGTGTTATGCTGTGTTTAACTGTGGATTAGGATTAACCTTCAGATTCCGGCGTGTCTTTATGATTCTGTTTTTTTACCTCTGAGGAATAAAAAAGTGAACTCTCTCTCTCTCTTTCTCTCTCTCTCTCTCTCTCTCTCTCTCTCTCTCTCTCTCTCTCTCTCTCTATATATATATATATATATATATGTATATATATACACATACATACATATATACATGTATATATGTATATTTCCATATAGATAACAATATAGGTATAATATATGTGTATGTATATATACTGTATATACATATGCATATATACATATATGTGTATATATGCTAAACTTCTGAGGAAAAAAAGTACTCTCTCTCTCTCTCTCTCTCTCTATATATATATATATATATATACATATATGTATATATATATATACATATGCACAGAAAAACCACTTCATTTACATGTGATTATCTGCAGCTGCAGTGAAATCAAACTGGAGTGACTCCAGCGCTGATTCACTCCCATGAAAGTTCTACTTCTACACTTGTTGTCTTTGCTTTGAATTATAAGCTCCTCCACCCAAAGACAGTCGACTCCTCCTGCTGCTGCTGCTGCTGCTGCTGCTGCTGCTGCTGAACCACCAGCAACTGTAGGTTGATGCTCATTCTTGTGGTTTTCCCTCTGGTGGAGGAAAAGAGCAGCTTCAGGATGGAAAACGGGGAGATTTGTTATTGTGACGTGTCTGAACCAGGGGCCTTTAAGGCCAGCGCCTGAGGAGGTTTTTATAGACTTACTTTGTTGCTTGTGAAAGATTGTTTTGTGTTTGTTATGGTAGTTGAAAGTTAGTTTACAAAGTGTCCACTCGAGCATGAGGAGACGGTCGCTGTAATGGCTGTAGGCAGTTTGGGTGTTTAGTGTTTGTGTCCAGAGCTTTACAACAAGCATTTCTCCCAAATGACCAAACACTTCACAACACAGTCTTTATAGGACAAACACACACTCTGTATTTTGTTAATGGAAACAGTCCAAACCACTACTTTCTGTATGGGGTAGAATAAGAATACCATTATACCCTTATATCCATCCATTCATTGTTGTCCTCTAAGTCGCAGAGGCAGCATTCTCCATGACTGTCGTCCAAATCACACTACACAGCACCACACCTACCTGCTTATGAGCCAATTTTATTCTGTAAATATGTCCTCCAAATGTCTGTGAAGATTCTCATTCATTTAGGTCATGAAAAGGGTTTAGTTGTCAGCAACTGGACTTCTTCTTGGAGTTGAAAGACGTTCATTCTGAGGAACTTAAGGTTCTGGTTGATCTCAGAGGGAACACTTCCTAGAACTTCAGGTTCTGATTGATGGATCTCAAGGCATTCAACCAGAGCCTGAAGTTCCTCATTGAGAGTGTTTGAGAAGAAGTCCTAGAAGAAGTCCACTTGCCTACAACTAAATTCTTTTTGGACGTCCTCCAAATTTATATCTTCTTGTATCTTCCAAGATCTCGTATTTCTCTTCTCCAGCCCTGGGTTTTTCGGGTTCCCTTATATCAGTGGCCTAAATTATTTTGTTTCCAATTTATGTAAGGAAATATATGTAACCAGTTTTTGTATAAATGTCGGAACGTATATATACTGTTGGCTGGAAGTTCATTCCTTAATTATAGAACCCAATTGTAATCACCTGAAACCAGGTGTGGGCAACATAAGGGTCAGTGGTGGTCTGCTGGTTAAAGAACCTGACTGACCAACCGCTAGGTTAACACTGAGGTCCATTGAGCATCGCACCGTCCCTTAATAGTATAATAATATAATTTAGAAAGGTTTGGCAACCCAGAAGAAAAATATCATTTGTGCCACACCTGGCCCTCGAGCCATAGCTTTACTGGGAAAAAACATCTGCTCTGATCCCAAACTCCCAGCTGAGTTTTTTTCGTGTGTGGCATCACAACATAAGATGATGACTTTCCCAACACACATACTTCATTTTACATTCAGATTTTTATGCATTAAGTAGACGCTTACATCCGAAGCGATTTACAGAGGAGGATTAACATTATCAAGAGTGTAATCTCTGGGAATCCAACCCAGGACTCTTTACTTCAGACGCAGCCTTGCTTATGAATACTCTACGGAACCACTGTATTCAGATGAAATTGTGTGAAATATCACAGTGATAATCTCCTGTACTTACACTAATCCATTTTCCACTTCATGTGCCAAGAGTTTTTATGCTCCCAAATCTTTGGCAGTGAGAACGTAGTAAACAGGAAATATAACAATGTTGGGTTATAATTGTTTTGGTACTTACCAACCTCACGGAATGTGGTTTTAATGAAAAGAAAATTTTAGATATTAAAGTTATTCCAAACGACGATGTCACGTAGAAGGTACATAACTGCAGATCTGATCAGAGATGGTGTTGATGATGATGATGATGTTGGCGCCCTCTCTCCCTCCAGAACACTTACACCAATGCAGACAAACTGCTGGAGGCAGCAGAGCAGCTGGCTCAGACTGGTGAATGTGACCCAGAGGAAATCTACAAAGCGGCCCGACACCTGGAGGTCCGGATCCAGGACTTTGTTCGGCGGGTGGAACACAGGAAGCTGCTGTTGGACATGTCTGTCTCCTTCCACACGCACACTAAGGAGGTAAGAAGAGTACACGGTTAGAACCAAAGTGACAACAATGTGGCAGATGCTGTTGAGACTGAGGTTTTTAGTCTTGTCTAAACAGAGTATTTTGAACAAATTGAATAGTGATTAGTATAGACATGAATCCCAATATTTTGTATTCTATCTTGTATGGTGCTTTATAATAAAAGTGGTAGGGTTACAATACACTTATATATTTTATTTGGTGGCGGCAGTGGTAGTTAAGTGGTTAACGGAAGCAGACTTAGGTCAGCAAACAATATTAAACAATAGAAACACAAGGTCCCAGGCTCCAATCCACCAGCTGCTAGGTTGGTCTGATTGTAGCACCGTCCTGACCCATATAACTTCCAGTATTACCCTTTTTCTCATTCAATTTGGAATCGAATACTGAAGTAGGTAATTCGGGATTCGATCCTGCATTAACTAATCCGCATTCGATTCACTTTGCATTCACATTCAGTTTAATTTGGTATTTGCTGCGCGTTTGATACCCTGTTTGCATCCACACACCATGGTCCAGTTTCAATTTGATCATGTGGTTACATAACGAGATCTTGTTAATATGTGGTTTTATTTAACATGGATTCCGTCAACAAACGCAAGTGCAATTTTGAGGAAGAAATGGAGCAGGTTAAAGAAATACGTACGAAAGCAATGAGAAGGAGACACAAAGAACGAATAAGAAGAAGAAAAGAAGAAGAAGAGAAAATATGAGGAAGTGTTTTGTAATCCTGTTCCTAATAACGCAGCAACATATAGCAGCTGACAAGGAGATGAGCCGCTCTCGTAGCATTTTACTAGCTCATTAAACTAATACGGGTGTTGTTGTGTTCACATACGTGGGGAGCGACAACCCTTTTCTTTTTATTGCTTTACACCTGTATGCGCATTAACTAATCCACCCGACTAGAGGTGGATTAGTTAATGCGCATTAGTTGAGGAACGAATGCGTGTTCGTTTGTAATGTGAACGCAAACAGGGAGCGAAAACTGGTTTCGCATCGCAGCGAATACCGAATTAAGTGCCAATGTGAAAAACAGTATATCTCACCACCCACAGTATGGGAGCAGTGTGATTTGGGTGGCAGTCATGGAGACTTCTGCCCTAGAGACCTGGTAATGGATAAGCTTATAGAAAGAGTAACATAGCATTTACTATTAATCGAAGGATAAAGAAAATCAATACTTTTTGCAAAGTTGTTATTCCATTTTTGACATAAACTGATCCGTTAATTAACTGATACTGACCTGCCCGGCCTTCTCACCATGTCCAGCTGTGGTCCTGGATGGAGGAGCTACAGAAGCAGCTGTTGGATGACGTGTGCTGCGACTCTGTGGACTCGGTTCAAACCCTGATTCAGCAGTTTCAACAGCAGCAGACGGCCACACTGGAGGCCACACTTAATGTGATTAAAGAAGGGGAGGAGTTGATACAGCAGCTCAGGTATTGGAGCAACACAATACTTACTCGCATTGGACGATTTGTTTTATAGTTGTAATACATTTTAGTTTAGCAAAAAACATGGAATCCAATAATCCAATCCTATAGATGTCTCTTGCTCTATGGACTCCACATATTAATACCATCCATATTTGTCATGATCTGTAGAGACGCAGCCATGTCAACCAACAAGACCCCGCACTGCAGTTCCATCGCCCACATCCAGGGGGTGCTGCAGCAACTTGACGAGGCCCAAGGCCAGATGGAAGAACTGTTCCACGAACGGAAAATCAAACTCGACATCTTCCTCCAGTTACGCATCTTCGAGCAGTACACAATAGAGGTGAGTGAGGACGGAATTTCATTTGTTTGACTCTGAAACTGCAGCAGATTCCTTTTCGTAAAAAACTGTTACTATGCATTTATTTATTTACTCTTACAGTATGTTTAGTTAAACACAAAAACTGGTCCATCCTAACTTGTGTTTCATAAATATTAAGAGTTATGTTAAAATTTCAGATGTTTTGACACATGTTTGTCCCCGACTTTTCATTTCACACCAAAGTCTATTGGACAAAAATGTCTGATTTCTAAAAATGAAAAAAGTTTCATAAATTTCCAAGGATTTCAGGGTTTATTCATTTATTTATTTATTTATTTCAGGGTTAAAGACCCATTTAAAATAACTATAAACCAATTATGTTGTTCCATAAGTAAATTCCCTGCAAACCTGAAATCCAAAACAAAGTAATAATAATGTTGATAATGTAAAATATTAATTATTCGGAAAGCAATTTCTTTTAGTGCAACAGTGTGTCTGGGGGAGATTGATTGAGAGACAGAGAGTGAAATGAAAATAGAAAAAGCAATAATGTTTTATTACATATTTATAAACCTGAGGAAAGATCTCACATCTGTCCAAGCTTTGGAGCTCTATCAGAACCTGTGCGCTGGTGAATGCTTTCAGTCTCCTCCACTGAAAGCGCTCATTTATTCAGTCTGTACCAGCAGCTCTATGCATCTATTTCAGATGGACGCACAGAGTCTGTTATATGAGATGTTTTAAAACACACATTTCTCTGTTAATCAGTTATTTTGAGGACATCCAAACAAAACTAAACTTTAAATCTTTCAATTGGGAATGGATCATGAGCAGAAATTGATTTACTTTTAATTGAGCGTTCGTTTTAGTGTTAAAAACAGGGAAACAGCGCCACCTATGCACTACCACAACAGTTCAGATGACAAATGTTTAGAGAGTGAGAGAGGGAGAGAGGGGAGGACGGAAGCTGCCGGCTGACCTGGGATCAGACAAATAGTGAAGCTTGGATTCTGTAGCTTAGATCAGTGCTTCACAATCTTTTTCTGTTACGCCCCCCCAGCAAGAAGAAAACAATTTGCGCCCACCCACTCTCCACCGCAACTATAAATAACAGCATTTGTCTATAAAAAAGTTCTAGGTATTAGTTCTCTGCATAACATCGTATCCTTGTTAACATAAAGGAACAAAAAAAAGAGATATAGTTCAACTTACAAGGATGTGCAATTATACTTTATTGTAGTACAGTGAAAAAAAAAAAGCATGTTCCCCAGGGTCACACGCCCCCACCTCAGCATCGCACCGCGCCCCTCAAGGGGGCCCACCCCACACTTTGAAAACCCCTGGCTTAGAGAATATGGCGGAAAAGTTGCTCGCAAATCTGTATCTTCTCACTACTCTTGTCTCCATGCAGGTCACAGCAGAGTTAGATGCCTGGAACGAGGATCTCTCCCGTCAGTTGACTGACGCCGGCCGTTCGGGCAGCAGCAGCAGTAGCAGCAGCAGCAGCAGCACCGGCTCTTCTGGCGGAGCGGAGGACATCGGTTTGGCGGAGCAGCGGCTGAAGCGCCACGCCGAGAGGAAGGCGGCCATGAATAACATGACCTACGAAGTGATGCAGCAGGGCCAAGACTTACACCAGTACATAATGGAAGTTCAGGCTTCAGGTGAGCCCTGCAGAGGTCCACGCACTCACTGTAGTGCAGTTTTGACACAGGTGCAACTTTTACAAGTTGTTAAGTTTCCCGTCGCAGCTGCTAATTTGCAGCCTTGAGCTCATAAAACTGTTGGCTGTATAAGACGGTAAGTTTTTTTTTTTCTTTTTGTCACCAGCAAGAGGAGCTTTAACTTTTTTTCAATCATTCTTATTTAACTCTCACACTATTAAGGTGTGGACTCAGCAAATTCTTGTTTTATTTCCAAACCTCAAATTTTAACATAGTGGAATCCATTGAGGAATGAAACGTCTCTCAACTCCAAGAAGAAGTCCAGTTACATAGCTGATTCTTACACTTTTTTAAGCCACTTCTCATCTTAAATTTTGTGGCATTCTAAGTAAGATTTTTAATTTATGGGGAAAAACGACAATAATTTATTTGAAATGAATTGAATGCAACAAAATGTTCAGTAGTTCCACATGGCTGAGATCAGATGAAATCAGATGAGACTCATACTGTATATTTTGCAAATTTACAAGCTGCTACTTGTTTGTCATGTAATGCTGCTTAGGTCACAGGAAACTTCTGGCCGATTTGGTGGCCCAATTTTAAGACCATCATTTACTCATTAAGGATGTCAGCTTGAGGTAAATACTTGTAATAAGGATTTAAATCTTTAAAGTAGAGCCTACATAAACACACACTTCAGAAATAGTGGCTTTTGATCTTAATGTATTCTCGTGCAGAGGTCCTCAACCTCTGGTCCGTGGGTCACTTGGTGCCCAGAAGACCAGAATTTACTTGAAGATGAACTCTACTAATTAGAGTTCATTTTACAATTTCCCGAAATCATAAGTCTTTCAGATTCTGATACTGATAGAGTTAATCCTGAAACAGGCATGGCCAAACTAAGGTCCGAGCACCAGATGTGGCACCTTGTCTTCATAATTTGACCCACCAAACTTGTCCCAATTACTGACTTGTTTGTTTTGTGATTTACATCTGCCTTGTCTATGTAATTTCCCTATAGATGGCATAAAGAAGGCTATTAACATTTTAGCATTTAGACATGCCATTCATCCATCCATTATCACCTGATTATCCACTACCAGGTCAACAAGGTCGCAGTCTCTACCACTGCCACTAGAATTACATTGCACCACACTGTACCTTCCTGTGGGTGAAAAGAGATCCCTGGAGTTTCACACCAATGACAGAGGCATTGCCTCTGGGCTAAAGTAATGGGCCTTATCAAATACCTTGACATGTTGTTTATCTATGTTTACACAAACTGGTGTCTGCTCCTAGCCGGGCCTCAATATCCAATTCTTGGACCAACAGTGGTCTGCAAGTCGAAAATATGTTTTGTTTTTCTGGTAAATGCACCAAATAAACCAATTGAAATCGTCCTTTGTTTTTATTTACTGTATTGTGTTTCAGGAATTGAACTGACAGGTGAGAAGGACATGGACTTGGCCTCTCAGGTCCAGGAGCTGCTGGAGTTTCTACACGAGAAGCAGCAAGAGGTCGACCTCAACGCCCAGCACACGCACACACGGCTGGAACAGACCCTGCAGCTGCGCCATCTACAGGCCGAGGTGAAACAGGTAATGGTAAAACCATTGTCTGCGATGTCAGACATTGAATTACAAAAATGCAGTGTACTAGTAAATTTGAGTGGGGTCCAAAAAAATACCCAGGTTCTTGACTGCGTTGGCCCAAAGGCAAAGTCGTCAAGATGTACAGTAGTGATTTATCGTGGCTTGTTGGATTTGACTTTATTATTAGTAACAAAGTAAATTGTCAAAGGAGAAAGACTTCACTGCGTTGGAGCCAAGACAAGAATAACAGCCTGCTCTTCCTCCCCTGTGACAGCGAGTGTTTTAGTGTTTCTGTGGAGAGACCCATGTGAATATGAATGTGCTTCTGTCCAGAGACAGGGAACGAGGCGGCTGCTGCTGCTGCTGTTGCTGCTTCTGCAGATGGATCTAACTGAATTATTAATAAGCTGTATGGCAATGTGCTAATAACACATATGTAAACACATGAAAACATATTCCAATGCCTCCGAGTTCTTACAATACCCAGTTCAACTGGTGCAGTAGAATACCCCAGGCTCTGGGTAGACTAAAAAAACTGTATTATTATAATTGGAACTAGTATTAGTATTCTTCCATTTTTGGTCCAGAAGCGAAAAATCGTCTTGTCCAATGATAATAATGATATAATAATAACAACAACAACAATAATAATAATGATAGAAAGACTGTGTTTTTGTAGTTTTAGAAAAGGCCTATGACGGGGTGCCAAGGGAGGAACTGTGGTTTTATATGAGAAAGTCAGGAGTGGCAGAGAAGTATGTTAGACTGGTGCAGGACATGTACAGTATGAGAACGGTACAACAGTGGTGAGGTGTGCTGTTGGAAGGTCAGAAGACTTTAAGGTGGAGGTGGGGCTGCATTAATAGTCAGCCCTGAGCCCCTTCTTGTTTGCATTAGTGATGGACAGATTGGCAGATGAGGTGAGACAGGAGTCTCCATGGACCATGATGTTTGCAGATGACATTGTGATCTGCAGTGAGAGTTGAAGACAACTAGAAGAGAACCTAGGTGGAGGTTTGGACTGGAGAGAAGAGGAATGAAGGTCAGTCGTAGCAAGACCGAATACATGTGTGTGAATGAAAAGGAGAACAATGGAGTGGTGAGGTTACAAGGAGCAGAGGTGGAGAAGGTGGAGGAGTTCAGATACTTGGGCTCAACTGTTCAGAGCAGAAGAGACTGTGGAAGAGAGGAGAAGAATAGAATACAGGCAGGATGGAACAACTGGAGAAAAGAGATAAAAGAACACTAGGAATAGGTAGAAGACAGGAGACAGAGCTGGAGGTGGAGGAGTTAAAGATGCTGAGGTTTTCTTTAGGAGAGACAAGGATGGACAGGATCAGGAATGAGGTGATTAGAGGGACAACACAGACAGGAAGGTTTGGAGAAAAGTTATAGAAGACAGATTGAGATGGTTTGGATATGTTCTGAGGAGGGACAGTGGATACATTGGTAGAAGAATGATCCTAGAGATGGAGCCACCAGGTAGGAGACAAAGAGGAGATTGATGGATGCAGTGAGGGAGGACATGGAGGTAGTTGGATTCAGGGTAGTAGATACAAAGAACAGGGAGATGGAAAAGGACGACTCTGTGGCAACCCCAAAGGAAAAGGGACAAGCAGAAAAAAGAAGAAAAAGTCCTAATAAATACTTACTATTACTGTTTCAGAATAACAATAATAGTAATATTGTATAACAGTGGACATCAATGTTTTCCTTCCCAAAAATATAATTTATCACATTACCTTATTACCTTGAAAGTAAGGAAACGTTCCAGGAAAAATCTCTTTTCTAAATTTAGGGTTTAGCATCTGTTATTTTGTTACTGTTATCATTCTACTAAGTAATATGAATTTAGATTAAATGAACAAAAGCTTATTATCGCCTGTAAGATGTGTGTGAACGCTCAATTACAGAAAAAGCAAGCCTGGACGACTACTGACTCAAATGGTTTGCAGATGATCATCTGTTTCATGTTGCTGCGTTCACAGAGTTACATTTGTCCTGTGATGTAACGATAAATAACCTGGGAGATCAGGGTGCACGTGACATTCCTCTGATATATCATGCACGATTTAGTCACATGTTCACATTTTGTCTGTAGGTGTTGGGTTGGATTCGTAATGGAGAGTCAATGCTGAACGCCAGCATGGTGAATGCCAGTTCTCTGTCTGAGGCTGAGCAGCTGCAGAGGGAACATGAACAATTCCAGATGGCTATAGAGGTACGCACAACACACACACACACACACACACACACACACACACACACACACACACACTAAAAACATAAAATCACACACATCTTAATTACTGCAGCAAAAGCCAGACTTACTGTATACTTCACTAATAATCATTTCAGTATGTATTGCTTTGAATAGTAGCAGATGGTTGCACCCTGAAACACACACACACACACACACACTCACACACACATACTCTGTCTCTGTCATCTCCGTGTGAACCGATCCTGCCTCGGTAGTTACTTCATTATGCCTGGACTTTGAAGAGTAACAGATACTTTCACATGTGCGTGCACTCGCACACATTAGCCGCGCAAAGGCACACAAATCTCTCCACACACACACACCGTTTGCGTGTAACGTGCAAACGTGTGTGATCATTATTGCTTTCCAGTACGTTGGTCGTCCTGCTCCACACACACATTTGCACATGTTGATATCCTTGTGAGGACGCTCGTGGACATAAAAAGTCTCAACCAAGTTCGCTGAGCACTGAGGGTTAAAATTTTACACGTGTGAGTTTGTGAGTTATTACCTCATAAATCCACTAGGCACAAATTCCGGCGTCTTAAAGTGTCGTACAAGTCATGAGGAAAATGTCAACTGTGTCAGTGTGGCAAAAAAAAAAGAGAAAGAGCAGAAAGCACGTCAGCTTTGCTGTTTTATACAGAAAAGAAAAAAAAATTACAGAAAAAAAAATTTCTTGTTCTGTCTAAATTATAAACTCTAAAAATTGACAGTCAGAAAGAGAAATCTATGAGTCAATATCAGATAAATAGAATAGGATTATTTTATTCCAATTGCTATACAGTCCATTAAGGCATTAAGGTGGTTCGCAACCACTGGGCCGGGGGCCGCTACCCGTCCATGGGAAAATTGGTGCCGGGCCGCAGAGAAATAATGTCCTTTTGACCCCATCTGCCTATTACTTCCACTTGATCCATACCCATATCAACAAAAGAACTCAACAATAGAATGGCTAGGATTCTAAC
>JAFBJS010000316.1:163045-179997 GCA_016785265.1 Paraplagusia blochii | reverse complement strand
CTAGTGGTTAAGGAAGCGGATTTGCGTCTGCAAGGTCCCCGGTTCGAAACCCCTTAACCGCCAAGTTACCCTTCAGGTCCACTGATTGTTTTCTTCTTAGTGACTTTGTTTTATCACCTATGTCCATATTCTGACACAACATGGTTTTCTTTATTTTCTGTCATTTTGCCCTGCTTGTGAAATGCCCAGAGCTCCCCCATGTGGAGGTTCGTATAAAACTGTCCCATCATTTTTCTGGGGCATCGTGAGTGAGACCCTGTGTGATGATCAAACCGCTGCCAAAGTCCATGTTTTCTGCTTTTCGTTATAAATTGGAGATTTTTTTTCACTTTGTGGAGGCATATTTTCTGCGTTTGTCATTGCTGATTTATCCAGCGCCCACTATTGGAAATTGTGGTTTTAATTAAGGCACTTGTAGCAGTAAAATCGTACAAATCACTTAAACAGCAAAAGTGGTGATTTGTACAACATAAAGTAATGAATCACAGGCTTTAATGGCCCACATGTGGTCCCTGGTAGTGAAATAACTGGAAATATTTGGACCTTTGCCCATAGGTTCTACTCCGGCTCCGTGCAGTTCTGGGTAAAGAACAAACACTCTCTTGTTTTAGGCTTTAAACCGAGGAGTTTAAAGAGATGAAGATCACAAACTTATTTAAAGAGCGTTGGTCAAATCTCTCTCTGTGTGTCTCAACACTTCATTTCCATCACTGCTGAATGATAGAACATCCGAGTGCAACTTCCGTCTTCCTCCGGCGCTGCGTTGCACGGCTGAGCCGGTTGTTATGCATACTAAAAAACTCACAGTCCTCCCACACGACCATCTGCTATCACACTGCATGCTGCAAAGTATCATTATCAGCTTCTTCCAGTGCAGGAGATGAAGAGGAGTTCTCCCCCAGATAACTGGTCCATACCATGTTGGAGTTTTTAATTAGAGAACAGCGCGGCTCAACTTTGCTCGCCGCTGTCCTGTGCGGTCAAGAAAATGTGAATAATGACGTTGCCACAGAATGATAACAAGCCTGTCTGTCTTCCTCCCCGTCTCCCTGTGATCTGCTGTAAGGAGATCCGTGGGCCCGGGTTTGGCACGGCAGCAATACAAGGCACCGAGCTTCCGAGCACGCCGTATCTGTTTGCTTTGGAGACTGGTTTTGTTGCAAACCTCCTGTAAGAGGATAATATTTCTTTGTAATTAATAGCAGCCTGTTCTGTCTTTTGGCCGGAGAGGAAGGCTGGTTTTTTAAACGCAGGAAAATGGAAAATTTTACTTCCTTGTCTGCCATGGTTTAGTTGGCTTGGCTCCGCACCGTGAAAAGTTGAGTTCAGGGCCCAGTGGTGGCGATGATTTGCCCTCCTTAAAACCCCTACCCCCGTGTAGGGAATTGATTCTGTTTTACAATTTCCCATCTGTGAAACTGTGTTTCTACATGGTAGGATTCATTCAAGTAAGAATTCAACACATTCTCCTGCTACTTATTTATTATGTCGTGATGGTAATGTAAATAAACCAGACGTTATGACTGTCTTCTATTTCCTGTGTCGGATTCAGATTCATTGAATCGGTTCTTTTGGGATGACGTACTTTTCAACACTGTGTTGCAGAATGAAGAAAATGCAGTTTATTGATTGGTTAAATCATAAACGGACAACAAAGGAGATCATTATGATAAATCAACTTTGTAAAAACTAGAAAGTAAGAAGAACAACAACTGGAGAAAAGAGTCAGGATTGATCTGAGATAGAAGAGAGTCAGCTAAGGTGGAGGGACAGGTTTACAGGACAGTGGTGAGACCAGCCATGATGGATGGATTAGAGACACTAGGGATAGACAGGAGACAGGAGACAGAGTTGGAGGTGGAGGAGTTAAAGATGCTGAGGTTCTCTTTAGGAGAGACAAGGATGGACAGGATCAGGAATGAGGTGATTAGAGGGACAACAGACAGGAAGGTTTGGAGAAAAAGACGCTAGAGAAGACAGATTGAGATGGTTTGGAGATGGTTGGAGGGACAGTGGAGACATTGGTAGAAGAATGATCCTAGAGATGGAGCTACCAGGTAGGAGACAAAGAGGAGATTGATGGATGCAGTGATGGAGGACATGGAGGTGGTTGGAGTTAGAGTTGAGGATACTGAGGACAGGGTAACATGGACATTTTTGACTTGCTGTGGAAACCCTTGAAAAACAGGGACAAGCAGAAAAAGTGGAAAAGCAAACTACTTAAAATGGAAATAAAAAAAAACTTTTCTTAAGATTATTTTTTAGCTGTTGGTCCAAATCCCCAAGAATTGTACTTTTCTGTGAAGCTCAGGGTCATGATTGAGGTTGAAGTGTCTGATTAGGACAAATGGACATGAATAATAATCTAGAAAACGTCTTCTTCAGTTGTGACTTGTAGTAAACTTTAAAGTGTTAACTATCAGATTTCAAGTGGAAAAGGTCGACCGCACAAATCTGTGAAATCTTTCTGAACGTGAACTAATGTTGACTAATTAGTATGTCACCAAAAAATGTTTCAAAGCCTTGACGGTTTTGTCTCGAACAGACGTCCCCTGAGCAGTAGATGTAACCGGGTTCACCAGCAGAGCTCTAAGCCCACAAGCATGAATTGTCCCGGAGAGAATAAGCAGAACACGCAGTTTAATCCCTGAGAAATACGACAATCTAAAACTAATCCAGAGAGGGTTTAAGACGCTCGCTCCTCATATAGGCTGCAGGGAATGAGCTCCACTCAGATGTTAGTTTAGCTGCAGCTGAAGGGTTAGAGGATCAGCCATGACTTTGTCGTTTTATTGCTGCATCATCTCGTCTCGGGCTAAATGTCAAACAAGTGCAAACAGAAAGCAGACTTTTTCAAACAGTGATGTTTAGTTTCTGGCCTGGAGCTCAAAAAATCGCCTCTGGTTTTTAAGACCTAATTTTTGGCTTGTTTTTAGTTTGATGTTATTTTGTGTTTACTTTAGTTTTTCACTATTCGTGTTTCAGATAAATTGATTTTCTTGTGTTTATCTTTATGATTAATCTTGTTTTCAGTATCTTTGTTGGATTTTGGCTGTTTTATAAAACTGTCCTCGCTTGTTTTTCCTTTTAATTTTTATTTTTGATAACGGATGCTGTATTATTTGCCAGATAGAAAATAAGAACATTCTGCCTTTGTGAAAGCATTTGCTGATATGTATCAAACTTAAGGCCCAGGGGCCAAATGCAGCCCGCCAATCACTTTTTATGGCCCACGGAAGCTTGCAAAGCACCTAAAAATTATAAGTTGTTTTATCAAACAGCAATGGACAACATTTGTTGATTAAATGATAATTAACTACAGGAACATTTCTACAGTCTTTTATTGACAACCGGCCCCTCAAGGGAACAGTAGGAAGGAAGGAAGGAAGGAAAGGAAGGAAAGCAAACTCCTTGTGGTTGTGACATTGGGATTCACACCTGCACACAATGAAATGTCACCTTTGTATTTAACCCATCACCAACGTGAACAGTGGGCAACTTTGAGTGGGGACGGTGCCATGCTCAGTGGACCTCAGTGGTAACTTGGCAGTAAAGGGGTTTCGAACCGGGGACCTTGCAGACGCAAATCCGCTTCGTAAACCACTGGGCCACCAGTTGCACCTGTTAACTAACTTGGCGGTAGAGGGATTCAAACCAGACCCAAGTTCGCTTCCTTACCCACTAGGCCACCAACCGCCCCTGTATTATTGATGTGGCCACAGCTAAAAAAAAACCCAAAAAAAATAGTTTGACACCATTTTCTTGGCCAGGCCTGCAGTGGTTCGTGTAATATTTGTTTTAATATTACTAAATATAAAGCTGCTGAATAAATATTGCCCTGATCCTGATGAAAAGTCCTGGTTTGTGTGGAGCAGTCAGAGCATTACCCTGCAGCCTGCAGACATCCAGCCCTCTTCAAACAACAAGTGTGAATGTGTGAGGAGAGAGCTCCATCCACTCTGACAGGTTTCCATCAACTCCTGCTTGTGATTGTAAGAAGCTCGTCTTCTGCCAAGAAGTGTGAGTCAGGCCGCACTTACGGCGTGTCATTAAATCACCGCCGTAGCAGGTATTAAGACGTGTCAGTGACGGCTCAGTGAAAGGTTTGTTTTGCATTGCTTTGCTTCTCACATGAGTGCACGCCGTTGCACCTCGGCTTTGGGTGGAGATGAAGAAGCGGGGCGGAGAAAATAGGCTGTAAAAGTCGCAGGTGTGGGAGATTAAAAAAGCGCTGGAGTGGCGTTATTGACAAAACGCAGCGGAAAGATTTTGGCCTTTGTGCTCCAGTCAGATGAGCTCATTTAGACAAAGATGTGGTTTGAAGAATTTCTGGCAGAACAGAAGGTGTAAAAGTGATGAGTAGCTGTTTGCAAGGGTTTTGGTGCCAAACTTTTTCCTGACACGGAGCAAAAAATAGTTCACTTTACAAGACGCTTTACGAGACACTGAACTAACAAAATAAAGGTTGGTATGTTGAAGCAAAGCACAAGGTTTTGTGTGATCCCCAACCTTTGTTACGCCACGGACCGGTTAAATGTCTTGTATTATATAACGAACCGATCGTTAAGTTGTGGCAGATAAATAAAATTTAATTTTTGCTGTTCTGAAATATTTTCCTACCTATAAAATCTTCCTACCCGGATTTCTCAAGTGCACACAGCCTATGACTTTCTGCTACCAGACTTTCTGCTACCTACTACCGGTATACATGGGTAGGATATCTTGTATTATTGACTCATGCGTCATAGACCTAGTATTTGTTCTTGCTAACTTAGTTCTTGCTAACATAGACCTAGTATTTCTTCTTGCCAACTTAGTTCTTGCTAACATAGACCTCATATTTGTTCTTGCTAACTTAGTTCTTGCTAACATAGACCTAGTATTTGTTCTTGCCAACTTAGTTCTTGCTAACATAGACCTAGTATTTCTTCTTGCCAACTTAGTTCTTGCTAACATAGACCGAGTATTTGTTCTTGCCAACTTAGCTAGCAAGAACAAATACTAGGTAGAAAAACCACCTTCTCGGTGTAGGACGTGGAGGGATAACACTTCTGCTGGTGACCTCCTTTCTTCACTTTTCATTAAAGAATTTTGCAGACCAACATCTTCACCTGCTGAACCACCGTGACAGCACTTTCCTCAGTTTCTGTCTACGTCGCACAAACATCCTCTGACTCACACATGCCTGGCACTGCCCTCATGTCATGGTATTGCATGTCCTGTAAAAGACACTCAGCTCTTAGATCACCAAACATGAGAACATCAGTCCAACTGTTTTTTTTTTTTTTTGGACGTCGCTGAGCTGCACGTATCCAACACTGCAGTGAAGGTGGACGGAAGGATAGCAATCTGAAAAAAGAGCGTGTTTGCTTTTGTTTGTGTTGGATCAGTGTAGGATCTAAAACTGCAGATACAGCAAGCTAAGGGAGACTGATTAGAATCTCGCAGTGCTCACGGAAAACTGTGTCTCTTATCATGCTGGTCTCTGTGTTCTCTCATGTTGCCATGATCTCCACGATCCTCAAGGGCACAGATGGAAGCAGGATAGCTCAGGGATGACTTGTGTGTTGCTTCTCTGCCAGCATCACAAAACAAACTCCTGCATTGTACTTCAACTGCTGGGGCTTCAAGAATCCTAACAATCAAACAAACAGTCATTGTTAAAACACATTTTCTTCCAGAGAATCCAGTAAATCCCTACATCCATTTAAATATATGTAGGTCTCACCCAATGATACAAAATATAGTAAACTCACTTACACTTTTCTGCTAGTTTTGACTGTGAAAGTCTTTAACCTAAACAGGAGGCACCATCGACTAGAAAAATACTCTGGCCTCGAACCTTAGACACTACGCATTTAAGGCCGATGTTTAAGTCAGGCATAAAAATTGTAACTTTATGGAACTAAGACAGAAGTTGGCTTTGTTTATATTCTGTATTTGTACCTTAATTTCAAGACTATAAGGCACATGTAAAAGTAAAAGTCTTTCTTCAAAATGTGCAGCTGTGTGTGTTGTTGTTTGCAGAGTAGTAGAGAACACCATGAGAACCTTAAAGGGGGGAGTGTGGGCGGTGTTTTGCTCCCGCTATTTTTTTAAATACAAACATTTGTAGGATTGTGTGGTGTGTTGTAAGGCGGACGTAATAGAGGACACCATGAGAACCTTAAAGGGAGAAGTGTAGGCAGTGTTTTGCTCCCCCTCTATTTTTGATACACATACTTGTGTGTGCTGTTGTTGTAAGGCTAATAGGGGATGCCATGAGAACCTTAAAGGGGGAAGTGTGAGTGGTGTTTTGCTACCGCTCTATTTTTAAATACACACTTGTACGCTTGTGTGTGCGCGCTGTTGTTGTAAGGCTAATAGTGGACGCCATGAGAACCTTAAAGAGGGAAGTGTGGGCGGTGTTTGGCTCCCGCTCTATTTTTAAATACTCTCTTATGCTTGTGTGTGTTGTTGTTGTAAGGCGGAAGTAGTAGAGGATTCCGTGAGAACGTTAAAGGGGGAAGTGTGGGCGTGTATTGTATATAAAACCCAGTGCCCTATGATCAGGTGCGCCTTAAGTGTTTTAACACACAAAACTGAGACTTTAGTATGGTCGAAATACATTTGTTTCCTTTTTGCTTTTTTTTTCTTTGCCCTTCATTTGGACTGACAGGTGCAAGCCAGACTCCTCTAAATGCTTTATTTCTACATAGTATCCCTGTATCAGCACAGAAGAGTGACATTGACATTGATAAACAGTATGAGTTCTGACTTGGCAGAAACTGACGTTCTATGTTTTCCCATAGGAACGAAGACCGTGCACAACACTGACTCCTATAAATCACATTGAATGTATTTAATAAAGCAGCTGCTGTTGAACTTTACATTGAACTAATGTAAAGTTGATGTTTCTATCTGTTCATTATAACAAGTTTACAGTATATAGGCCGAGTGCATCCCAGGGCAAAAGCCCAGCTCCGTTCAGGCAACATTCCTTTGCTTTGATTGGATTGTACTGCACGGTACTGTCTTCAAACTAAATAAATTAGGGCTGTTGCTTTATGTGCTTGACACATTTACAACCTGATTGAAGGTTGCAGTTGGGAGCTGCAAATGTTTCTTCGTCAGCAATTTTTCTTCAAGGGGGATGCAGGCATTTCTGAGAAAATGACTCAACCTTAAATAGAGACAGGACCCAACCTGATCAACCTACATACTCACTTACTTTCTCCACCAAAGAAAATGCAGCTGGGAGATTTTTATCAAGAATCTTGTAAGGCATAGAATTTCTTTGAGTGCACAAAAAGGCTGCAGGTAGAGTCAGAAGTGTCTCCTCCATCTAAGAGTTCAGTGGAACAGGAAACAGTTGGGTTTTTCTTCTCTTTGTTTTTTCTATATCAACTACATAGGAATAAAGTTGTTGAGTCATACAATGTAGGTTGGATAAGAAGGTGAAACAAGGTTAAGGAAGGAGGTATAGATCTGTGAACAACAGACTGGTCATATGCCTTGAAAGTGCACCATAGATGCAAGTTCTGCTTTGAGGGTTTTGATGGACAGGCAGCGAGATGATCAGAAGGAGCTCTGTTGTGTTTTTGTGGATTTAAGAAAGGCCTATGACAGGGTGTTAAGGGAGGAACTGTGGTTTTGTTTGAGGAAGTCAGGAGCGGCAGAGAAGTATGTTAGATTGGTGCAGGATATGTATGAAAACAGTACAACAGTGGTGAGATGTGTTGTTGGAAGGGCAGAGGACTTTAAGGTGGAGGTGGGACTTCATCAAGGATCAGCTCCTTCTTGTTTGCTTTGTTGATGGACAGATGTGGACAGACATGGGTCTCCATGGACCATGGTTGCAACACCAAGGCAGTTGTTCTGATGTCATTCCATCAACAGGCAGTTCATGGAAAAACATTTCGATCTTGGTAAAGTTGGTAGCTACTGGTAGCTGGCCCGTCAACCACCTGCAGGTCATGAGGGGCTGGTACGGTGCAGTGTGATTTGGGTGACAGTGTCAATGGATAAGTGGACAGCAATGGGGTAAAGGATGGACGATGATGATAAAACTAGGTAACAGTTGGGGAAACAGATGTGTATGGAGACCACACGTCTAATAGTAAAGCTTGGAAGTCTTACCTTGTGTCAGTACTGAAGCTGTTCCCAGTCGCCCGACACGTGGCGAGTAGATATATTTTTATTTTTAATGTATTTCTAAACCTTATGTAAGCAAATAAAGGCGTTCTGACCCAATTTTAGCTCCTCCATGGCTTAAAATAGGAAGCTAGCAAAACATTTCTTGGAAAAAGAAAAATGATTTGGCCTCCTCGTCACCGCCATTAATTCTGTGAAAATCTCTTCCGAGTATTCTGCTGTTTCTTCACGTCTGCACTGTTATGCAGACGATCTCCCTCAGTAAATATAAATGACCTTGGCAGGAGCAGAGTCTCTGGGGAATCGTTCTGATTTACTGCGCTGTGGCCTCAGCCCTTGTTGTGGGCCTGGGCTCTTTAAATCTGTGGTCACACTGTTCTCTGCTCTGCAGCTTTTCGTCCTGGCGTCTGTGCACGACACACTTGACTGATGGCGAGGTTTCAGCGAGAGGGGTCCTTCTCGGAATAAGTCCCTCTGTGGTTTTTTCGGAGGTCAGTGTGACTTGGAGAGGCTAAACTAACTTCATTTGGCCTGGTTTGCATTTTTCATACATCATGCATCCGCACGTCAAGCGCTAGAGAAATGTTTCCTCCCATTAACACATCTTTTTTTTTTGTTTTTTTTTTTCTCGCACACTTGTACAGCTCAGAAACACACGCAGGAGTCGGGTTTAAAAACAAACTGATGACGGCAGATGTGGTTTCGCAATCTGGGCTCCAGGTCTAGAGTCCATCAAAACATCTGTAGGACTTCACTGTTTGGTTTTCGTTTCTTTCTATTTTTAACTGAATCAACCAAAGGGCTTATTGGCTAAATCAAAACAATTCACTTGTTTTTTTTTGCTTACATCTTTGATTGATTGCAAAAGTTTGTCATAAAGTTTAGACAGTGGTGCCATAGTGGTTAAGGAAGTGGATTTGTGTCCGTGGAGTTCAAGTCCAACGGCTGCCACATTATCACTGAGGTCCACTGAGCATTTGGTTGCGTGCAGTGGTGTAACGACACGGAGTCTTTTCTAAATCACCCCTTAATTCTCCAATTTTTTAACCAGATTCCTGAATTTAAGTTGAATTTATCATTGTTTTTAAATGTTTTTTTCTTTACCTTAACCTTTAAAAAAACAGCAATTTCTGCAAATATAAAAATTGCAAAAAGATTGAAATGAAGAAAACATATGCTTGTTAAATACTAACCATGACTTTCATCCAACATCATTATTTAAATTTAACAAAGGCTGCCAGTGTAATCAACAGTATAATGCAGGCATGTGCAAACTAAGGCGCAGGGGCCGAATGTGGCCCGTTGGGCTTCTAAATGTGGCCCTACAACCATGTCAATTATCATTACACCTCTGCTTTTCCCTGCAGTAATGCATTTCGGCTGTAGATGGCGTCATATGAGGTATTACAAATGTAGGATTTCAGGTTTTAAACATGACTTTTGCATCCATTTATCTTATTTGACAGGAACGAACCATCTTTCTGCACTTGACTCCGCCCCCATGTCCAATTTTTAGGACAAAATATGGATTGTGAGTCACAAATTTTGCCCATGCCTGGTATACTGGACCCCTGTTTTCTTGGCAGGAGTATATTGTCTGACACGACAGGCAGTGGTGTTGGTGAAATGACAGACATCAGCATTAAAACACAGCCCTTTCGCCTGCATGCACAGGATGGTTCAGTGTCAGATTTGAAAATAAATACCTGAGAAATACCTGTCTGTGTCAATTATGTGTTTACACTGAGGCCAGGATTAGAGGGAATGTGTCAGACCTGAACCCAAATGAACCACTGCTGCCCTTCATCAGAGTCACAGTCTGTTGTTGTGAATAATATCGGCTCCATTCATTATCAACTGCATACGTTCTTTCATGATGGCGTTTATTTCTATGGTCAATTTAACTCTTCTTTTCCTTTGGGTTTGTACCTTTTTTAGATGTTGCCACAATCAATCAATCTCTGTTTTCCAGTTCTCTGTATCTTCTCCTCTGACTCCAACTACCTCCATGTCCTCCCTCCCTCACTTCTTCTGCTTCTTCCTAGGGTTTCTCCAGGCTACATAGTCACCCCAGGGTATCTTGGATCTTCCTCTAGGTCAAGTGTGGGCTAGTTCTGTGTAAAATCTAAGATGCAAAATTTCTAAATCCCTTTATGACACCATTTACTGGGGAAACACAGGTATTGCAAGCCATGGGTAGAAGTATTATAAAAGATAATTAATATTCATTCATTCATCATCTTCTGCTTGTCCGTTGCCGGATCGCAGGGGCAGCTGGCTCCACCCAAATCACATTGCACCATATTGTGAACCTTCCTGCGGGTGGTGGGCCCACAAGAAGTTATGTGGGTTTGGACGGTGCTATGATCAGAGCACCTCAGTGGCAACCTGGCAGCTGGTGGATTCGAACCAGGGACCCTGCGGACCCAAGTCTGCTTTCTTAACCACTAGGCCACCACTGGCACTATATAGATACTTATTAAATGATCTATATTAATTATTAATTTAAGGTTTAAGGTTTGTTGGCCGCATTAAGAAGCTCAACGGGCCACATTTGGCCCCCTGCCCTTAGTTTGCCCATGTCTGCTCTAGGAGTATTTTACCACTGAATATAACTGACCATTTCTAAACAACCCAAGGACTAACTTCTAAAGCTGAGAAGATTTTTATTCTATAAATAAAATGACAGACTATGTGAGTTCTTAATGTTCCCCAACGTCAGAGTCCAACGTTCTACCCAGTCCAAGGCCACACAGATGTGCTGACAGGGTTTTAGTCCCTGCTGTCACTGCTTCTGCTCACAGTCCTGGACCTGGACCTGACTCTGCCGTCGCTCCACTCTTAAGTTCTTCTCCTCCTCCTCCTCCACCGCGCTGCAAACACATCGCCAACCTCTTACTGATCTGCGGTTTTCATTTCCCAAACATTTGCCACTAACGACGATGTGTAATTGAGTGTTAGTGGCTGAAATTGTTGCGTCAGGGTGGAAAAAGCCTCCTGTCATCTTAAAAAGTTTGTGAATCAGAAGTACCACAGCCAAACAATTTACAGGAAAAGGCAGAAAAAAAAAGGAGTTTGTTTTCGATCCTTCCTGGTGCCTGTAAACATTGTGTTTGTAGCCGTTTTGGAAAAGATGCACACGTTTCTCTGAGATGTTATCAAGACGAGGACGCTGCAGGAGTAAAGTAATGTAGGTGTGCTTCAGATGTACTTCAGTGTTAAAAATAGTACTTGGTCCTCTTTCTGGATGATGTTTTAGTTCCAGTAATTCTCATCTTCCTGTCTAACAGCAGCCTGTTGTATATTTAACAGATCATCTGTTAACATCTTGTCTGTTTTTTTTTTAACTCAGTTTACTGTACTTTTCTTCCAGTCTTTCAACTTCCTGCATTTTTCTTGTTTTTTTTTTCTTAATTGAATTTTTCATTTAAGGGCGACGTCACCTACGCTGCTTCCTTTGTCACACACTTTTTCCTTTATCTACCTAACCTGCTGTGCAATACTTTTTTACACCATTGCTTCAGCTCTCGCTTTGGAATTCATGTAGTTTCACTCTACTTTTTTTACCTACCTCATTACATAACCTTTCTAAAAGTCTCTTTTTTGAGACCCCAAACATTTCCTTCACAACTATAACTAAGTTCTGAAAATGGCAGATAAAAATGTCCCAACATTATTACTTTTTTATCTGAATCTACAGGAAAAAAAACCATTAGCAGAGCTCATTGATTGAGGGCCAGTCCAGGGTGCATTCACTCGTCCCCTCCAGTTAGGATTTTCTGGGAAAATGTCTCTTCGTTGTTTGTATGTAGAGGAAGGAAATTGCAGTCTTAGCGCATTTTTTGTGGTTTACTCAGCTCTGTCGTTTACAGTAAGCTCTGACTGCAGTGTCATATGGCACATATCAGTCCTACCAACCACCGCTGTGTGTTACACACTGTAGGCCGACCAGGTTCGATCCCCTCAACTCTGCAGATAATTCAAATATGACCTATTACTCATGGGAATAAATATAGTTACTCAAGTTTACTCGCATAGTAAAACAAACATCTGAAATCTGTAGATAATTCAACCTCATGACGCAGTGGCTCAGTGGGTAACAGTGATGTGTATCGTATGTGTTTCTGTGTTCAACCGAAAACCACAGTGAGGAGATCTAACAGGAGCAGCCAGTTTTATCTTCTTCTCATAAACTCTCTGCACTAACAAGAAGTATTTGAACTTGCAGTGTCATCATTTCAGACAGTACATCAATAAAACCAAAACTATGACTTTGACATCGTTAACGCAACACACAGACCAGAAAGTGAGCGGAGCTTCACATGTTAATGGGACATTTTATTTAAAATACTTTGGTATTGAACTATAGAATATGATTCCTCAAGGATGACACAGACAGGAAGGTTTGGAGAAAAAGCCAGAAAAGACAGATTGAGATGGTTTGGACATGTTCAGAGGAGGGACAGTGGAGACATTGGTGAAAGAATGATCCTAAAGATGGAGCTACCAGGTAGGAGACAAAGAGGAGATTGATGGATGCAGTGAGGGAGGACATGGAGGTAGTTGGACTTAAAGTTGAAGACACAGAGGACAGGGGGAGATGGAAATAGTTGACTCGCTGTGGAAACCCCTGAAAAAAGGACAAGAGGACAAAAGAAAACATTTATTATTGCTCCCCGAGGAGGGAAACACACATTTTACAATAGCTCCGAATAAAAAGAATAAAATTTGTAATAATAAAAAAATAACAATAATAGAAACTTTTCATAAACACTACACTAGAAAAAGTAGGAACATTGTAATAAAATGTAAGAAGGAAGAAAATGTAATAACGATGCAAATAAGGTGAAAGACGTTTTAAAAACTTGAAAATACTTTTTATGCACAGAATATGACATAGAATATAATACATATAGAATGTAAAAGAATATATATGAGAATATATATTATAGAATATAGGGATATACACTATTTACATTTTAAATAAAATTAAAAGCAATGTTAAGGTTGACTGCACTGACACATTTTATCAAATACATTTTTAAAAAGCCTCTATATCGTGAAAAAAGGTTTGCGATTCCTTTTCTTCGTGAACCTACTGTGGTTCTACAGAATAGATATTGGAACTCACTGTTATTATTGCTCAATAAATCAGAAAAGTACTTTCAACAGCCATTAAAAAGTGTAATTCCACCGTGTTTGAGAAATAAAACCTCCTTATAAATCAGTCCAGGAATGATATACGAGCAAATCCCTGAGTGAGCAATTCAGAATGGAAACCTGGAAAGTGGAGCTTTCTGACTCACACTCAGTTCCAAACAAACACAAGGTTTTAGGTAGAACTTTTTATGTCTTTCTATGACAGAAATTCACACGGGCAGCTTCTCAGTGCGGCAAATAGAGACAGGAGATTGATAACTAACTGTTCATGACAGGTCGTGTCCAATCTCGAATTCCACGCACCATTGTAATGTGTCTGTTGGATTCAAGGGACTTGTGTGGCTTTGTCTCTGGTCATGTCAAGTCCAGTGAAGAAGACAACGAACAAATGTATTGTGGTGAGCTGAAACTCTGGAAAAGTCGTCAAAACACAGTATTATTGAACCTGTGTCAATGGGAACTCTTTGAAAAACACATCAAAGAAATATGTCCTTAAGCATCAGTAGACCGTACGTGGAGGACATCTGTGTTTACGTTCACCCGTACTTTGGACTGCAACCATGACAGGCTGCCACAGGGGGCACTATTAAGTGGTTACAACTTACAAGCTGCCACATGGGAGGAGCCATTTGGGAAATGTTGTTCCTCAGGGTATTGAACTCTAGACGCACAGCTTGGAAGGCAGACGGGTTAAGCACTAGACAAAAGAACCACAATGTGCTTCCAAATACTTTGTGTCACTGTCACATGGCGTGAATACTTGTAATGTACAATACATAGGTGGCAGTAAAACATTATGTTGAAAGAAAACACATTTATAAAAGCAATTTTTTTTCAAGTCACATTTATTTTCATTGGAAATAATTGTAAATTATGGTGTTTTTAATTTTTTTGCATCCATTTGTCCAAGTTTCACATTTACTACAGAGACCACCGAATGTCCCAAACAACCAGGTCCTTTGTTGGGTTGAAGACTCTTCAACACTCGTCTTCACAGAAGATGGATTTTACAATGAACAATGACTTGGACATCAGAGAAAGGACTCTGACAACCTGACAGCTCAGACTTTTGTAGTATCACCTTCACTGGGATTACTTCACTGTCTTTCATCCATTTCAGACCCTCTACTCGGTCCTTTATTAGGACACGTTGGCCCCAGGTGTTAAAAACCGGAGAGAAACGCGATGCCGGATCAACACTTCATCATCGATTGTTGGGTTTTGTGCTGAGGCTGCTTTTCTTTTGGGGCTTTTATTTCCCTTTTTCCCTCTGCATAAAAAATAGTTGTTCTGATTGGCTTAACAACCTCCCTCCCCTACAAGAACAAGTGCAGCAGTGGTTTTTGAGTCTTCTGACAGACAACAAAAGTAGGTCAGAACACTGGAGCAACGCTGCAGACGAGAGCCCAGAGGGAAACATGGATGACAAGACAGAGGATGGATGTCGTGTAGGGAACGGTATGAAAATGTGAGGGAATCTGAACAAACCTCAACAACATGTTTATTCAAATCTGATAATAATACTCTGGACACACACTCAGTATCATCCCTATGGGGGATAAAACAGGGTTGTTTTTTAAAAATGCATTATATATTGATTTTTATGGTTGGTAGCTACAGGATTCTTCTTCAAAATGTCATTTTTAATTTTTGTGGGACACACAGTCAAAGAAACCTTGTTTTATTTCATGGATAAACCATTTTATTATGAAAAATTAATTTCAGATGATTTATTACAGGACAGTTGAGTGAGTCCAGCCATGATGGATGGATTAGAGACACTAGGAATAGACAGAAGACAGAGCTGGAGGTGGAGGAGTTAAAGATGCTGAGATTCTCTTTAGGAGAGACAAGGATGGACAGGATCAGGAATAAGGTGATTAGAGGGACAACACAGACAGGAAGGTTTGAAGAAAAAGATGGAGAAGACAGATTGAGATGGTTTGGACATTTCAGAGGAGGGACAGTGGAGACATTGGTAGAAGAATGATCCTAGAGATGGAGCTACCAGGTAGGAGACAAAGCGGAGATTGATGGATGCAGTGAGCGAGGACATGGAGGTGGTTGAAGTTGGAGTTGAGGAGGCAGAGGACAGGGTGCGATGGAAATTGTTGACTCGTTTTGGCAAACCCTGAAAAACGGGATAACCTGAAAGAAGAAGAAGAATTTCAGACGATTTATATAAATATTGATGGAGCTTTGGACCAGAATCAGTGTCATTGGTTTGAAACTCCAATCCACTAGATTGAGTGTGGTGGTTGAGCGGTTGCTCCACCTGAAGGAAGGTTCATGACAGGCTGGTACAGTGTGGTGAGATTTGGGTGATAGTCGTGGAGACTACCTATAACATTGAACAAATTTGAGTCTTCGAGTACAGGGTTTGGGTGAATGGATGTTGAATGTGGGACGAGGCATATTAGATGTGGGGACTAGTGATATCAAGTATGACCCATGGTACACCAGGTTAGGTAGATATTGGACAAAGTTTAATGACAATGGTCAAACAGTACAGCTTTGGACAAAACATCAACTGAATCCAGTTTGAAAGACACTTTGCAAAATCATGTGTCATGATGTCTGACAAAGGGCGTCTTTAACATATTGTGGACTTTTAGGTTCTTAAGTTGACAATAGATAATGAATGTAAATGTAAAATGCTAAGTGTTGTACGCTAAGGTGATGTTGTATCTGTGTCTGTATGAAAAGTCTTCACGACTTTGACTTTTTCCAACATTTATAACCACAAATATTGTATTTAATATATTTTCTGCCACACATCCAGACTTCCAGTCTTCTCTGGTTCTTCAGGTCTGCTGTTGTGAGGATCAGTGCCAGTGTCTGGCAGCTTCGCACTAACAGTAACACATCTTTGTATCTTTGCCTGCTTATTTTTGTAGTCTAAGACCAGATGGGGTGATGAAACTTATCAAAGACTATCACTGTTTTTTGTTCCTCTTCTTACGCAAGACCTCATTTCAAATATCTGGAGACTTTGGTTTTAGAGTTGGTTGTAATCATCTCACCTGGTATCTGCTATAAAATCCATAGATACCTTTCCATCTGAAATGCTCCTTCTTCTTCTCCGTCTCCGTCCTCTTACTCACTCTCTTTCCCAGCTGCTCTATAGAACTTGGAGGCTAACCAGCGCTGCAGGATGGGGAGTGTCTGTTCTTGTGCAACATGACATCATTTGGCTGCTGGATACAGGTTTTAATTCATTCTATACCTTCCTGTATTTGGCTGCGGTTCATCCGACCATCTCCATGGTGGGAGATGTCTACTGCCAAAGTTAGAGCGTTTGAATTCAAACTGTTGTATTTGGAAGGATCTGCATTTACATTAATGCATTTAGCAGACGCTTTTATTTAAAGCAACGTGTATGAAATGATTAACTAGAGACTAGAAGTGGAGACTGTGGAAGAAAGAAGAAGACAGACAGGATGGAACAACTGGACAAAAGAGTCAGGACTGATCTGTGGTAGAAGACAGTCAGCTAAGGTGGAGAGAAAGGTTTACAGGACAGTTGTGAGACCAGCCATGATGGATGGAATAGAGACACTAGGAATAGACAGAAGACAAGAGACAGAGCTGAAGGTGGAGGAGTTAAAGATGCTGAGATTCTCTTTAGGAGAGACAAGGATGGACAGGGTCAGGAATGA
>JAFBJS010000316.1:145321-162839 GCA_016785265.1 Paraplagusia blochii | reverse complement strand
GGTGATTAGAGGGACAACACAGACAGGAAGGTTTGGAGAAAAAGCCAGAGAAGACAGATTGAGATGATTTGGTGGAAACATTGGTAGAAGAATGATCCTAGAGATGGAGCTACCAGGTAGGAGACAAAGAGGAGATTGATGGATGCAGTGAGGGAGGACATGGAGGTAGTTGGAGTTAGAGTTGAGGACACAGAGGACAGAGGGAGATGGAAATTGTTGTCTTGCTGAGGCAACCCCTGAAAAAGACAGGGGACAAGCCGAAAGGAGAAGAAGACAAATGATTAACATTATCAAGCGTTTCTATGGCAACCAAGTTTACTGCATTAATTAAAATGACGACTAATAACTACTCATAAAACACAATTACTATTGTTTCTTGAGGGAAACACTATATGTATATATTTAATAAATAAAGAACACGTTTAGATTTTTAAATTTTTTTAGGACAAATTTGCTGTCATAACTTGCTGATGTCTTAAAAAATGTCAAAGAAAACCTAAGTAAACCATAGGAGGGTGAGTGTTGACAGAGAACTTAGGAAAAACTGCTCAGGGAAATTCCTTTATGTCAGCCCAGATATAAGGAGGACGAATAAATAATGTCACTGATTGTGTTTGGACAAGAAGTTGAGGGTGACTATCCGTCTCCAGGCTCGACCTTAGACAACCGTGGACCACAGTGTACAAAATGTGAGGACAGTGTGTCAGCCTGTCTCCAGGCAGAATCAACCGCTGTATCTTGTCTAAACAAGAACCTTTAGAAATGCATGAAGGGAAAAATAACACACTTAAAGCAAATTTGGACAAACACAGGTGGATGGGATCAAAGTGCCGTGCCAGGACGACTTCTTCGGGGCGGAACATACCGATCCACTGCAGTGAACTGTGTGTTTGTTTACGATTACACTGTGAATCACAAACATTTGCTTCACCCTCACAAACGCCTGTGAAAATGAAAAAGCCTGAGGCTCGAAATCCTCCCATGGATGTGGTATAGAATCCTTAGCTGTAGAAAAAACTCACATCCACCATCTGTGCATCATAAGACCCTTGAACGTGAACAGCGTTAAGAAGTCCAGCTGTGAAAGACCAAATACAGTCATCAAGAACTTGAAAAGTCCACAGCTCCTCTGTCTTCTGATACATCTTTTTCAGGCAAATCGATTTCATGAATCATAAATGTGCAGGAAAAGTGGAGAAGAATCTTTCAAATGCAGATTTTTATCCTTTTATTGTGATGCACAGATGTCTTGAAAAGTTCAGGCCTGAATGGTCTTCTTTCTTCCCCCTCTGACAGGTAGACAAGGGACATGAAAGAGGTGGGTGGGCAACACTGAGCTGACCTTTCTACCGGGGGCCTGACGTCACCGGACACCTGATCTGATGCAAAGCGCCAGGGTCAAAGACAGGTTTGATGTGAACAGAGGGGCGGCCACAGAGTGTCACAGGGCGAGGACAGGTAGAAAACGGAAGTGAAACCAGATAAAGCGATGAAAGAACTTCTCCGGGATGTGTGCGATTCTAAAAGGTCAGTTTCAGCTCTGACTGGCTGCACTGTTGATACTGGTTTCAAATCTAAAGTCCAGTAAAAGGAGATTGTAGAGACAGCAACTGAAAATAAAATGCAAAAAGTCCAGAAGTTTAATTAGATTAAATTGTAACTTTTGTGCATTAGAATATTAAAGACAAATTTCACTGATGAAAAATAGTATCTATAGTGTAGAGGAATAACTTTTTCAGAAATTAATAATAAGAATTCAAAATAAAAGTGGAAAATATATGTAAAAAAAGACAGGTGACACATGAAAGGGATGTCTGGATTTATGGTGATAGTTCACATTTTTTTGTAAGGACAGCCTTTGGACATAAATGAAGATGACCAGGGTCAAAACCGTCCAACTGAGTTTATCTTGGACTCAGCTCTGGTTTTGTTTACGTAAAACAAAAACATGCTGATCTTTGACTGTCCTCACTTTCATATTCCTCTGTGCCAAAACGTCCTTGTGAATAATGAGCATCAGTATACACACACACACACACACACACAGCGACAGTTGACCATTTGTCTCACTGGACGTTGAACTCCTGGTCAGAAGACCCTGGTCTGTCCATCGCTGTGTCTTCAGAGAATACATTTGTTATGCTGAAGACAACATCGCACAAATATTTAAAGCTAAAAAGCTCTGGCAGAAGAGAGCAATCCAAAGATATCAGCGGGGAATCGTAAAACGTCCTTGTTTCACATGCAAGAACTTTGGACCATTCCTTGTATTCCTGTCCACACTGAGCAGATCTGGTGCCATTACACAGTCAAATTTCCCCCTATTAGGGTTTGGGTACTGGATCCATCTGGCAGCTGAGTGGAGTAACAATGAAAGACATGTCTGTGGTCCACATGGATGGATGTGGTCTCTCTAATTGCAACTGAACAAGTGTTTGGATTTTGGTGAAGATCAAGATTTGGGGGTTTGTCCTTTTTCCAGAATAATTAGCAGAGATCAATGACCTGAACACACACGGGCTTTAATCTAAATGTTATGATCAATGCCAAGGCTTTTTTCACTGATGTTCTGTGACTGACTGGAGATAAATCTGCAGAACTACACCGCCTGATATAGATAGAACTTTATTAATCCCTCAGGATTATCCTTTGGGAAACTATAAGGTACAATAAGTATAAAAAAGCTAAATATAGCAGGAACAATATGGGTGGAGGTATGTAGAACCAGAACGGTGAACAGTGGATGTTAGTAGATAAGGTTAGTATTAGTATAAATACATATACACTTTAGTAGGAAGGTTAATGTTAGTAGCTTAAGTGGTAGTTATTGCTGTTGAGTATTCACAATCTCAATTATTATCGTTATCATCTCATGATAATGAAAATATTATGTTATTCTGTTATCATTATTTTGTATACGTGTCTGTGTATACCCGCACACACGTACATATGCAGTCATGAAAAAAATGATTAGCCCACTCTGCTGTTTTCTTCAATTCCTTGTTCAACTTAATGCCTTGTTCCACTAAAGGTTTATCACCTGGGGGAAACAATGAACACAAAACGCTTATAATGTGTATAAGAGACAGGTATAAATACATATACACTTTAGTAGGAAGGTTAATGTTAGTAGCTTAAGTGGTAGTTATTGCTGTTGAGTATTCACAATCTCAATTATTATCGTTATCATCTTATGATAATGAAAATATTATGTTATTCTGTTATCATTATTTTGTATACGTGTCTGTGTATACCCGCACACACGTACATATACAGTCATGTAAAAAATGATTAGTCCACTCTGTTGTTTTCTTCAATTCCTTGTTCATCTTAATGCCTTGTTCCACTAAAGGTTTATCACTTGTGTTCATCAACAATGAACACAAAACCATGCAATGACTAAAATCACTGTATTTGTCAGTACAATGTTGTTGCTAGTGATGTAGGAACGGAAGTGATTTTTGTCACTGTCAATAAAACCATGAAAAATGGACAGAAATCAGCTCTGAAATTAAACTGAATTATGAGCCTTTTTTGTTTAATGAGCCTTTTTTGTTTTAATCTGGAGTTATTATATTTGTCCAGATTAATGTAGATTAAGTGGAAGCAGA
The DNA here is from genome assembly GCA_016785265.1 of Paraplagusia blochii. Lineage (NCBI taxonomy): Eukaryota > Metazoa > Chordata > Actinopteri > Pleuronectiformes > Cynoglossidae > Paraplagusia > Paraplagusia blochii. The sequence goes on along the minus strand of JAFBJS010000316.1, from coordinate 159,228 downwards.
CTTTTAAATGGACAAGAAATTAAAGAAAGAGTGGACTAATCATTTTTTCCATGACGGTATATCCACATACATTCATTCATTTATTCATCTTCTTCCGCTTGTCCGTTGCCAGGTTGAAGCTGGCGCCACCCAAATTACATTGCACCATATTGTGAGCCTTCCTGTGGGTGGTGAGCCCACAAGAAGTTATATGGGTCAGGACGGCAACCTGGCAGCTGGTGGATTCGAACCTGAATTCTTGTTGTAATCATATATTTTTAATTGCTGTTACACAATTTAGGACATGAGTGAATCACGGGAATACAGCAGTGAGGCCTACAAAATGGAGAATCAAAGTGCGATCTGCAAGATTGTAGCAAAACGTGTAAGAAGATAAGTAGACCTTGGCAAGACAGGCCAAGACAGAAGCACTACAGACATGCTAAAAGAGTAACAAGATCTGCGGTCAGGGAGCCAATCCTCCTGGAACAATAGCGAGACTTGATGATGGAAGCGAGATACGCCAGGACTTGTTCAGATGTAAAAGAAAACTAAAAAGATGAGAGTGATGCCTGTAACATGATGAGAAAACTGCAAGGTGGTGGTATCTTCTGCCTGAAGGATACCACCACCGCCAAGATGGTACCAAGCCAAGATTTTTTTCTCTGAGATGCCCAGAAGGTTGTATGACCTACTTGACAGTAGTGCTGTGTCAAGATGCAAACCCTTCAAGACAGTGGAGGACTGTTACAGGAACACAAGAAAGCAAGACCTATGAGGGAAGGCCAGGCATCTTTGGCCCGGGAGCCATGATTGGTTCCTAAATTGGACATGAGGGTCGGGTTAGGGTCTCCACAACTGGCACCCAAAGCACATTGCACCATACCACACCTTCCTGCAGGTGGTGAGCCCACTTGAAGTCATCTGTCCTAAACGAGGTTCGGACTTGCCCAGGAGGTGAACCCTGGAGTTTCAAACCAAAGACAGAGACGTTGCCTCTGGGCCAAAGTGAAGGCCAAGGGAAGTGTAGAGTCGTGCGTCAAGGCTAGAATGCTCCATGACATCTAGAGGGAAAACATGGTCATTGCAGGGAGGAAGTTGAATTTGGAGAACCTTGCCTGGCCGGATTACAAACCTCAAAGGGACACATCTGGCTTCAGGTTCTAATTTGCTTATACCTGGTAGAGTTGGACACGTCCAGACCGAACCAAATAATACCAAGATGGTAGCAGAGCCTGAAACATGATTGCGAGATGGGTCGACACATTTGGGTGATACCAAAAGAAGGAAATCAAAACAAAAGCAGGATCCAGAAAAGATCGGAGAACTGCTGAGAGGGCAGATCGCAGGTAGTCAGGAGACCTGGTGATTTAAAGACACATGAAACCCGTGGATGCAGGATCGGGCTGGCAGGCGGGGGAAGAAAAAAAAAATGGAAGACCCCAGAGAATGTCTGTGCATGTAGTAAATGAGAACACGAATACCAGTGGTTAACAAAATGAACCCCGTGTTGTAAATCAAATGAAACTTGGCCTCATTTTCTTATGCCGTTTTAATCAAATGTAGTTTGAAACCAGGGGAGAAACACAACGTTGTTTCATTTCATTTCATTCCAGGTTTAGCAGCTGCTCTAACCACTCGGTTCCCTATGTTAATCTGGTGGAAGTGGATTATAATTCCTTGTTTGTGGAGGAATTTTCCCAGTGATGTCTTTAAATTCTCAATCCAGGAAATTTGCAGAATTTGGAAGTTTCTCCAATGAATGCCCTTGTCCTGAAGTTTCTGCAGAAGATGGGAATAAATCGAGTCAGGGGCAAATGGCCACTGTGCAAAGGCAGAAATAAAGGGGTCTTATTCAGTCGCCAGGAGCATCCTGTCTTCTATCAGGCAGATCTGGAGACATGCCAGCACCCGCCCTGCTGGTGAAAAGGCAGCATCTCAGCACACGGAGTTGACAAGTGCGCCTCCCCCTCCGAACGCTGTTTGACATACCCGTCGTTATAAGCCGAGGCCTCTGGCTGTTTCTTTTTTTAAAAGGCAAGCTGAAAACCACACATCACACATTCTGCACAGCGACCGTACAGAGGCGGTACGACGGGAACCTGCAGCGCCAGCGGAATCTCTGCTCTGGAGACGAGCGGTTTGCGCGTAAACGGCACTGGCCGAGGAAATACACTCAAATTCTTGGATTGTATCTAATACACTCAAAGGACCGCGCCGAGGGAGAGCAGCAGCAGCAGAGACTCTATCCTCAGATGCGCTAAGATTGACCAGGACTTGAGCGCATGAACGCACCTGTGGACGCACCAGTCACACACGCGTCCTCATGATTGCACCCGAATTTTTGGGAGAGAAATCAATCCGATCCAGTTGATACTCGCTGCGGGTTTTTATTTTTTATCTTTTTTTATTTTAGGTCAAAGGCTGCACGTTTCTAATTTCTTATTCCAGTTGGGTTTTTTTAAAGACATGCTGCTCAGCGGTTCCATCCTGGTGCTTCCCCTGCTGAGCATCATCATCACCGGCTGCGGCTCCTCCTATGTTCCGTGTGAGCCGTGCGACCAGAAGGCTCTGTCCATGTGTCCGCCGGTGCCCGTCGGCTGCCAGCTGGTGAAGGAGCCGGGCTGCGGCTGTTGCCTGACGTGCGCGCTCGAAGAGGGCCAGGCATGCGGCGTGTACACCGGGCCGTGCACGCGTGGGCTCCGCTGTCTGCCCAAGAACGGCGAGGAGAAGCCGCTGCATGCACTCCTGCACGGACGAGGAGTGTGCAGGAACGAGAAGTTGTACAAACTGCTGCACCCAACCAGAGGTAGGGATCATATTGTCGGTCATTTTTAACCGAGATCGATGTTGCTGTCATTCCTGTCTGCGCTTAATGGATGTAATTTTGCTGAATGACCAGTTGAGGGATAACATAAGCATCACGAGTTCCAAACAGTGGGTTGAGGACCCTCGATTGGCCACCTGATCTTTTATTTATACCAAATATGTTTGTGATCGACCAAAGACAAGATGGATTTTATGCACAGTGGTGCCTCAGGTTTCGAACTTCATCCGTTCCAGGTTGGTGGTCGAGGTCTGAATTAATTTTTTTTGAGAAATATTTCAATTTGCGTTGAATTCTGAACGAGAAAGAACCCGATTCGGTCGAAAGTGAAGGTAAATTTTTCTCGAAAATTTTGATCGAAGGTCAAGTTGATCGACAGCTGAGGCTCCACTATGTTGTAATCTCCAAGGAAACCAAAGCTCATACACAACTCCATTAACTTGCGGTTAGACTAATAGTTAGCATAATCGCTTAACGTAAGCCCACCCAAAAAATCGTAATTTAAGGCTACACATGGTAAATCACAGCTTCATGAATATAATTTGATTGCAGTTTTTGACCTTAACTTTGGCCAAGAGTCAGAAGTCAGTCATATCTCAGAGACTACTGTCTCCACAACCTGGTAATGGATGAAAATGGAAGTGTCAAAGATAGCATGAACCATCAGTAAGTTGCAAGAATTGGCTATTATTCCCAATATAACGTACGAAAAGGTTTGGGAATTCTTAGCAGATTGCTCATAACAGTAAGTGAAAGAATGACGTCACTGCTCCTCTGTCCAACTGTGGAGGAATTTTAATGAAGCTCCTAAATGCCCAGATCTAACGCCTGTGTAAAAGGCCATTAGTGTCTCACACCCAGTCATCACCTCCACACAGTCAGGTGTTCTCAGAGTGGAGGCTCAGTGGAGCTGAAGAAGTCATATTTCCAAAGCCTTTCTCTCCCCCCTTTGGAGACAGTGAGACAGATAGGGGTCAACTCCGGCGGCGTTTGCTGAAAGGTGGTCCACACCTGTCATTACTGAGACACACGACTCAAGAGCGCCTTCAACCTGTGACCTTTGTCAGCAAACAATTGGTGGCGATCGACCTGTCATCTAACCCAGAAAGAGCCCTTCTTTAGGCCCAGGGAGCCGTAAATAGGTAGGTTTCGTGTGAACTGCCCATCCCGTCCCTCCTCTCCCCCCCGCCTCACCCACCTGACTCTAAACAGGGGAGATGATTACAGGTGGTGATCAGCCAGGCTCCTTTTTGGCTCAGGGACAGTCCCTTTACAAACTCTGAGGAGAGCTTTGTAGAGGATCCTGGCTCATGGCCCCTGGACCCCCCCTTCCTCCAAGGTGTGAAATCATACTTCTCAGTCTCTCCCTTCATCTACTGTTTCTTTTAGAATCTTTTGTTGCCTCTACTTGCCCACCACCTGCGCTCTTTTTCCCACACCTAGTCCACCTTTTTGTCCCTATTCTCACTGCTCCATCTCCTCTTTCCTTGGCTGCACCAAACGGCCCCTCCTCGTCTTTTCCGCCCCATTCTTCTCCTCCGTTGAACGTTTCACCCTTTCCATTCCACAGATTGGAGTTTTGGTTTGGAAGTGGTGCTGCTCTAGTAACACACAGCGATGGAAAGGGAAGTGAAAGGCTTTCTGAATCAGCATTTATAAAGATACCAGCCATCATTGTGACATTAAGTGTCTTTTTTGTTTTTTTTTTCTTCCTTTTGACAAGTAGACCTTGCAGAAATGACTTGTTTAACCTTGACAGCAGCTCAGCACGTCCCTGGAAATAATAAAAAAAAAACCCTCCAATCATCTATTGTAGCCCCCCCTTCCCGTTTCCCTCCCTTTCCCACAGTATCCACTGCTCTCTCCACTCTTTGTTGGTCCCACCCTGGTCTCTTCATCGCTCTGCTCACTCCTCCTCCTCCCCCTCTTCCTCCCTTTCTTTCTCCCTGTCTCAGTACTGCAGACAGGCTCAAGCTATGCAGTGATTCAGCAGAATACAGACTGATTTCTCTCCTCCTCCTGTGGTTGACGGTCTCAGTAAATGCTGCATTTCAAAGTGATTTCAAAGAATTGAAGAATTGATTTCTAAACATTTTTTTTTTAGTTTATAGCACAAAATATACAATACCTGTACCAGAAAGGAGACAATACTTTGTGGTAGTATTTTAGTAAAGGTTAATTAATTTAAATACAGTTATCCAAAAGCAGAAAGAGTGAAAAAGCCAGAAATATAGCCCAGAAAAGAGTCAGATTAACTGCTTTTATCAAGTTTTCTATAACAGATAGAATGGGAAGAGGTGAAAGGGTAAATCTGTAGTTAAAATAGCAGTTTAGTTGCTTTAGTTAACATAAAAAAATGATCTTATATAACTTTCTTAGATGGAAATCATTATAAATAATCCACTGTAGTATAAAAACAGAAAAATATTTGCCTGGAAAGGTTATATTAGTATACTATAGTGGTACTATGTAGTATAAATAGGAGTTTGAGATTTAATCTAATGAAATATTTGCAAAAAACAGAAGTATCACTAAGATGCTTCAGGCTGATGGACCAACATTAAAGTCTCCCGAGTGCAAAAATCAATCCCGTGTCCAGACTTTGGACACAGGTGCCGCACGTGAACATTAAAGAAGGAACCAACGAGTGGTTTCCATCGACTATAACCGTAAGCAGTGTGAGAGAAAAGGCAGGAGTGAGGAGAAGAACAACAATGAGATTGAATAGTGTGGTTCATCAGTGCTGGTCAGATTAGAGCAGGATTAGCAAGGAAAGGCCTGATTGGAAAAAGAAAAAAGAGAAAGACAAAAATCTGTGTCAGCAGGAGCATGGAGGGGGATCTCCTCTGGATTTTCCCAGAACTTGTCATTATGGGCAGAGATGACATCATCTAGATATTCGTCACCATCACTGCGGGGGCTGAAGGAAGAGGTTTTTCAGCTTTGTTTGTGACAAGGCAGTGTGGCTTTGCCTCATCAACCAGTTTGGTCTGGTAGGTCAGAGTAGAAGAGTAAAGAACAGAATAACAACAAAAGAACATGTTGTTGGATAAAAATCTATCTCACTTTTGATGTTTTAATGCCATTTCTAGGACAACATATCTGTTTTGACACATTTTTCACTTTTTTCGGGTTAATTTTTAGCTGTGTTGAGGGAAGATCTGCAATATTTATGACCATCATTTTTGGCGCTTTTTGTCTTTGAAGCTGAATATTACGAATATTACGCTGAATGTTACGTCTTAATGACGCTATAGACTTATCTTCTTAGCTAGCCTTGCGATCCGACCATTTTATTTTGGGAGCAGACCTCACATTTTATTGTTTGCCTATAGTTATTTTACCTTCCTTTGTCCTAATTCTTGCTTGGACCAGATTTTCGTCTTCCTTTGTCCAACTTTTGGGCTGTTTTTTTTTTTCCTGTTTTGTTCAATCTATGAAAAGCACAATGTGCGAACGTTTTTAGTAGATTGAATTATAGCGAACCTTGAGTTAACCAAAATAACTTCCTTTGCGCTAAATAAGTCTGTTTAAATGCCCCATGTTAGTGTATAGTCTATTTCAAATCTCCTGATGGGGACATTTGTGTATTTTTTTTTTTTTTTTTTTACATTTCACCCTCCCTAGACAAGAGTTTGGTGCAGCCTCGGTTTAGGGGACTGTGGTTTTTATGAGATGAGGGTACAGAACTGCAGTTTTTATGTTAGTAAAACTACACAGCCCTTATATTTTACTTAATTGTTGTATTTTTACCCAGGTGTACTGTACACGAGGACTCCTTTGGCAGGGACTGGGACCCAAAAAGGGTTGTGGCTGTTTCTGGCGGCTTCCCACATGACAAGTGTAATAGTATGTTTCCATGGGGCCTGGGTGCCAGTGTGAGGCTAAGTAGCTTATTTAGGTCAGTGGCTATAAAAAGTTTTGAATCCCCTGGTTTAGAACGGGAAACCCAAAAAACCCGCAAACGCGGACTCCATAGTCCATTAAATCTGCGGTTGGACAGACGCCACCATCTGGGCTAAATATGTATTGAGACATTGGGCTGAAATCATCGTGTCACTCGGCAGTCGTCCCTCTGCTCTGCTGTCATTAGTCCATCCCTGCTTTTTAATTCCACAACTTGAGCTGCTGCACATGGACATGGACGTGGACGTGGACATGAAGGCCTTCATCATGGTCCTGATCCAGACCCCATTTCGCTGTCAAGCAGCAGCAAAAGTATGTTTAAAAGGCTTGTGTTTATGGGACTAATATTACACCTGTCAGCGCGACGTCGCTCGCAATTAGTTATTTAATCCCACAATGTCTGTAATTTCTAAAGCTGTGCTGGAAATTACTGCCACGACTGATAACAGTTATCCTGCGGGAATAAAGCAGCAGTGCAGCTGCACTGTCTTGGTATAACAATGGACTGAGGACTGACCGACAACGAGAACAAAACCATACGAGATCACAGTAGAACACAACAAAACACAATGTGAGTGGTTTGGAGCCTCAGTCCGTCAGAATTGATCGTTGTATTTTGTACAATTGTCTTGATTGACATAAAAACACCAAAATAAAAAAAGGTACAAAAACTTCTTTTAACTTGCAAAATGCAAATTATCTGGACAATAAAACCAAGGAGTGCAGAAATATTGAATATCAGTGTCAGGGCTTCTAAAGAATGAAGTGATGCCATAACTGTCCTAGAAAAAAACCTGGATTGCAGGATTGGTTGCCATAACAGTTACCTTGAAGTTTGATCATTAGGTCTTTGCACTTTTATCTTTTATCTTTATCAGTAAATCATGGAGACAACTATGTCTGAATGTTTGTTATTGATTTATAGAGGACTTGGGGATGTCCAAGTGGACATATAAGAACACTAAGAGACAAAACGTTAAGACACCAATAAATCCTCAGTATCGAAACTGGCAAATTTCGATACTGAAATCAAATCCTTGATAAACCCAGTCCATAGCCGACTGGTTTAAGGATTGGACCTGAATGGTAATGTCCCTAACTCAAGGGATGTCCAGTCTTGAAAGTGAATATGGGGGACATGTCCATTTGGTAGGCAGTGGTGGCCTTGTGGTTAAAAATAGCAAACCTTGGTCCTCAAAGCTTCAGGTTCCAATCCACCAGCTGCCACTGAGGTGCTCTGAGCGTAGCACCATCCAGACCCACACGACCTCTTGTGGGCTCACCACCCACAGGAAGGGTGGTGTAATGTGATTTGGGTGGTGCAAGCAGGAGAAGATGAATGAATGAATGTCCATTGTGTGAGGACGCAATACAGATCATGCATCAACTACATGAAAAGTCTTTAAAGCGCAGTTGTTGACACTATGTATTTGACAAAGATGAAAAAGTGATGGGTTGTCCTCTTTTCTTTCTTGTCTTTCTAGAAGAAGGTCCAGATGGAGCCCTGCTTCCTGTCCCCGAAGCGGTGGTGCCCCAGACCAAGGTGCCCATTTTTGGAAGGGACCACATCAGCAGTCGGAAAGCTCAGGCCATGAAGCAGGCCAAGGATCGCAAAAAGCAGTTGGCCAGAGTGGGTTCGTCCCCTAACCATGAGTCCCCGCCCCTCAGTGTGGACAAACTGGACCCCGAGTTTGTAAGTGATGACAGGGACGACAGCAGATTTTTTCTCTTTTTTTTTCTGCTTCAGCTGCAGTTTTCCAGAAACAAAAACCTGACGCTGCCTTGGGCTCTGTTTGTCTTGCACTCTGGTAAGAGACTAGTTCTGACAAATCAGCTGCCGAGACGTCCCGCAGGGCTTCGTTTCACACGTGAAAACCTTGAAATGTCGAATTGTCAACATCATTTATAGCTGAGGCCTTTTCTGTCCACATTAAATGTATAAAATCTGTGAGTCCTGCGTTAGTAAAGACAGTTTTAACATTGACCTCTGTGTCTTCTCTTGTAGGGACCCTGCAGAAGACGACTTGATAATCTCATTCAGAGCATGAAAGACAGCTCTCGGGTATTGGCTCTGTCCTTGTACATTCCAAACTGTGACAAGAAGGGTTTCTTCAAGCGCAAACAGGTAGTGAAATTATTTTTAAATCTCCCACGGCATAAGAAAAAACATCAAAATAATGGATCAGTCCACCTTAACTGTGCTTTGGTTCGTAGTGTAAACCTTCCCGTGGACGCAAGAGGGGAATCTGCTGGTGTGTCGACCGATTCGGGGTCAAAATCCCCGGCATCAACTACACAGGCGGAGGAGACCTGCAGTGCAAAGACCTGGACAGCAGCAGCAACATCAACGAATGAGACGGACACCAGTCCAATGGTTTAGTCACTGAGCCCCCGCCCCCCCACAGGCCCAATCTGCTCCAAACCTGCCAATCAAAGCTCCGGTACACTTTATGACTGCCAGTCAGGAGAAGACCACAATGATATGGTCAGGTGTGATGGACTGTATTACTATTTTTCTTCTTTTTTTTTTTTCTTTTTTTTCTCATGGGGAGTCAAAGTGAAAAGCTTACGTAGATAAAGGTCTCCTCACTGTCCGTGTACCATGTCTCTCTTCATATCCACATAGATAATAGAGAAGTCTATATATTTGTATGATGTATAATATTAATAACGTGTTGTGAATATGAGACAAAACATTTTCATAATGTGGCATTATTATTGTTTTTGTTGTTGTTTTGACGATCGGAGACACAGTAGGTGAGTGGGTTCTTATCTGAACGTCCAGATCGGGAGGAGAAGCGGGTCGTACGACATTTGAAGCGCAACTATCTTGGTATATTAACTACGCAGCACTGTTCATATATTACATGCACAGTTGAGTTGCGTTTGACCAGGTATAAAAACAGAAGACGCAGTTTGAGGTTATTTCCAGTTGTCCCATCAGGAGTTTAATCACTCTGTCTATTTAGTGCATGTTAAGACATTGACTCTGTCCTTTATGGTAATGGTGTTATGGTGGTATTTAAGAGTAAACACTGATACAGTGCTGACATGCTGGATTGAAAGGGTCATCAAAAGTCCGAAGCCAAACGCATGTGATGCAGAATTTTAGGTGTAAATTGCACTGCGTCCACTTTTTTTTTTTTTTTTTTTAACCACCTTTCTCCTTGTTGTGTGGTTTTGTAAGTAACACAAAAAAAAATATCACTTCATTAACAGCCGGTTCATCCTAAGGTAACGTAGTGACCCACAAGTTGTCCGTAACCAATACCCACGTTGTGACAATGGTCCGTGAGTGTAAACAGTGCCATATGGTGGTTCTACCTTCAGATGATCCGCCTGTCAATGCTGAGCAGTGGACAATCCTCCTCCTCCTCCTCCCTCCTTCTCCTCCAGACCAAACGCTTTCATAAATAAGTCATTGTTTATCAAAAAAAATGTCATCTCTGCAAGTGATGCAGCAATTCTCCCGACTCCTGCAAAGGTGGAGCTCACCCTCCTGATGGCGTAGCACTGGGCACATGAATCACCTATGGGACAAACCATTGGGGTCTCCAACTCGAGGCCCGTGGGCCATTTGCGGCCCGTGGAATGATATTTTACGGCCCCCCACCTTGATGTGAAAGTTGAATTTATTATAATATTTTATAGATTTGTTCTCATCATTTCATGGTAAATCCTATAGTTCTCAATACCCGGATCCACTGGTCTCCTTCTGGTTCAGTGTTGTATTACACAGAATCAATGGGAAACTGATTTTTTTTTTATTTTTTCAGTTGTTGTGCCATTGACAGAGGGGTTTTGTTCAGATTTGTTTAAAGGTTTTCATATTCTAGAGTGATGCAGGTTATATTATTGGGCACTTTACCCCTGACTCACTGGTTTTATGCTCAAATTCAACGAAAGCAAAACTGCATCTCTGCGATGTAAATGTAAGAGTTTGAGTATATATGTGTACTGTACGTGCCATGGCCTCAAAGTTCTCAAACTCCTGTAAAGCTCCATCTGCCCGTTCTCAAGCCACCGGCCACCAACATGGCATTTCCCTTCACACAAATCGTATGCAAAGGCTACGTCCTGTTTATTCTTTCCATGCACAGGGCTCATTACTGCCACTAGGCAAGCAAATGCTTCTGCTCTCAGGATTCATCAGGTCCCTTGAAACCTGTCAAGAGCAAGGCTGCCGGGTTCATATGGAAATTCAAGTGCCTTTTGCCCTCGCCACTTTGAATCTCGATTTGCATGTAAATCCTGTGGGTCTCTTGAAGCTCCAACACCCACACAAAAAAATGACAACAGCATCAGTGGTCAAGATTTATTTAGCAACTTTTTTTTTCTTCTTCTCCTAAGTCCAGAATATTGGAAAGACTTTTGGACAGGGCTGTCACTTTTCACTTTTGCGTATACACTTTCCAAATAGTTGAGTTACTGAGTGTACGCAGTGATATGAAAAGCTTCTTGTTGGATGCAGACGTGACAAACAATGTCATCATAAAAAGGTCTGGGACAAAATAAGGCTCGAGGGCTGGATGTGGTCCATTGGACTTTTTATCCGGTCTTCCAAACTTGTCCAAATAATACTATTTACTTCTATTTTCATTGTCCTTCTGCCTTTTCTCTGCCAGGCCAACATTTTTCCATTGAATATCGTAGAAGAGACAAAAATCATTGCATTTTAGCCTTTATTCTAGACTCTAGTACTCGTGGCCCGTGACTCAAAATATTTGCCCACACCTGGTTTAGGGAAACTAACTGTAAATCAACCATGGATATCTTCTAGGTAGGGGAACAGTACAGAATAGAAGTGATACTCGATAGATTCTTTCCTTGTGTGCAAAGATCGTTTTCTAAAATATCTACCATCTATTCCTTTATTTTTCCTTTATATTCAGAAGTCATAAGCTACATGTAAATATAGAAATATTGACATCAAATATTCCATTGAGTTGGTACATTTTCTTGAGTTTTTGAAACAAAGCATTTTCTACCCTGGTGGTTCTTGCCAATAGAACAATGCCTTTGTGCCTGCACGGGGCGAACACGCTGCTCACTACTGTTCTCACCCTGCTTTTATTTGTGGAGTTTTTGGTTAAAAAAAAGCAGAAACCAGACGTTATCACCTGACCTCCTTTAACGTCCACAATCATGCTTTCTGACTATCAAACGGGATCTGGAAATATTTTAAAAAAGAAAATAAAGTGACAGCCCTGGTCAAAGAAGGTCATATAAACACATATCCTTTGCTGTTAAATTATTTTCTGTAATGTTTTAAATCACTCAGTTGTAGTTTTAAGCACAGTAAGTGATTTCCGAATTAAAAAAAAAATCATTAATGTGAAAATTAAGGTGAAATATTTATCAGGTGTGTTATTGATGTACTCTTTTCTTTTTCTAATACCAAATTACTGTTTCAATAAAGTTCCTGTACACACAAGAACTCTCTCATGTGTAACATCAAGGTGCTATTTTAGTTTTCTCTAAGCTTGACTTTTTAAAAAGGTGATTTCCTCATGCATCACTCAGGTAAATCCTGCACCTGGATCACTAAACATAATTTATAGTGATTTTCTTGTTCCAGTTACCAGTCTTTTTTTATCTGTTGCATAACTTTTCAGTCTGTCCTGAGTTTTCTATCAGCTGATTCCTAAAAAAAAAAAAAGTCTAGAAATAACAGAGTATGCAGACCTTTCCAAAATCGCCCTTCATAAATACAGTTGATTTAAAGAAAGAAAAAAAAAGGCACAAGCACAAAAAATGAAGTCATTACCACTTTAATAGTTTTTTGACCTGTAAATCACTAGGGAGCCTCCAGCCATGTGACTCCACCCTTCTGTGTCCGACATTAATGCACTTGCTCTGGCCAACGTGTCTTACATTTCACCGTTAAGTGTGCATTAGATGTGAGATGTATTTAAAGTCTACTACTGTTTAGCATACGTGTGCAGCAGCAGCAGCAGCAGTCTGCAAGCTTGGGCAGGAGACGAGCTGGATGGGAACAGCTTCCAGGCATCTCCTCTCTTAACACATACAGTACAAAACAGTGAGGAACCAGACAATCTGAGCAAAGGTCACAGTTGGAAAGGCCTTGACTGCGACATCTACTGAACAAACTGAGACCGACCTGTGTCCTACATCCGTTTGCCAGGATCCTAAATTTCAACTAGAGAAACATAAACACATACTGAGATAATAGTTAGCTTACTCAGATCTTTTCTTTCTTTTCACATCGTTTACTTTATTCAACCCGCTCTAAATCTGGGATAAGTCAGGGATCTCCAGATCCATCTCTGTGAGGTACTGGCTACAGTTGGGGTCCCCCCTCACTGTGGGGGCTGATGGGATCAGTCGGCCCGTGTGGGGGTTCACGCACCAGCACTCCCCTCGCTGACCGTGCAGAGACATCTTGCACTGAAACAATGGAATGACATGTTAATGTCTTTTGTCAAGGCAAAAGCAACCAAATTATCCAAAAAGTTCAAGGAGACTAAAAAAGAAAATAATTAAAGTTCTAATAATAAAATAGAAACTAGACATTAATAAAATATATTATTTGTAATTATTTATCTATATTTTTTTATTTTCTGTACACTCAGCTCAGCACCTACTCCACAACTGTTACCTGTTTGAGGTTATACTGCCCCCTCTTGTCGCAGTTGGGGATGTGCAAGGCATAGAGGTCTTCCAAAGGACCTCGGTTATCTCTGAAGGGCATCTTAGATATCCTCTCCAACACCTGGTCCAACTCCTGCTGACACGCAGTCTGAAAAAGACAACGAGATGATGGTCAGTTTTGTGGCTATTGCGCCACCAGGGGGCGACAGAGCATAGACTTTTATTTTTTTCGGGCACGTAGACGTCCAGTAAACGGACTTTTGACATCATTTACAGAAAAGAACAATTAGTCAGCGTTTGGATTTTGTTTTTTCGCTGCAAAGTATTGAGCTCAGACTTTTTCAAAGTGTGATGTCGTGTAAAATACATTTGTTTCCCTTTCGTCTTGTCCCTTTTTCACAGTGAATCAACGTCTTCCATCTCCCCCTGTCCTCTGTGTCTTCTCCTCTAACTCCAACTACCTCCATGTCCTCCCTCACTGGATCCATCAATCTCCTCTTTGTCTCCTACCTGGTAGCTCCATCTCTAGGATCGTTCTTCTACCAATGTCTCCACTGTCCCTCCTCTGAACATGTCCAAACCA
>JAFBJS010000316.1:126240-145308 GCA_016785265.1 Paraplagusia blochii | reverse complement strand
CTCTATCTTTTTCTCCAAACCTTCCTGTCTGTGTTGTCCCTCTAATCACCTCATTCCTGATCCTGTCCATCCTTGTCTCTCCTAAAGAGAACCTCAGCATCTATAACTCTGCCTCACCTCCAGCTCTGTCTCCTGTCTTCTGTCTAGTCCTAGTGTCACTAAATGTAACTTTTGGTGGTTTCTCACCTGTCTGGGTCTGGGGGGCTTCACCTCCTCCACCTTGTTGGTCTTCATCTTGGTCTTCATCTCCTGCCTGTGCTGACGAACAGCACTCTCCTTGGGTCCCAGCCATGTGGTCTCCTTCGTTGGCTTTCGAGGAGCAGGGATTTCACTTATACCTCGTTCAGGAACAGGTTCAACCACCTCCACTGCAGAGATTGAGAGAAACATAGACCAAAAAAAAAACGGAAAAACAAGTAATTAATTCAAATTCAAACCCTTCGCGTGTCTAGCATTTAACCCTTGACATTCCTAGACCGCTGACACCTGTGCTGTCCTTCTGCCCGCCCTTTAGTAACGGATGAGACATTCTCGAGGCTGAAAGTGGGACGAGATAAACTGTGATCATTTTTCACACTGACACAGAGGGTAAGTGTGTGCTGCTCCAAGACAAGGACTTTGTTGAAAATGTTTGACTTTGACCGTGCAGCTGTGAGTGTCCTGGTCTCTGGCGTCCACATCATCAGATTCTTTTGACACTTGTGCAGAATGAGAATCTTTATTTTTACTTTAATTTTCCCTGAACATTAAAAATAACTGATAACTGATCTTTTGGACATTTGACTACAACCCTCAGGTTCATGTCCCAGACTTAGTCCCTGGACTGACCTGCTCATGACCCTTCATTGATGACAATTCAGTTTCAGACGTGGTGGACAGCTCCACAGATCCTCATGAGGCACGACCAAACTAGGGCCCGGGGGCCAGATGCGGCCCCTTGAGCTTTTTAATGTGGTCCGCCAACTTTGTCCAAATTTAATAATTTATTTATGTTATCATTATACCACTGCCTTTTCCCTGCAATAATGGGTTTATCCAGTAGATGGTGTTATAGAGGGTATTAGAAATGTAGGATTTTAGGGTTTATCCATGAAAAACATGCCATTTATCTTAGGTCAAACGAAGACGACATCTTTCTGCTCTGAACTCGGCCCTCGTGTCCACTTTTAGGACCAATTGTGGCTGGTCACTGGTTAACATAAAATTCTTGTTTCTAAAAAAATAATGATCTCTTTCAGATCATTATTTTCTTGACCTTTTAGCCCTGTCCCTCAGCTCTCATGGTTGTTCCAGTCAATGATTTCTAGAGTCCTTAGTTTTCCCAGTTTGCCAGTTAATGTCCTGTTAATGTTCGGGTAATTACACAGTCCCATAACCTTCAACATGTGTAGATCAAGGCTCTGCAGAGACACCAAGCAATGGTGACGGGAAGTGCAATAGATGCAATAGATTTAATTTTATTATAATTTTTTTTTTCTCCTCTAAATCTATATCTAAATTTAATCTGTTTGATTTCAGAGCAACCAGTGGATGTATAACCAACAAAAGGAAATAAGAAGAAAAGGTAAGAAAAGTTTGCAATATCTGGACAGGTAGACCCGGGTCACACTGTGACCTGCAGATAAGTGTTTTTTGGAATCCAGAGATTGAATGTCTGAGCTCCACAAGAGGAACATTTGACATCCGGTCATAGAATATAATCACAAAGGACCTAAAAGAATCAGAGGGGGAAAGGAAATTCCAAACAAAAAAAAAAAACAGTAAATGGAATCAAATAATATCAAGTTCAGCTGCTGAACTTTATTAATATCACAGTGTTTGACGACTGATTTCGCCAATAAGCTCATTACTGTGTGCACAGATAAACACACATAAGTGTCAGGACTGTTGGCCACTGACTTTCTTTCCTGTATTACATAAGAACTGCAGTATCCAAACAGTCCTCACATCCACAATTCTTCTACTACAGTGGAAAAGCAACAAAGTTCTTCTTTATTGGCTTTTTTTAAGCCACTAAATGCTTGACTTGATGTTGCGTTTAAGGTCATCATCCTGCTGTTTAATCTAAAAGAGTTTGAGTTTGAGGACACAAGACTGATTGATGGATGTTCTCCTTCCCCATTTTCTGGTAGAAAGCAGAATTCATGGGTGAGGAGAAGGAGGGTCACCTCCAACCTACTGACCTCAGTGTAGAAGGTGAGGTGAAGATGGAACAGGGTGGAGAATAGAGGGAAAGATGAAAAGTGTAGACAAGGAAAGGATGACGATGATAATACAAGAGATGGAGCGATGGAGGCTGCAGTAAGTGTGTGTGATGGTTGAACCAACTGAAGGAGTTGTTCAACCTGTTTGCCTCCTGCACCTCCTCACAGCTGCTCCTATAGGTTTTATGGCCTGTGATGGTTCTCACACCATCTTAGCTCCAGTTGAGGAACGAAACGTCTCTCAACTCCAAGAAAAAGCGCAGTTATTAGCAAAAAAATATATACAGTTATGTATTTTTTGGTGATTTTACAGTCCCTTTAGTCTTCTGACCACTGGGCCACTTGCTGGGTAAAATGAAAAATGATCCCTCTGGGTGGAAGGCTATAACAGCAACATGTGTCTAACACAGTGCTTCTCAATCTTTATCTGTTACGCACCCCCCCAGCAAGAAGAAAACAATAGCTACACCTCTGTATAACATTGTATCCTTGTTAACATAAAGAAAACAAAAAGAAGGAGATATAGTTCAACTTACAACGATGTTCAATTACACTTTATTGAAGTACAGTGGAAAAAAAGCATGTTCCCCAGGGTCACACGCGCCCCCCTCAGCATCACATCGCGCCCCCCCAGGGGGGCCCGCCCCACACGTTGAGAAGCACTGGTCTAATGGCTCTGTTCAGTGTTGCCGTACAGTATGACCTATGACATAAAAAGTATCCACAAGAAAAACCCACAGACCCTCATCTTTAGCCTGTCTGTTGATCGCACAACTCTCTAAAATCCTACTAACACAATTACTTTCGGGTCATTGTAGCTAGCTGGATCGAGGCTAAAGTGAAGGCAAAGTGTAAAGACGCAGTAAGAAATCACCTGAAGCAGAACCAACCCTTTAAATACAGGAATGTTTACCAAAATGGCCTTTTCAGCACACCTCACAGCTGTGAAGTAGGTCAACTACCACTTAAGATGTTTGTCAGAGGGCACTGTGCCAAGGAGCTGCAGTCCATCATCTGTTGCAGGGCCTGATGGGACTGTTTTCCTAGAAACTCTTATTGGGCAGAGTGCACTTGTGTTTACCTTCCAGGCTTTTTGGCTTGAAAACCTCATCTGCAATCAGCGTCGGGCAGGTTCTGGCACGTCACACACTAGCAGACACACTCTAGGGCGATTGTATGAGACCTGAAGTAGGACATGAGCCCAGACAGGCTGCAACACATCCAAACATGAGGGCATCGCACACATCTACTAGTGACAATCAACCGCAGTAAAGAGGAGATGAGCTTTGATTGCATAACTGCATGGAAAAGAACCGTCTTTTTCTTGAAGTCTGTTTTTTTAGTGATTTGTTTGAAACAGGGTCATTAACAGGACGAGGACTGACAGTGATTTGCAACTATGAAAACTACTTTCAGTACATTTCCCTGGGAATAAAGTACAAACAACCAAGAGTTTCTCAAATATAAAGGCCTAAAATGTGTAGTATTTCATAAAAAAAAAAAAAAGTTCATATTAAAGAAAAAAGCTATCTAAGCAGGAGAATGTTGATTGACCACCGCAATCACATGACAAAGAAATACTCAATGTTAACGCAGTTTTTGCTATTGGAAGGTCAGAAGCCAGAAATGGTTGGGAAACACTGGCTTAGATGCTTCTGATGACAGGAAAGAATCCTGTCAATATAATTCAAAATAACAGAGAAAATAGGACAGACCGCATCTGGTAACATTTTTGCCGATTCCTCAGTTGATGGGTTAACCCACAAACATTCACCAAAATATTGAGTCCAAGGGTCAAATCACAGTCTACTTCAGTCAGGGCAGATGTGCTGTATGTGTGACTTAGTTTACTACTAGATCAAGTCAGGTGTGCTGTGAGAAATGATACATTTTTTTATGTTTTTTTGGAAACCTCAATAAAATAAAGTAACTGAGATTATAGAAATACATTTTTCTGGGTTTTTTTTTCTTATTCCTAGTCATAAAACTGTAATAAAAAGGACTTTATATTGTTAACATGGACGAGAGATTTACATTTCAGAATTTTCAGCTGTGGTTGTGCCTGGAGATTTCCTTAAAAACAAAAAAAAAATTGTGCTCGTGTTTAAAAATAGGTTGGAAAACACTGGTGAGTTCTTGGGACGTACACTTGTGAGATTGTTTCAGCTCCACTTCATTTGGTGAGGAGTTATTTATATCAAACTGAGGAATATCTTCAGAAATGTTTGACCCTGATTCAAGGTTGGTTAGAACCTGTCGAGCCACTTACGTTTTCAAAACCAAATATATTATAGATTTACTTTTTTTTATTATAGATCAACTTTGAGTAAAAGTGTATTTTAATTTATTTTTTTTTACAATTTTATCAGACTACAGATTTTTCTAATTAATATTGTTTGGGAAATATGCAAGGGTTCCTTCAGAGATTTTGTTTTTCTTTGTTAAAATTTCTAAATTTAGCCTTATTATGTCTTATTTGTTCTGAAAATGTTTTTTTTTTGACTACTTAGATTTTTTTTTTACTTTTTACTTAGATTTTTTTTTACTCTGGACCTTGTCAATCCTTTTTTTATTATTATTTATTTATTTGCCTAATTATAATTGACTCCATTTTATAATTGTAGAATTGTTGAATTTGGCTAAATGTTACTAATAATCTATATTTTCTACAGGTTCTTAATGTATTTGAAAATGAGAATTATTCAACATTAGAGTAAAGATTTCACCCCACCCTTATTAGAGCTAATTTTATACCCTGTTTATTTATGTATCTTCAAGATTAAAACTTTATTTTAACAATTTGATGGAAATTGACTTTACTTTTGGCCTATGGTTTAGAGAGGGGACTTGAGGCTGCAGAGCCTTAAGTCTTCCACCTAGAGGAAGGGTCACAGTATGGAGCAGTATGATTTGGGTGGCAGCTGTGGAGCCACTTCCCCCTGAAACCAGGTAACGGAGAAGTAGATAAAGAAGAATGGATCACTTTTCTATTTTTTTGGTCACATTTCTGTTGAACTCAAACCTTCAGTCTACAAGCTCCAGCACAGCCTGAACCATAGCCACAGGCTGAAAAGTAAAAAAAAAAAAAAAAGAAACTTTGACATTTAACAAATGATTCTATTTTCAGGCAAGTCTTCACACTGTGGTTTCTGCTGTGGTATTGTCTGATTGAACTCTGCTATTTTTATTTGAGCAGCTCCTCAGAAGCAGACAGGGATTTGGGAGTGAATGATTATCGTGGCTGCTGATTAAATCCTACGGGTGTTTTGACCTTTTGTCAGCAGGCTGCAGAGTCCAGAGCTCAGAGAACAGCAACACTGTCTCCCATAGTTTATGTTCCACAGAGCTTCACAGAGTCAAAGCAAACACGCGTCTGTCTCCAGGTTAACTATGACAAAGGCATGGATTCAGAAATCAGTGCGAGTGTTTTTTTTCATGTAATAACAGTGCTGCAGCACTACAGTCTCAGTAGCCTTTGGCAAATAGCTTTCCTAGTCTCAGGAACATGCTTTGTTATCCGGAAGATTCCTCCGAATTATTGGAATACTTCTTTTATAGTTAAAAGTACATTGAGCGCAATTAAAGACCCAACAAGAAAAAAAGCAAATTTAACCAGAGAAAACTACTATATATTTAATGCTGCAAAATAATCATTACAACAATAAAATGCCAATCTAACAGGAAGACTTAAAAGACAAAAAAAAGGTAAAAGAGCTGAAGTTAGGGGCAGTGGAGGCCTAGTGGTTGAGGAACCGGACAGGGGTTCGAATCCATCCCCACTCACTGCTCCCAAAGCTGCATGCTGTTCCCCATGGCGATGGTTACATACAGAGGTTACATTTCGTTTTGTGTAGTGTCGTGGATCAAAATGTCACAATGACAAGGAGTTTGCTTTTCTAGCAGATGAAAAAAAGTAATATTTTGTGCACATGTTGCTCAAAAAGTGACAGAATTTGACAGAAACAGATCATTGGATAAAAAGGCTGAAATAAAAAAGACTCTGGTTAAACCTCTCCAAGGGTTAAACGAGCTAAACTTCTCCAAACATATCTCAGAACGTTGCTTCTTGCTATAGATAGTTCTTATCCATAGCTACATGTAAGTGAAAGATCAATGGTATTTCTCATGGTATGTCGTCCATGTGTCACAATTGTTCCCGCGGCCGGACTTTGGTAACATGATGTAAACAGTGAGTGAGTGTAAACACCAATTCCTGGTCAAAGCCTAAAGTCCATGATTTGGAGGGATGTGTTGTTGTGTGTGTGTGCATGTGTGTGTGTGGTCTGTGTAGCTATCCTTGTGGGGACATTTTTCCCTACTTTGTTTTGTAGACAACCATTTCCATGTGGGAACATTTTTCAGGTCCCTGTTGTGAAAGTATTTGAAATATTTTGAAGTATTAGTGTATTTTGGTTGAGGATAAAAAAAGAGCAGACAGTTAAGGTTAGGAAATGCTGAATGTTTATGTGGAGCCCCATACAGACATGAAAACCAGACTCTTTTTAAGTGTGTGTGTGTGTGTGTGTGTGTGTGTGTGTGTGTGTGTGCCTTCCCTCTCAGACACCCTGTTGAAATGTCAACATCAATACTTGATGTTTTCTATCCACCCTCCTCTGCGGCAACTTCTGGGAATTTTCTGTGAACACCACCTCTCCCTTTTATTTCCACTGTGAATTTTTTATACGCTGAAGATAGTGGTTCTGGCTGAGCCCAGATGTGTCCACGGGATCACTCGTTCCCTTTGTTTACTTCATTTACGCCCAGCTCCGTCCTGTGCTCTGCAGGACCTCGGAAGGAGCTTTGAACAGGTCTAACAATACATCAGACCAGAGTCGGCTCAGACTACAGAGTCATTCCAACTCTATCCAAAAATCAGACCCGGTATAAGTCTTTGATATATTGCAATTGTTCACTGCAATCACAATAGCAAACCACAGGAGTGCAAATGTTTTCAAAGGAGGCTCAAATTCAAGAAATGTAAAAACATCCTCTGCTCCTTTTTGAACTCGAGAAACTATAATTGCATTTCTTACAAAAAACTGGTAAAAGCTTGGATGCTTTTAATCTTTTAAAAAATATATATATAATGCCTCACAAATGCAAAAAGTAACTATACAAATAGAGCTAGTAACCTGGACTGCAGGCAGGTCAGTCAAGTGGTCACTCACTATGTCACTGAAGATTCATTCTGATTAATTTCAAGTCTGTACGACGTAGAAACTTGGAGGTTTCTATTTTATGAGTGAAACATCATGCACATTCAGCAGTAGTTCCCACCTTTGCAATCTCTCATTACCAGTAATGACTGAGCGGGTTTGCCTAAGGACTTATTTAATTTATATATCTACCAAATACAATATGGCATCCAAGATAAAAAAAAAGATAAACAAGGAATGCAACAAGTTAGCCTTAGAATTAGTATAGGTTAGCCAAATATAGTAATGGAATTTCTGCTAAAATTAGTTACATTGTGACTAAATTAATTTTAAAAGAAAGGAAGTTAGCAGTAAAATAATAATGATGTATAAAGTATAAAGATGGGCCAATGGAATTTATTAAACTAATCATTTTTTTTTCACTTTACAACTATAAGATTTCTACCAAACCCTGACAGAACTCACCCCAGGACCAGACTTTGGACATTAATCACTAAAAGATTAAGTAGAAACCTTTGCCTGTTTGGTCAGTTTCACTCTGTCGCATCATAAATTTCACTGACCGCTGCTCTGCTCCCGCTGCTCCTGACTGGACGCTGTCGTCTCGGTGTCCACTCTGTGTCGGCACTGGCCCTGACCCTGCACCAGCTGCTCCAGGGGAAGATCAGAGTCGGGGGTCGGGTAGCAGCGTAGCCCGTGGGCGCACCTTGGAGTATAGACGCCGCACTCCTCGCCCTCCTGGCGGGCGCACACGGGGCAGCAACCGCAGCCCGGTTCGCGCACGATCTCGGCGCAGGTGTCGGTGAGCTGGGGACACAGCGCCAGGCGCTCCGCGGTGCAGTCCGAGCAGCGGAACACCATCTCGGCCAGAGAGGCGCCGGCCAGGGAGGCGGAGAGGACCAGTAGGCTGCAGCCTACGTACGAAAGCATAGTTGTTGCTATTGAGCTGCCGCTCTTTATCATTGTCAGGAGTCCAAGTGAGAGAAGAGGAAGAAAGTGTGACGGGGAACAGGTGAGGCCGGGCTCTCAGTTCTGCTGGGTCCTACAAGTTCCCAGGTTTGCTCTCCGGGACACGGATGATGGAGACTGGAGACAAAAGTCACGTTTCTGAATCTGTGTGAGTAATTCAGGGTGTAATCCGGTCTTCCACTCAACATGGAGGAAGTGGACTGGTCCACTTCGGATAACGCATCACAAATATACAGTACAACCTTTGCGCATTTACTGTATCAACAATATTTAATTAGAGGTCCACAGTGGCTCACAACTGCCACCTAGTGTCTGCACTGCTACTGCAAAGAAACCATTTATCAGAAATACTCCATTTACAGTGGTTGCTTAGTGGTTAAGGAAGCAGAGTTGGGTCGAGAGGGTTCCATGTTCGAATCCAACTGCTGCCAAGATGCCACTGAGCAGCCAAAACCCACTGTTCTCTTTGGTGATGTATGAAATGCAGAGGTCTCATCTCATTGGATGCAGTGGTGTGGATCACAACGACAAAGGAATTTTTTTTTTTTTTTTCGCATTTGATATTCGCAACAAAAAAGACTTACCTTAAAATGTCATTGCACTGAAATGTGGTTAAATAATGTTTATTTTCTGAAAATAATTAATTTGTTGACAGTAAGGAATGGGTTCAGTAAATAGTCTTCCTCTTGGTGGCAGTAGATTAATCTGTGTCTGTCTGTTGCCATTGGGACAAGAGAGTTATTGTTTGATTTTAGTCAGCCGGAGGCTCAGTAATGACTCAATTCCTTATCTTAATATCTCTTTAATTTGCAGAAATATATGAAAAATTTACAGTTTTTTAGTGCTGCTTATCTGAAACAGCAGTGAAAGGCATATAATCCTGGATTCCCACACTGGAAGAGTTTGTGTTACTATACTGTTCATACCACTAAGCCTGTTAACTTCAGTCCACACAGCTCTTTCCTGCAGCTGCTCCCAGAATTTGGACCAAGAAAAAACAAACAAACAAGCCCAGCCTTGCTAACATGGAGCAGCCTCCCCCTGCTGTGGTCCACATGTCCCTCATGACACTCAAAAGTCACCAGCAGATTTAAACACCAGTGGACAGTTACGTCACTGTGCCCTTACCGTGGATAAAGATGTTCCCGATTTATCTGCAGGGTCAAGTCTTGAGGTGCAATCAGACCGAGACCCAATGATGACCACCCATCAGTGTTTATCTTAGAGTCCAGATGTAGAAGATGTGGAGTTGAGTTTTACTCCATGGATACAATGTAGATTGTTTGGTTTTGTGGATACCACACCACTCCCTGGTTTACATACTGCTGCTGTAGCTAGAGAGTGGACGGATGGATGGATGGATGGATGGATGGACCCAGAGAGGGTTTTGTTGCGTCACTTTATGCAGTTTGATGATTAGGTGAGATTGTAGCATCATTTGGATTTTTGTTATAGATTATATATATATATAAATATATATATATATATATTTATTTTTTAATGAATCAGTATTCTTCAAATTGCAATTAACTTGGATTGGTTAGTTTCAAAGGACACTTAGAAAATAATTGAAAATATTCTAACTAATAATCCGAAAGTTGTTTCATTCAATTAATATTATTTTGGGATTATGTTCTTTATTTCAATTACAACAAATATATAATTCATTTTAAAAAATACATTTTTATGTAAAAATAAAAGTGCGAGTCAAACCTGAATCTTTATATTTTAGGTTAAAATAAGGGCAGAGGTTCAAACTGGTTCCTCAGAAACAGCTGTGGCGTATGGGACGGGGTTGGTGATTTTTGGTCGGTCTGGGCCACCGTAGCCTCCGATAACAGGGTCATGTGATATCGAAAATGTCAACATCAGTGTTGGACAAACTCTGTCCAGCTGTAATTCTTACATTTCTGTATAAGTTTGTTACAGCATAGGCATTTTTTTAATTTAATGAATTAGAATCTTAATGTTAAACCTGTATTTTGTGGCTGTCACAGCGGAGGTGAGTTGAATTCAGCAACCCGGAAGATAGAATGGAGCTACATAAACGCAGCTAAATTAGAGTTGAAATTTAAGAAAGCACCAAGGTTTGCTTTACTGCTATTCCATAAGAAAAGAATGACTGGTGTTGTATTGAATATTTGTGCTAACGCGTGTTTTTGTGAATGCTTTTAGGATGGCAGTTTCACCTCACAGCGGTCAGTCGCTGGTACACAGTTTGGCGAAGCTCCTCCGAAATGATGGTACAGTAAATAAATATTTGTGCACAAAATTCACCGAAAAAAAAAAAAAAAAAAAAACATTATTACTTTAAAAATTCAATAAAATTACTTTATTGATAAAAGGAATAGAAGTGGGTGGAGGCAGGGTTTTTACCATTTTTTAAGCTTTTTTTATGATGGATAATACAGATAAGTTATTTTGAACAGGGGGCAGTGAATGCCTCTCATACAATACAGTCCTTATACTCCTTATATGGCAACGTAACTTTTTAATAAGTCACAGAATAGCATAGTGTTATTAGATATATAGCTAGCAAGCAGTTGGCAATCGATGATACAGGTTCAGCTGTAGAATATCTAATACTTTAGCAATGAAAGGTTTTCCAGTTTTTTCAAGTATTCAGGCTAAATGTTAAGATTTAATTAACTTTGTGACTTCTTCAAAGTGGCTCATGTTTGTCATTCTACTGAGTCTTTTTTTTTTCACCATGCAGGTGACTTAGTTTTGGATGGCAGCAGCACACTAACTCTGCCAGCCACCAGTCTCCAGCATCTGACTCGGTTGTTTGATCAGCATTTGCTGTCCAGGAGTCAGCAGCATGGCTTCCTGGCTCTGCCTTCACACCCTGCTGACACGGCTTCCCTGCTGCAGCTGCAGTTCCTCTTTGACGTCCTCCAGAAAACCATCTCCCTCAAGGTGGACTTTCAACACAACCGGGCTGGCGGGTCGTAGGGGCAGAAATCTCCAAGACCACCACCATAATCACGTTGTTTCTTGTGTATTTTAAATGCAGTTGATCAACCCACCAGATGTCAGACTTCAGTCCGTAGTGAAAATCTTCCCATTCAAGTCACTGAAGTCTTTGGAGGTAACGTGAACATTAGACATCGCTCTTTACTTTCTAATGAGTTTTATTATGTGTAATTTACTGTAGAATTATCTTCCTATTCAGTTGAAAAGAATCCCACCACACTGCCTGGAGGGGCTTCGGGGAGTTTACTCCCAGCTGGAGGTGTTCACTTGCTCCAAGAGCCTGAGCTCCCTGGAGGTACTGTACTTTACTGCACTACACTACACTTAAGTGTTTAGCCTAAGATGAAAATGTCCCTGAGGGATTGACTTGTCTCCTTCAGGAGCTCCTTTCTCTCTGTGGAGGAGACCTGAGCTCAGCCCTGCCTTGGCTGGAGCTGCACACTCTCAACTTCAGCTACAATTCCATCACCTGCCTGGACCAATCCCTTGTAAGACACCCATGAAACCAGAGATGGTTGTCGTTCTGTGTACTGACGTACAGTATTGTCATCAGTCTCCTCCTCTTGTCTCACAGAGTTTACTGAACGTCTTGAGATCTCTAGATCTGAGCCATAACAAGATTCAGAAGTGTGCTGAGTTTTTAAAGGTATGTAGACAATCTATGGACAGATTTTATATTGAAATACTGAAGGACATTTTCAAAAACAATAATACAATCTATGTTTACAGAACTAGACCACTGAATGTCTGCTTTTGAGTTTCTTTATGAATGTTTACGAAAGTTGATGTGGTCATAATTTTAGTGAAGTTCCTTGTCCACCTGCCACATGACACTTAGAGCTCGTTTTCACATGGAGATCCACCAGGGGGCAGTGGACCAAGGGAAGGGAAATTAAATTACAGTGTTTTAAGGATGAACAAAGTCACACTTTTAATTTAGAATTAAAATAAAATTCTGAAATAAATTTCTAAAGTCGAAGTATATTTAAAAACATTTCTTATAAAAATATAATAATGGTATAATATATTAATTATCATTCCTGTTGGTTTAAATTTTTTGAGTACAATGCAGATGAGGGTTTTCTTCACTGTTTACAATTTTAACACAGATAATATTTAATATTATTTTATATTTTATGGTCTTAAATATAATGTAAGGTCTAATCTGTTTACTAACCAAAGTTCATCGTTTTTTTTAAGCCCTTGAGTGAACTGCAGCACCTGAACCTTGGCTATAACTGCCTGCAGAGGGCGCCAGTGCTCGGCCTTAGCTCTAGGACCAAACTTCTCACCCTCATCCTCAGGAACAATGAGCTGGAGACTATAAATGGTGAATGAAGTAAATCAGTGTTGACGTTGTTTTTTTTTTATCTATACTCACTGGTTTCCTGTATGACTGTACTTCACAGGTGTAGAACAGTTGTCTTCACTTCAGCATTTAGACCTGGCCTACAACCTCCTCCTAGAACACTCTCAGCTGGCTCCTCTCTCACTGCTCCACTGCCTTAAGACAGTATGTAAACGCATGATTTTTACTCATATTTTAATGCAGTTCCATCCAAACTAAGCCCAACAGATTAAATGCTTCCCCCCAGCAACTTTACATTAGACCAGAAGAACATGTTAGCAATAAACCCGAGTTCTCTGAATTCTGGACAGATATCCAAAAACATTCTTTGGCAACAAACCTGTGTTTAGCCTAACCTTTTAGCCAACAGAGTTAAAATATTATTTCGCAGTCAATAAGTCAATCAAAACTCATATAATTAAATTGTCTAACATTTCTTATTTTGTGACTAAACGTAGGCTTCTACAACTCTTTGTTGTAGAGCTTCTTCAGGACTTACTTTTTGTTTTATAATATTTATTTATGTTTTATTAACATTAAAAAAATAAGAAAATGATTGATGTATTTATTTTAACTAATTTGTTTTTATTTTTTTTTCCAATTAGGTAGTATTTATCTTTTATGAGCTTAGTTATATTTGTCTTTGATTTAATTATTTTGAAAGAATGAAACTACTAAATAGCCCTTGGCTAATCAGATGCTGTTTCCTTTTGACATTTATTTAAAGATCTTGTACTTTTTGCTCTTTGTATTTTGACCTTTTCTTATTCTGTAAACTTATATTTTATTTGTTTCTACTTTTTGGATTTGCAAATAATCTTTAGATAAAAAACAAAGGTGCAGGGCATTGTTAGAATTCATTAGATGTGGTTTTTACATTGAATCTTTCTCACCGTAACTGGGTCTTGTCTTGTTGTAGCTCAGCCTGGAAGGTAACCCACTGTATTTTTTGAAAACTCATCGCACCTGCACTGTCAGACATCTCTCACCAAAGGCTGCAACTCTGAAAGTGAGTAACAAGGATTATATTATTATATTGTTTCTGCTCTAATGTCAGTGTTTTTACAGAATTGGTTGATTCATTCATTTTGTGAATGCAGAAAAAGAGTGTTGTTTGTCTATTTTGTAAACCTTTTTGTTCAAATATTTTACTGAAGATATCTTACTTATTTACTGCAATATTTAATGTGTAATTTATCACAAATACACAAATGCAACAAAAAAATCTCAGAGTTTCTGCAACAAAGAAAAAAAAAGCCTAACAAATGATTATTGTTGGAAAATCTGATTATTTTAGCTATTTATTTACTGTTTTGTTTTATGTAAAGCTGGTAAAGTGTAAATTACGAAAGCTTGAAAACATTACTTTAATTTAAGCTGTGGATAAGTTTAATGAACCCTGTTCTTATCTTCATTTTCCACAACCTGGTCCCAGTGCAGACAGAAGATAAAACCAAACTGACACAGCGGTTTCAATTTATTTGTTTTCTTTTCAGCTCAAACTTGATGGCGTTCAACTTTCCTCATCGGAGATTTCGGTAAGTTTCTCCGGCCCGTGACTGTCTGCGAACCCATTATTTCGATCATGATAATTGAAAATAACGGAACTTCACAATCTTACATGTCAATCCTGTGCCCTTTTGTGTGTAGCGTAGCTTTAAAACAACAACACATCTGCCAAGTGGCCAATTATCCTTGTACCCTGCAATTTAGGCACTCGGAATTGAACATGCTACATTTCCCACAAAGTGTTATTTTCCCTGTTTATGTAGTATTAAAAACCAGGTCTGGCTCTAGAGCGTGTTATTTATCATTTTATTTTAGATTTAATGTGCTGAAATTCACTGGAACACTTTTTCCCACAGACTGAGTATTGCACTCGTCTGTGGGTCACGAGAGCTTTTTTTTTTCAAAGTTTTTTTTCCAACATGTTACTTAAATTTAATAATGTTTGAAAAATATGGCGCAATAAAAGAGGATGATTAAAAATCATAAATTTGGGGAAATCAAACATTTGGGGAATAGAGCTTGAGGAGGTTTACGGCTCTAGCATAAAATATTAGTCTTCTTTGGCAGGACTTTTCTGTGTAACGTAAATCATTTTATGCAAAAATACTTCTGTGCATTACTGTAGGTCTAAACATATTTCACAAAACCCCAGAATAATAAACAACCCCATGATTGTTGTCATCTGAACTGTTTAATGTAAGTTTGGTGTTAAAATAGCTCCCAAACCACTGACTCTAATTGTGCAGCATCTGTGTTTGAGACTACTGACTATATTATACCACTACAGACATGGGAGTAGACATTATAAACATTTGTTTAAGTTGTAAATATCCAAAAGATTTCACTTAGTTAATGTTACCAATGCTTACACATACTGTAATTAATCAATGGCGTTCCCCAGGGCTCAGTACTTGGTCCAGTCTTATCCGTTTTTTTCCTGCTAAAATTTAGGTGATATTATTAAACCGAATCATTTCATTTCAATCATTTCTGCTGCTGTTGTTATTCAGGTGACACGTAACAATATTTTATGCATTAAGATAAACCAATCATCCATCAAGATAAACTCTTGTGAATGTCTTAAGATGTAACTGGAGGACCTCTG
This sequence comes from Paraplagusia blochii, assembly GCA_016785265.1. Lineage (NCBI taxonomy): Eukaryota > Metazoa > Chordata > Actinopteri > Pleuronectiformes > Cynoglossidae > Paraplagusia > Paraplagusia blochii. Next base: position 130,041 of record JAFBJS010000316.1, on the reverse strand, counting down.
TATTCCTTTTTATAGACTAAAAAACTAAAACCTTTAGTGTTTTTTTTTTTGTCCCAAACATCTAAATGGAACTTTATCTAAGTCCATTTTGGCCTTTGATAACATCACCCAGGCCTCCTGTTCCACACTTAGGAATTTTCTAGGTCATTTTTGATCAGGACTCCAGTGCAGGCGTCTCTCCACTGGCGCCCTGTGAAATCTATATCAGGATAATTACCTATTTTTCTCTTTTTTTTACAGCTGATTCTACCAGAAACATTATATATTTGACTATATCACTCTTTAATCGCTCCTAGTTGTTTTTAGGTGTTCGTGTTGTTTATCTGATCCTAGCCTTTTCTTCATTTCCTTTCTTTTATTTTCTCTTAAATTTGTCATTTTTCCTTGTTTGCACTCTGCCCTTTTCAGGCTGATAAACTTAGTCTGGATTTGCAGATTTTCTGTAATTACCACTTATTAAATGGATTACTTTGTTAAATCAAAATTATTTTAAATATTATTATTTTGATGGATTTCAGAGAACACTTATATACAGAGAAGGAAGTGAAATGTGTTGCATTTTAACTCTTGAAGATTGAAAGTAACTGTAAAGAAAACTGATAACATTACACTTTTTCTCCAAAGGTTCTACCCAAACCAGGTCAGCTGGTCATTCCAATACAGACATCACATCCAACCTTCGTGCCACCAGAGCGTCGAATCCAAGAAGGGTCCAGTGGGGCCGGGGAGCTCAGTGACAGTTTGTCCGTTGGGGATGTGGTCGTTTCCAAACCTCTTAAAAAGAAATCCAGGGTAAGTAAGTATGACGAGAGAGAGCGCGTCCATGTGGGAATCACTCATCTTCTTATGAAATGCCAATATTATTTGAACTATTTTGTGTTTCAGAGCAAAGTCAAAGTGCGAAGAGCCAGTATTTCAGAGCCCAGTGACACTGACTATGACTCCCAACAGTGCTCCTACAAAGAGCGTACGTCTTTTATTGCTCCTTTGTTCTTTTGTACATTTGTTAAACCACTTGTTGTTTTCCACATTTGAACAAACTCAGTGACCTCTGTAAGGGTGTGCATCAGAGAATGAATATTGGCACAAGCTTTGAAGTGCAGCAGCATGCACACACAAAAAAAGTGTCTTATCATCCATCAGGTTGATGAAAGTGAAAACTTAAAAATATAGAGTGTGTATTTCAGCACGTAACGAGAATCTATTCGAGTTTCTGCAGTAAACATCAGTTTTGATAAGATTGACACTTATTCTTAGTCATTACATTTGGACGGCAGTAGTTTTAGTCATGAAGGGTGTGGCTGACAAAAATGTATTACTCACATTATAATTCACAGAATTTGTCTTCTGAAGAAAAAGTGCCCAGAGATGAGTCATTTGGAGCCGTAGTTTCAACTGGTCTGGCTTCACAAAAACCAACCCTTAATGAAAAGCGAAGACGCAAACGTCAAATATAACTTTTATGGCCCCGACAATGGCCTGACGACCACTGAAAATGGGTCCCCGACCTAGAGACTATTTAGAAATCCATAAAAGTTTGACTCTACAGACCTCTAGTATAAAGTCCAAATACTTTACCATAGTGTAGTATTTGATAGAAGAACTTAAATCAATGTTTAATAAGAACTGCAGCCAAAGTTCCATTCTTTTTTTTCCCAACGGTTGAGTTTGTATTTCCTCCTTCTAGGTATTGTCTTACCCCACCAGCAGGAGATCGAACGCATGTCCAGCTTTAGAGATCAGCTGGGTGAGGACTGGCTCAGATACCACCATCATTTAGAGGCAGATACCTGCCCATCTGTGGTTGCTGTCATGGCAAACCAGTCACCAACTCACAGTCAAACTCTTCCCAATGGCTTCAACACCTCAACACCTCGTCCACCTGCCAGCAAAGGAAACCAAGCGTCCATGTCGACCCTGGACGTCCCTGAGGTCCTGCCTCCTCCTCTTCTCTCCTCTGAAATTAAACTGGACACTTCTGAGTTGGAAGGAGAGCAGGACACAGAGTCAACGCTGCATTGGCCTACTCAGAATACCCACAACACCCAGTCCACGTTGGAGGACAGTACAGTTGATGGTCCAGTAGTCGACCCAACAGTTGCATGTTCTCCTCAGCCAAGTCCAGGCTGTCAAAGATCAAGTCTAGCAGATGGTGAAGAAACTAAAGAGGAAGATGAGGATGAAGACTTAGGAGGTAGGAGACTAGATCTCCAGAGCAGATTAGACTCTTACTCCCTCTTGGCGTTTTTTATTTATTGTCCTGTTCGTCTTTTCTTAGTGGACCTGTGTCACCCGTTGCTCGTGGGCATCTTGTCTGAAAAAGAGGAAGACGAGGGAGAGGAGGTGAGAAGAAGTGAGGTGTTTCTGAGAATCAAACAGGGGCTGGTGCTGGAGGTGGACATGCAGCGCGGCCAGGAGAGATGCCGTCTGGAGCTGAACAGCCTGGCTCGTGTGGAGACCACCCAGGCAGTGTGGAGCCGTTTGGTAAGAGCAGGTGGGAGACGCAGTTTGTTGCTTCTTACATGTGTCCTAACTTTTTCCCGTCCTTTGTATCAGGACAAAGAAGACACATTTCCAGCTGTGGAGCTTCATTTCAACTACATCAGCAGAGAGAAGAGAATGAAACGCTACGTTCTACTGGACGATGACCCACAGCAGGCACTACAGGTGAGGAGGGACATCAACATTTGGACACGCATGGAAGAGCGTCCTTCACTATTTACTAAGATCATGGTATTAACCCTTGGAGAAGTTGGTTGGTTCAAGATGTTCGCTGCTGACTTCTTGTGCTTTATATGTTATTTACAGTTATTTGCTGACACACCTATTGTGTTGCTTAAATGCTGTATAATTCTATGGAAATAATGATAATAATAATAAAACAATGGGAGGAAAATGTGTCCTAATGTAGCATTTAGGTTTAAAAACTGTATATACTTTATTCTTTGGAATACAAAGTTCACCGAAGACCTCAGATAATTTTTTTTGATTGTTATCATTGACTTTGAGCTGATTTTAAATATATAAGGATTTTCTGTGACCAATTATATGAGTTTATAAAATTTTACCTCAACAGCAACTTGATAAAATACATGTCTACTAGATCTAAACCAAAACACAAAGTCACATGAATTCCCAAAAGCAGAACAAATGTTTTTTTTGTGTGAATCAGAAGTCATTCTCAGCTGAACAACCAACTCAAATCAGCACAAATCACACAAAAGGGAAAAAGTGAAGAAAAATCCTTATGTAACAAAAATGTGTTGTTTTTTACGACCAGGCTCTAAATGATGTGCTAACTCGCACAGTGGAGGAAAACCAGCAGCGTGACTCGGCGCTCCGACCTGGCCAAGTTCATCTCCAGTGCCTTCGGTGCAGATCAGAATTCACACTCCATCAGCAGGACGGTGACAACAGAACTGCAGGATCTGAAGACGAGAGGAGGAGAGGATCTGGGATGCTGGCTGAGCAAGACGAGGAACAGGGGGGTGAAGAGCTGATGATGGCAGAACACAAGGATGATGAGAAAGGTGGGGAAGGTCACCAAGTCCTAATCACACACATTTATATCCTTTCTAATCAAATATTTTCTATCTCACTTTGTATCTTCACGTCTGACTCCAACTACCTCCATGTCCTCCCTCACTGCATCCATCAATCTCCTCTTTGTCTCCTACCTGGTAGCTCCATCTCTAGGATCATTCTTCAACCAATGTCTCCACTGTCCCTCCTCTGAACATGTCCAAACCATCTCAATCTGTCTTCTCTAGCTTCTTTGTCTCCCAACCTTCCTGTCTGTTT